>VZRI01000762.1:94928-121300 GCA_013397515.1 Upupa epops | reverse complement strand
GGCCAGCAGGACCGGGGACATAATTCTTCCCGTGTACTGGGCACTGGTGAGGCCTCACCTTGAGTACTGGGGGCAGTTCCAGGCCCCTCTCTTCAAGAAAGAGATTGAGGTGCTGGAGCAGGTCCAGAGGAGCAGTGAGGCTGGGGAAGGAACTGGAGGGAAAGACTGATGAAGAGAGGCTGAGGGAGCTGGGGTTGTTTAGCCTGCAGGTCCTTTCTGATCCCTAATGATTCTATGAGAGGAGACCTTCTCCCTCTCTATACCTACTTGAAGGGCAGTTATAGACAGGTAGGGGTGGGGCTCTTCTAGAAAACTAGTGATAGATCAGAGGTCAGGGCCTGAAGATATGCCAGTGGAGGGTTAGGTTGGATGTTAGGAAGCCCTTCCTCACAGAAAGGGTGATCAGACACTGGAAAGGACTGCTCAGGGAGGTGGTGGAGTCCCCATCTCTGGAAGTGTTTAAGAAACGACTGGACATGGCACTTAATGCCCTGGTCTAGCTGATGTTAGTGATGTTAGGTCATGGGCTGGGCCAGATGATCTTGGAGGTCTTTTCCAGCCTCAGTAATTCTGTTCTTCTGTACTGGATGAGATTGGAGCAAGCCTGGCTTGTTGTGCAGCACTAAGTGTCTAGCTCCAGCCACAAGGACAGGGCAGATGTGCAGGGTTATTCTCCTAGAATATCGTAGGGCAGTTTGGTTTAGGGACTTTGAGACCAGAGATGTTATGACCGCATGTCAAAGCCCTCCATGGACTTTCTATGAACTTCTGTTTCATATCTTTCAGAACCCTTGTGAGCTTCCTGCATGTCTCCAGAGAGGCCCTGCAGCTAAAACCTCCAACCCACTAACTGATTGTGAGTTTCTACTCATTAGTACACCTGCCAGTCCTTGGTTTATGAAAAGGCATGTACAGCACAACAAGGGATCAGCCCTTGTTTACTGTCCCAAACCTCTCATGATTTAAAATACCTTTACTATATTTTCTTTCTCTTTCCCAGTCTTGGCCTAGCTGCCTTCTACCTTTTCGGAGGAAAGCAAATTTTAACATGACTCTTCCCTGATCCCTTTATGCTCGCAAATTCTTTTGCAGATGGCAGGGCAAGATGTGCTTGCAGCCTTTGGGATGCAGATACCATTGTGTTACCCTGGCAGCCTTCGATCTGTTCTCTACCCCTTCCCAAAGAATTCCTAACACTTCTTTTTCTCAGTGCTACTGAACACAGACTGAACTGGTGGCATTGCTAAGAATTGCTCCAGAGCCCATGTTGATGCAATGAGGTCGGCACTGCTCTTCCCATGTCCGTTACGTTGAATGTCTAGTTGCAGCTTTCTCGCTGTTTTCTCACCCTGTCACTCAGTAGCATATGGCTGCTTTGCAGCATTTCACAGATAACCCTGCTGGCTTTACTCAGCATATCTTTCTGCCACCAGGAGCTTTGTTGCATTTATTACCCACTCATTTTCCAGGTCATTTACCAAATCCACAGACTAACTCTCATCCTTCTGATGAGGAGTCATCAGGTCAACACCTGAGTTCGCTCTTCAGAGCATTTCCTATTCTTGTGGATGTTATCGCTTTCAACCAAGTGCCTCATGGGTAGTCACACCTTGTCTGGCAGAGACAGGAAAGCAGGAACCAACATTGCTAGGAAACGGAAAAAAGGATGCTACTAAAACCAGGTGGGTGCAGGGAAATTATAATTCAGCTGAACAGCCAAACCGATCAGCAAGAAACTGTCCTTTGGACTTGTGGCAATGATGCAAAGCTCTGTAGAGGACTACAAGAGCACTTGCTCAGCTCAGCTCTCTGGCATTCTTGTCCTCAGGAACTTGCAGATGAGATATCACAATTCTTTCTTGCCCAGGTAAACAAAATGGTTGCACTTACCCTTCAGAGATGGATCCTGCTGAATTCCATGAGGATGAGCCAGGTACAATAGGATTTTTTACTGTATCTGATGTCTGCGATAAAGCCGGAAAACTGTAGTGGGGTATTAGTTGTCACAGTGATACTCCAGTACACTTCATAACTCATGACACCTGTAGATACCTCCAAAATGCACCTCAGAACTGCATGGTCTCTGTGGAGAGGTTTCTTCTTGCTGTGTCAGCTACTTTGGGTACTGAGAGACAATGATAAAAACACTAGTGCATGGCAGTGCTCCTCTGTGTTTCTAAGAAGGCACAAGAGAGAGCAGTAGGCTGTAGCTGAGACACAGCCAGGAACTTGGCTTCAGCACTCTTTGACTCTCTCCCCTCAACTAATCATTGGGTCCTAACAGCTTCACCTGTTACTGCTGTGATTTCTTCAGGTGTACTCAATGCTCTTGGTGCAGCAGCTTTCTGAACAACACAAACCTGCTTCTGTCTACAGAACCACAGAATTACTGAGGCTGGAAAAGACTTCTAAGATCATCCAGCCCAGCCCATGACCTAACATCACATCAGCTAGACCAAGGCACTAAATGCCAAGTCCAGTCTTTTCTTAAACACCTCCAGGGGTGGGGACTCCACCACCTGCCTGGGCAGTCCATTCCAGTGTCTGATCATCCTTCCTGTGAGGAAGAGCTTCCTAACATCCAACCTAAGCCTCCCAAGGCAGCTTCAGGTCCTGCCCTCTTGTCCAGTCACTAGTTTCCTGGGAGAAGAGCCCAACCCCCACCTGACTACAACTTCCCTTCAGGAAGTTATAGAGAGGGAGAAGGTGTCCCGTTCCACCCCCTCCCCCCGAGTCTCTTCTGGTCCAAGCTGAACAACCCCAGCTCCCTCAGCCTGTCCTCATCAGTCTTACCCTCCCGTTCCTTCCCCAGCCTCACTGCTCCTCTGGACCTGCTCCAGCACCTCAATCTCTTTCTTGAAGAGAGGGGCCCGGAACTGCCCCCAGTACTCAAGGTGAGGCCTCACCAGTGCTCAGAACATGGGGAGAATTATGTCCCTGGTCCTGCTGGCCACACTATTGCTGGTCCAAGCCAGGATGCCAGTGGCCTTTGGTACCACCCGGACACCCTACTGGTTTCTGTTCAGCCGTTTGTCAACCAGTACTGCCAGATCCCTCTCCGCCAGGCTGCTCTCCAACCACTCATCCCTCAGTCTCTAGCTCTGCTGGGAGTTATTGTGGCCAAAGTGTGAGACCCTGCCCTTGGCCCTGTTCAACCCCATCCCAGTAACCTCTCCAATCACTTAGCAAGCACCCAGTTCTGGGATAGCTGAGAGCTGCTTGGATGGGGACAGGAGCCTTTTAACTTGTGAAGGGGACAGACAAGAGTGTTTCTGATCTATAGTGGCTGAAGCCAGCAGGAAGTTCTGCCCTGAATTTCGGGTGTGTTGGCTCCACTGATGGGATTTCAGCAACTTGCATGGCTGTCAGACTGTTCCTTCGGCGGCAGCAGGAGTTAGGAGAAGAGGTGCGGACTGTGTCCTGCCAGGCAGCTGGTAGGTGGCTTCGTGCAGGAGGGACCAGACGCGGCCAAGGTGACCAACTGTTGTAGAGATGAGGGGGCAGCGGCTGGGTGGGAAGCACAATCCAGTCGCCTTGTCTGTAGCACCAGGATTCCACTGGAATGATGAAGGCTGTTAACGCCCGGGAACACCCGCCCTCTGCCCAGCAGCTGCTGCCCTGTGAGCTGGAAGCAGAGGTGGGAACTCTGTTAGAAACGCTCGATGTTCCCAAGTGCTTATCCGGGCGCAGAGGGATGGCAGCGGTCAGGGTGTCTGCTCCCCGTTCCCGTGGCTGTTCAGTTATAGCCGTTCTAGCCAGGGTTCGCTGAACCCGGGGCCGCGTCCAGGGCCGCAGGGCTCGGCCTCCTCCCTCCGGCCCCGCAGAGCTCGGTGCCGCCAGCAGCACCAGGCGCTGTCTCAGGCGGCGAGAAGGGCTGGGGCGCCCTCTGCTGGCTCTGCCGCCCACTGCAGCGGGAGCCGGCGGGAGGGCCCCACAGCGCGGCCCTGTGGCGGAGCCAGCTCCCTCCGCAGCCCGCGGTGACTCCAGCTCGTGTCGCTGCCTCGTCTCTACGCGCAGCCCGGTGTTTCGTTGCATCCCCGCTCTGTCCTGTCACTCCTCCCCTCACTCCGTGCGTGAGCAGCAGGCTTTGGTTGAGACCCTTCGCCCCTCATTTGTGGGGAGAGAGATGGTCGTCTGGACGAGGGGTCCGAGTGCTGCCTCGGTAGCACCGCGTTGGGCAGTAGTGTCGGTTTGCTAGAGGGTAGGGAGGCTCTGCAGAGGGGCCTGGACAGGCTGGATCGATGCCTTGAGACCGATTGTATGACCTCCAACAAAGCCCAGTGCTGGGTCCTGCTCTTGACAACACGGGAGAGAGTGGCATGAGGACTGCTCCACAAAAGGAGGCCTGGGGGTATTGATTGACCAGCAGCTGAACGTGAGCCAGCAGAGCACTCAGGTCACCAAGGCCAATTGGCATCCTAACCTGTGTCAGAAACAGTGTGGTCTGCAGGAGTAGGGAAAGGATTGCCCCTCTGTATTTGACACCACTGAGGCAACACCTGGGTTCAGTTTTGGGCCCCCACAACGAGAAAGAGGTTTTGGTGCTGGAATGGGCGCAGAGAAGGGCAACCAGGTTTGTGAAGGGTCTGGAGGACAAACCTTGTGAGGAGCGGCTGAGGAAGCTGGGGCTACTTCAGCTGAAGAAAAGGGGAGGTTATCACTGTCTGCAGCTATCTGGAAGGAGGTTGTAGAGAGAGGTGGTTGGGTTCCTCTCACAAGTACTGAATGATAGGATGAGAGGAGATGGCCTCAAGTTGTGCCAGGGGACGTTTAGGCTGGACATTAGGAAGAACTTCTTTATTGAAGGGGTCATCAGGCCTTGGAACCAACTGCCCAGGGAGGTGGTCACTATCCCTGAATGTGTTTAAAAGTAGTATGGAGATGGGACTTAAGGACATAGTTTAGCAGTGGTGGTACGCTTAGGTTGATGGTTAGGCAGGATGAATTTTATGTCTTTTCCAATTGACTCTGTGAGTCTGTGACTGCATCTCAATACAGATTAAAACCAAAGGGTGAAAAAGCAAGCTCGGGGCTGTGCTGGCAGCACTGACTGTGATGCTATTGGAGTTTCCAATAATCAATCCCTGTCTCCAAAAGTCATCATCCACTTTTAGCATCCAGGACACTGGTTGCTCCTCTTGGGCAAGAAAATGAGTGTTTTCTCCCCACTCTTCTACCTGCAGAGCTGGAGGCAGCTCTGCTAAATCATGGCTGGGTGAACAGCTTGGCAGTTGNACCCTGAACTATGGTGATCTGGGGGGGAATAATCTCCCACAGGTAGTTTTGTGTCTCTGCCTCAGGTCTCAGTTTGCAGAATGGTTGCGGGAGCTCTGCTTTGTGAGATGGCTTTAGGAACAGTGCTCTCTGCTAACCAAAATTTTATGCAGGAACAGCATTACTGCTGCCTCTTGGAAAAGAATGGGGGGCCACAAACTTGGGGTGAAGCCCAGGTTCTTGCAATAACCTGTTCTCCTTTGTTGGCCTTGATACTACCTGGTGGGGAAAAGGTCCAATTGCTTACAGTTTAGCCTGTGTTTAATCTGTGCCTCTGCAGGTTTGAAGCAGATAAGTTGCAATTTGCTCCTTCAAGAAACCAGGACTGATTTCTCTTTGGTTTTTCAGCTGTTTCTGAGGGGTAGCCTGTGTTTCTCAGCTACTAAACACTATTACTGCTACATAGCTGTCACAATAAAGAAGCAAGCATGAGGGTAGTTCGGTAGAAACTCACTGGTAAGAGCAATTGTGTCATACTGGTGTTGCGTGATGATTTCCCTGCTCTCCTCTTGCGCTGGGTCTTCCATAGATGCGGGCTGGAGGTGAAAAGACGCGCACATCCCAGTTTTCTTGCAAACCCCACACTTTTCTCAAAAATGCTGCTTTAACTTGTTGTAAGTGGCAGGTCTGTTCCATCCCTGTTTCTCCTCCTACCTTTTTATAATTGTAAAGCCTTTAGATGTGTAGTGTGGTTGTCATAGGCCATTTCCCTCCTGCTGTGCCAAATCAAGGCTGTAGACAGCAAAGCTGCTTCTCAGCGGGTAGAATCAGCTCTCAAGTGATAAGAAATGTGCAGTTCCTGCTTTTTACATCCAATGTGTTGTGGGCTAATGGATGTGGTGCTAATCATGAAGGAGCAGCAGATGCAGGATGTACCCCAGCTGTGCCTTAGTATTTCTTAGGCTGAAGTTTTCAGTTGTGCAGCTGGGTGTAAGGCAGGTTGTGGGGTCAGCTTAACCATCTGGAAAATTGCTGCTGGAAGTGTTCCTCACTAAAAGAAATCTGCTGACGGTTTTCTGCTGTTTCCAGGCAAGTGGTGTTAAGCACAAAAACAACACTAGAACTTACTGTCCATGCACGAACAGCTGGAGTCTTTGCTTGCAGCGTTTATAAAACAGAGCTTTTGACAGACATAGGACAATTTTTCCTAGAGACAGCAGACAGTTCACTGGACCCAAGGAGCATCAGTGTAGTGTGAGATTGCTGATGCCTGGGACCACAAATTTGCAGCCACACCAAGCACATAAAGAGCAGCAGGAGGCATGTCCTTTGTAGGCCTGTGCCCCAACAGAGTCCTGAAGAGCCACTCTGATCCTCTTCCTGTGTGTGTCATCACTATCAAATTCTTTCAACAGTTTTCCTACAGCAGGCTCAGAGCTGAAGCACTTGGCTGTATTCAGCTGAGTGAGCTGAGGAAGAACAAACAGCCAGGGGTGAGAAATGTGTCTGTACAGATTTCTAGCTCAACCTTTTCCCCAGGGCCGGAAAATTGAAGCCAAGACTCAGGACTTGGTAACGGTGGTGCACTCTACTCTTCCTGGAACCAAGCAGCAAGAATCAGAGACATAACTCCATTTACCAGCTGCTGGGAGCTTACTCCTCTCCTGTGACTGTCTTGCTTCTGCGAGAAGGAAATGTAGCTCAGCAAAGCTAGAAGGAACCACCAAAACCTGACTACTGATGCCTTCAAAAGGAAGGTGGGTGAATTCTAACAGGAAGCCTGCCAAGGTATTGTCGGTCTCTGATGAACTTTGCTTCCTGTATGCTTGCTATCTTTCTGCTTGTAAGGCACATGTTGAGAATCTAATTCTTGAACTTGATGCTTTCTGAGCAAATGCAGTTCCCAGAACTCCGGCTGCTGCCATGAGGCAATGTAACGTCTCTGGTAGCAACTCATTCAGACTCTTGCCTGTCGTCCTGGCAGCTGTAGCAGCTTGCACCATCACTAATGAATGCCATGATAACATGAGGTTGTCCTTATCCTACATAACATTTGCAAATGCTGCAGCCCAGAAAGGAGGACCTAGAGTAACTATTCCCCAAGGCTTTTCTCCCTGCTCAGACAACACAAGTTACTTCAGATTCACTAGCTGTTTTCCTTGGGGAATCCCTTAGCTGCACCATGAGGAACTAGAGGGCCAGTTGAGAGGCCAAAGGGGATGCAGTCAGCAAGGCTGGTTCAGAGATCACCTTGACACTGAAGAAGACAGCTTGACACTCATCATCTTGTCTTCCTGCTGGGCTCATCCTTCAGATCAAAATGGCCTTTGTGGCCACCACTGCAGCCTGCATTCCTGTGAGCCCTCATTTGAATCCACGTTGAAAATGCTCCTCAGTCCCTCAAGTCAGAGCATGGCCAGGACTTGGTAGTAAATGCAATTTGAGAGCTTCCTGCAATGACTTAGTTCATCTGGGCAGTAGCTGGGGAGCAGTTTCATAAAACCTAACATTGGAGGTGTGAAATCTGTGTGCTTTCCATGAATCCGCCTTGTCCAGGTGAGTAGATTGTTAATGGTGTGGTTACCCAACAGTTATCTTGAGTGTGTGGTCCCCTGTTAAAACCTGATGTGGATGTCAAAACCTGTGGAGGAGATATGGAGATGTGATCCTACTGAAGAGCTGCTTTTAGTGCTGTTATGAAGACACAATTGGGATGGGTTCCCTTGACTTCTTACCCTCTTCCTCTGGCCCAAGTCGTCTTCAGGATGAAAAGTCTGTCCTCTGTGAAAACCTAACCCTGAATGGTCCCAAGCTCCAGTGCTCCCCCTGACCTGTCAGGGACATGAGTGGGAGCAACAGGAAAAGCAAAGAAGTTGCCTGGTGTTGCCAAGGCCTCCAAGCACCCAAACCTGAGGATAGAAAGCATCAAAGAGCTGTGGTCTCATTGTCTGGTCAGCAGAGAATACTGGCTGACCTGCTTTGTTACACCCAGACTTGAACTGTCTGCAGCAAAGACTTGTCCTAGTTGCCAGCTGTAGGATGCTGGAGGCACCATCAATTATAAATGTGTGTGGTACCTTGCTCAGTTTGGACAAACTTTCCTGATGCTGCAGCAGCTGCTGCAGCGTGACTCTACCCAACAATAGCATCAGCAGTCTGAGATTTCACTGGACACAGAGCACTCTTTCAGATTCTTCCCTGAAAGCAAAAGGCAGGGTCATTAGATCATATTGATTAGCGAGAAGCTCACCATGAGCTGGCAGTGTACCTGCAACCTAGAAAACCAGCTGTATCCTAGGATGCATCAAGGGAAGTGTGGCCAGCAGAGCAAGAAAGGAGATTATCTCCCTTTACACTCCTTTTGTGAAACTACACTTCAAATCCTGTGTCCATTTGTGATGTCCCCAGCATCACAAGGATATAGAACTGCTGGAGTAAGTCCAAAGGAGGCCACAAAGATAATCCAAGGGCTGGAGCACCCTTGCTGTGAGGACAGGCTGGGGAACTGGGGTTGTTCAGCCTAGGGAAGAGAAGACTGAGGGAACCTTAGAGCTGCCTCCCAATACCTGAAAGGAACCTACAGAAGGGCTGGAGAGGGACTTTTCCCAAGGGGATGTAGCGATGGGACAAAAGGAAATGGTTTGAAACTGAAGGACAGTAGATTCAGACTTAGATCTTAGAAAGAAGTTCTTTAGCACAAGGGTGGAGAGTGTTTGGAATTGATTGTCCAGAGAGGCTGTGTCTGCCCCCTCCCTGGAGGTGTTCAAGGACAGCAACCAAGTCTAGTTGAGAGGTGTCACTGCTCATGGCAGGGCGTTGGAGTAAATAAGCTCTAAGGTTCCTTCCAACCTGAACTGGTCTCTGACTCAAGAGTTATTTTGGCCCAGCATGGACTGCTGTCATTCTAGTCTCCTGCAAAGTACATCTGAGGGTCAAGTCTCAACCAGCCAGCTCATTTGAGGAGCACAGACATCTCTTTCCATCCTGGGCTGATTGTGTTGCCAAGTGATTTAATGCTCCTTTTCATTTATACCTGTGCAGAAAGGGCAGGAATTCAGCTCTAGGACTCTTTTTCAGTAGCTCCCAGTGTTTACTGGTTTATTGTCTGACCTTACTGCCTCTAAACCAGGGCTATACTTGATATTGCCATTTGAAAGTGTCCCTGTGTACTGGATGTGGTCTGGCCATGTCTCTCCTTTGAGTTATCTTCTTCCCGTGTTTCAGAGCTGACACTACTTGGTGACCCAGACTGCTTGCCCAGGTGAATTGGCAGAGCAGGAGCTCTTCTGCCTATGCTTCACATTAGCCTTCCACATTGCCACATGTGGTGGCTGGTGCCAGTGCTTGCCTGGCTGTCCCCAGGAGGCCAGGCCACGTGCAGAAGCAGTTTGTTGAGCTGCTGTGTTATGATTTATGGGTATGTGTATTCAAGATATGAGCTTTGATGTACTGGACTACTAATAGAAAGGTCTGCTTTTATCTGCACTGGGTTTTGTGGGGTCAGGCTAGCAGATGTTTGCACTGTGCTGCTATTGGTATAAAGAGCCCTGCCTGCCCTTGGCTGTGCTAGCTCTATTATTTCTTTGCCAGGAATACCCCGTGCCAGGTTCCCTGTGTGCTCCCAGCTGCGACACCTGACCCCACCGGTGTGACCCTGGGGACCTGCTTTCCTTAGCTGGGCAGGGCAGAGTCCATGTAACTGGTCAGCCTTTGAAGACATGCCCAAGCTAACAAGCCAGCATCTAGCTGGAGTATTACCAGTAACAGCCTGTACTGGGTACTGCTCTTGTGTGGGGTCTCAGCAGATTTCCCAAATGCATTGTGCCACTTACAGCTGGGGCAGCTTGAAGGTGGAAATTGGTGGGATATCTCTTGCCGTGAGGGACAGAGGTACACATCCTTCACTCTTAAGTCATCCACTCTTTTGGGTTTTATGCCCTTTCCTGCGAGGGAAGCCAGGGTGCTGCCTGCTGCCTGCACCCACTGGGTGGAGCAGCTCTCTGCTTATTGGGAGCCAGCAGTGCTTCTCAGGCCAGAAAGGATGGGATGCAAAAAATCCCGAGGAGAGGGGAGCCCGGGGAAAAGGAGCAAAGCAACAATGAAAGAAGAGCTGCTTCTGGCCAGCTAGGGACAGAGCTGTATTTCACCAGACAAAGAGGCTGGCAAAAATTTCTGTATACAGACAAGGTGGGAAAAATCGGTCTTCATGAATAGCTATTGCTTAATTGCTTCAGGGGCCACTTCTGGGCCACAAAGCCTCTTAAATCTGTCTTTAGAACTAGTTGAGCAAACATAGAAGCTGTCTTCCCAAATACTACCTTAGCAATCCCTGTGACAGCAGTCACCCCCTGGCAGGGCTCTGGCACTAAGGCCATCAGTGAGAAAGGTTTCCATGGCTGGGAAAAAAGCTAGGTCAGACAGTTTTTCCTGTACAATTTAGTTATTAAAGTGAGTATTTAGGGAGGGTTTAAAGCTGGGGGTTAGTAAGAACTAAGAAGTAAACAAAACAAAGGAAATCAAAGCACTGATGTGCACAGACAGGAAATAGTTTAAAAATCTGAATGTAGAAGTTTTACTTCATTTATCTACTTTATAGCCATCCCTTACGACTGTGGCATTGAGGCACATTCACGATAAGAAGTGCACAGTCACGATGAGATGAGACCGCAGTCACCATGAGATGTGATGTCTTCAGCCAGAGCTAACACATCCATTACCTAAAGGCAAGATTACCTCAGGGGGTGAAGGCCTCCCCAGGAAATCTCCTGTTGATACAAGGATGTCTCTGGAATGGCTTGGAGCCCCAAAGTGCTGATAAGCCAATGGCCCAGCAGAAAGTGCTTGTGCCTCTACTACACCTATTGTTTTGACTACAGACTGACATTTCACACATAGAAGCACACACACACTAATAATATAAAAATACTCAGTTACAGACTGAAGCAAGCTCCAAAAAGGGTAAGGAGGACCCAGGTAACTATAGACTGGTCAGCCTGACCTCCATCCCAGGAAAGGTGATGGAACAATGTGTCCTGGGCTCTGTCTCTAGGCACATCAGGGACAAGAGGGTCATGAGGGATAGTCAACGTGGCTTCACCAAGGGGAAGTCATGCTAGACCAACCTGACAGCCTTTGATGAGGGCCCAACCAGGTGGAGAGATGGCAGGATAGAAGCCAGAGAGTGGCGGTCAATGGGACAGAGTCTAGTTGGAGGCCTGTATCTAGTGGAGTCCCCCAAGGATCAGTCCTGGGACCAGTCCTCTTCAATCTTTTCATTACTGACTTGGATGAGGGATTAGGGTGCACTGTCAGCAAGTTTACTGATGACACAAAGCTGGGTGGTGTTGCCGATACCCCAGCAGACTGTGCTGCCATTCAGTGAGAGCTGGACAGGCTGGAGAGCTGGGCAGAGAGAGAAGAGGAGGCTGAGGGGTGACCTCATTAATGTCTATGTGAGGGGTGGGTGTCAGGAGGATGGAGCCAGGCTCTTCTCAAGGTCATCTAGCGATAAGGGGCAATGGGTGCCAGCTGGAACAGAGGAGGTTCCATGTAAATACCATGTAAATACCAGAAGGAACTTCTTCACAGTGAGGGTAACGCAGCATTGGAATCGGCTGCCCAGGGGGGTTGTGGAGTCTCCTTCTCTGGAGATGTTCGCAAACCCCCTGAATGTGTTCCTGTGCAAATCAGTCTAGGTGATGCTGTTGTGGCAGGGAGGTTGGACTAGATGATCTTTCGAGGTCCCTCTTGATCCCTAATGATTCTATGATCCTGTGTTTCTATTAAGTAGGGCGGATACACCAGAACCTGACACCAAAGACTGAAAGGGGGTCTCAACAGACTTCTCCCTCTCCTCTCTGATCTACCTCCGTGGGTAAGAACTCCGCCTTTTGTCTGTAACCACACGGTTCTTTGTGTATTTTAAGGTCTCTGTAACTGTACTGCTTGTACACCCAGTGCCTGTTTTGTATCCCTTACGCACACACTCTGTTTCTACAAATGAATCCTATCCCAAACAACCCAAAGAATCTCTGTGATGTTGATTGTGAACAATAAATAATGCTGTTTGATAATCTGGGTTGGATTTCTGTCCTCATTGTCAATTGACATTTGTATTAAGGCCTAAACTCAGCCACCCCTAGCCCCTCCCTTTGTGAGAGCTCTGCAAGAATGCAAGGAGGTTTAGCCTTAAGGACATTTACCCAATTCCACCCCCCACCCCAACACACCCACTGCTTTTCACTCAACGATAGCTCCCTGACTCCCCCACGTAGTCGTCTAGAGAACTGTCAGTCCCTTTCTTAGTTGAACTTTCAGCTTCCAGACTGGCCTGACTTATCCCTACCGCTTTACACTGTAAGAAGTTCTAGTACTGTGGGAAGGTATCTGCAGCTTTTACCTCAGCCACTGCAGGGCAGGGAAAAAGCTGTGCTCACCAAAGCAGAGGTCTACTCTAAGCTTTGCAAAAAAAATACATGTTGTAACTCGGTGGGATGTTTTTGTACTGTGACACATGACTTTTGGAGGTAGATCTTCCTGAGGAGGGGAGTAAGAGGCAGAGAAAACTCTTGATTGGAGTGCATAAATATATGAATGGAGTTATCCCAGCAGCAGGATGGCAGACCTGTGGAGTAGACAGTCACTTTTAGTCATCCGTAGCTGAAGAAGGTAGGATGTGCTGAAACCAATGGAAATGGATTATCAAACTGCAGCTCAGGAGCTCAGCTGCCCAGGAGAGGAGGGGAAATGGGATTCAGGGTGCTGGGGTGTACAGAGGTAAATCAGAGATGTAGTTTGGAGGCAGGCTTGCTCTGTGGACCCAGGGCAGCCAGTATCTCCTGTGCAGAGAGTAAGCAGCACCTTGGTGCATGGTGGTGAATGCTCATGGTGGTGTTAAGCAGTGTATTTGTGTTGTCCCAGAACGTCTGTGCATCCACACCTTCTGTCAGTGCTTGGGCAAGAAATTCGGTTTCTCATCGAGTCCTTGTTGAAATGTCTGGTGCAGGCGAGGGAGGACAGCTTGTTAAAATTTGTTTGCCGTGTAATTTCTTTCAGTGGATCCTTCCCTGAAGAGCTTCTAATGAGACTGACCTTTATTAGCTAATTAAGCTCATTGAAATGGCACAATCACTCTTAGTGTTTTTTCTTCCTGGGCATATTCCAGACGAAGCTTTCGTCATTAGGCAGGTTGGAAGGGGACTTGTAACCATGTGTGCAGGTCAGCAGTGCAGAGTCCACCCACCTCGCTGCCCTGGCTGCTGAAGTTGGCAGGGGAGCTGTGCCATATGCTGCCAAACAAGAGTTTTGACTACTCTCTGGTAGTATTGACTTAATTCTGCACCTATTTTTAGCAAGTTGCATGCTGATGTACGTGCAGAGCTCTGTACCGGACACCAGCCCAGCATTCGCGAAGCAATTCAGCACTAATTACACAGAAGTGTGCGATTAAAAAGCATCCTGTTACCAGAGCAGTCCAGTCTATTGGCCAGTGCTGTTCTGTCCCGCTTGAAAACAAGTAGAAAGGTTCTGTAGTTTTAACAAACATTGGAGTCTCTTTGAGTCATTCTTACTCCAGCTTGGTCACCGTTGACACTGCTGTCAGTCTTTGATGGCTCTTCCAGCAGTCTCCTTCCTGATTTCACCTATCTTCTTCCAGAGAGGTGGGTGCTGGTCTCTTCTCACAGGCCATTAGTGACAGAACAAGAGGGAGGTGCCTCAAGCTACACCAGGGGAGAGTTAGGCTGGACATTAGGAAAACTTTTTTCACTGAGAGTGGTCAGACCCTGGAACAGGCTGCCCAGGGGGGAGGTTGAGTCACCACCCCTGGAGGGGTTTAAAGGTCATTTAGTGCTTAGAGATCTAAGGTCTAGCGGTGACCTTGGTAGAGTACAGTTACTGGTTATTGGACTTGATGATCTCAAGGGTCTTTTCCAACCTGAATGATTCTGTGATATCTGGAGATGGAAGCAGTCAAAGCACTAGGGCAGCACATAGTACCAGCAAGCTGGAAGAGCATTATAACCAGGAGGTGACCTCAGCTGTCAGAAACCGATTCCTGCATCATCCTCTACTACTTCAGGAGCATCAGTGGGATAAAAAATTTACAGCATCTGTCAGAAGAATTTGATTCAGCATCCACCTACCAATTTTAGGAAAGAATTGTTACAGAATTACTCATTGCTGAGGAAAATTGACAAACCAAGGTAAAAAGTTTCTTTTTGAGCATCACAGTTACCTGAAATCCATGGGTGATGACATTACTGGTTTCTTAAGAACCTGTTGATTTTCTGAGGGCCTAAGTATGTACCAGTTTTATAATCGAAACCTTGGCCCCTTTTGCTGTTGAGAAGTTTGAGCTGGGTTGGAGACATCACAGAAACATGGCTGAGCACCCCATAAGGATGAATGGGAAGTATTCCAGAGCTGAAGGCTCAATCCCAAGTCATTAATTAGCCATCCACTTATTTACTGTAGGGACATTGTGTTCCTCTTGCCTTGCATGCTTGACTATTTTTTTTTCTAACCAAGGACAACTGATAACAGTCAATTTTGACAGGAAAGTTTTCCGGTAAAGCAAAGCCATGACAAAGAGGAAACTACAGTAATGGGAAAAAACCTTAGTAAATATCTTGTACTTAATAGAAACTGCCTCTGCCGTTATCTGCACATTACATGAATCTTAAGACAATTGCTGTAATTCTCCAAGGTATCTTCCTTTGGTGCAAAAGCAGTGTTGTGTTAGCATTTGACATGTGTAGGATTTCCTTACTGCTTCAACCTGTTATTAGCATCTGTGCTGTGTGCTAGACCTGGTGTTGCTTCTTCAATCTTTCTCCCCTTGCTGATCCTCTGGAGGGGGATGCTAGGGGAAGACGCTGCTAGTCTGCAGCTTGTCCCTTTTGCCCACATGCAGCTCCAGAAACTCTTTGCTGGTCTCTCCTGTTCTGATTTAGATTATTTTGTGCCAGTTGGAAATTTGGGGGGTTTAATGTGTTGCTGGCAGAGTGGGCAAACATCATTTCCCTGATGACTCCAAGTCTGATTTAGATGTATGAGTGTTTGTGTTACTGTAGCAGAGATGTTAGTAAATGCCGTTCTCAATCTGCTTCCTCTAGCACTTCTGCATTGTTAATAACACAATTACAAGCTGGGTGCACGGTGGGTTGAGAGTAGCCCTGGAAAGAAAGATGTGGGGGTGTGGATTAGTGAGCTCAACATGAGCTGGCAGTGCTCCTGCAGCCCAGAAGTCCAACTGAATCCTAGGATGCATCAGAAGTGTGTCCAGCAGAGCAAGAGATGGAATTCTTCCCCTCTACTCTGGTCTTGTGAGACCTCAGCTCAAATACTCCATCTAGTACTGGTGTCCCCAACATAAAAAGGACATAGAACTGCTGGAGCAAGTCCAGAGGAGGCCACAAAGATAATCCAAGGGCTGGAGCACCCTTGCTGTGAAGACAGGCCGAGGGAGCTGGGGTTGTTCAGCCTAAGGAAGAGAAAACTCAGGGAACATTATAGCTGCCTTCCTATACCTGAAGAGAACATACAGGAGGGCTGGAGAGGGACTTTTCTCAAGGGGATGTAGCAATAGGACAAAAGGAAATGGTTTGATACTGAAGGACAGTAGGTTCAGACTAGAACTTAGGAAGAAGTTCTTCAGTGCAAGGGTGGAGAGTGTTTGGAATTGATTGTCCAGAGAGGCTGTGTCTGCCCCCTCCCTGGAGGTGATCAAGGCCAGGTTGGATAAGGCTTTGAGCAACCAAGTCTGGTTCAGAGGCATCACTGCCCATGGCAGGGGGTTTGGAGTAGATGGGCTCTGAGGTTCCTTAAACTTTATCCATTCTATGATGATTCTATGAATGTGTCTGCTTCTTCCCTCTGGAGCAGTGTGACCAGTGGGATAGGGATAGAACAGCTGAGCCTTCTATCAGCTAAAGGCAGTTGGCAGAAAATCCAGGGAAATTCTGGTACGATGCCTTATAACAGTGTTGAATTAGTGTGAGCAGCCCTGGCAGTGCGCAGTTAGTGCCACAGGGTCACTAGTCAGTTTCTGTGATGTTTATTTGTTGGACTGATTGCTGTCATTTCTCCAGGACTAGAAGCACTTATGGAAGCTTTTCCAGTGATTTCCTTGCTTAGCAGCTCTACTTTTCAAAAAGTAACAAGAAGCTTTGTGTTCACAGGGAGAGATGAAAGCATCACCATCTGACAATAGCTGCAAACCAATTCATGACATGATCTTGTGTCTGTAGAAACCAAAACACCTCCCAAAAAACCCTGGCACAGTTCTCCCTCCCAGGATGGGGAGTCAGCATTTGCCCAAAACCCATGAGTAATGCAGGTTCCTCACAGGACTAGTGAGCAGTTTTAAAGCATTTCACTTACTGTTGGCCAAACCAGGGAGCATTTTACATTTGCATGTGTCCTCCCCAGGAATGGAGAGAGATGATTAAGGCACAGACCCTGTACCCTTGCAACCACATCCCTGTTCTGGGACTGAGATTATTAGGTCTGAATTAAGTCATCTCAGAGACATCCTGGTGGCTCTCCATAATGCAGTCAGGAGCACTAGGCATTGTCATCCTCTGATGTCCCCATGTACACACTTTGTTCTGCAGGAGCAGCAGTTACCACAACTCCATCACAGGGGCTGCTGCGTGCACTGCACTGGCTCACTCCTGACTGATGAGCCATCACTTGGGAGCCTTCAGTAATGTTTACACTATAGGTTGGTTTTAGTTTGTTTGAATTCTTAATTTACTGTCTGTCTTTGTACTTCTCCGAGTACAGAGGTGGAAGACACCGCCTTGTTTAACAAGTGATCTGAAAGAATTTCCTCTATGGCCAAGAAATGAATGGAAATTATGCTTCCTGAAAATGCAGAGACAACAGCCTAGACTGTCTATCATAGTTTATGCTCTACTCATTGTAATTTATGCTGACTACTGTAGTGGAAGAAGTCATTGCCTTTTGACTCAATTAGATACTAGAATTTTTCATGTTCTCTTGGTAACAAGCACTCTGCTGTAGCCAGAATAAACAGCAGATGATTATGATCTATTGTCTAAATTATTACCCATTCCACAGCTCATCTTGCTGCTGCTGCTTACTGGTGTCACCAAAATCTTCCTTCATAGGGTTACTTTGCATAACTTGATGTGTGAGGATACCAGAAGACAGTTAGTGGTGCCATTCAGCACAGTTCAGGGGTGCAACACATCTCTTAATAACTCTGAATTCCTTGTTTACACTGAATTTCCCTGAGCGATGTTGGCTGTGAAGATCACTGCTGGTTTCTTAGAGGTAAGGTAGATCATGCACATGTCATGCCATTCACTCTATGGCTTCACCAGAGCTCCCTATAGGAGCAAGGGATGATCCCCTATGAACCTGTGCACTATCAGTGGGGTTTTCTGCATGGAAAATTCTCAGTGAGGATCTTCTATATTTCACAACTACCAGATTATTCCTAAATATTTCCTGGGTAAGGAGGTAGAGCAGACAACTGGGTTATGGGACACTTGTAAGAAAGATTGCTAGGACTTCTGCTGGGATTTGTATTGCCCGTGTTGTTAGTGCAGCAACTCCCACTTGAATGTCTGTAGATTTTGGAGGTGATAGCCTTTATTCTTGCTCCCTTTCTCCTTGCTCCTTCACAAAGTCTGTTTGCACTGAGCCTCAAAATAGATGTAGCTGCTGACTGCAGGATGTCAGCAGAGCTTTTGCCGCTTCTTGTAGCTTGTAGACAGAGCAAGATGTGTACATGGCTCCATCTAAACATAGACCCTGGGATGAAATCAAACTGCAGAGAACTTAAACTTCACACAAGCATTCCTCTTCCCAACCTTTGTTCTGTTGTCATCTCTTTTAGATAATTATTTTTTTGCTTTTCCATCCAGTTTATTATTATAGAATTATTTAGGCTGGAAAAGACCTCAGAGCTCATCAAGTCCAGCCTATGACCTAACATCACTATATCAGCTAGACCAGGGCACTAAGTGCCACATCCAACCTGTCCTTAAACGCCTCCCTAAACACTTAAGTATGAGTGTGTCGCAGCTTTGGCTGGAGTTAATTTTCTTCCCTGTAGCCAGTATAGTGTTGTGGTTTAGATTTAGAGTGAGAATAATGTTGATAACATACAAATGCTTTAGTTGTTGCTAAGCAGTAGTCAAGGACTCTTCAGATTCTCACACTGCCAGTGAGTAGGCTGAGAGCACAAAAAGTTGGGAGGAGACACAGCCAGGGCAGCTGACCCAAACCAGCCAAAGGGATATTCCATCCTATGTGGCATCAATAGGTAAACCGGGGGAAAAGCTGGCTGGGAGCTGCTTCCTGGGACCTGGTCAGCAGGAGGTTCGCAGTTGCATTGTATACAATTTGTTTATGATTTCCCACCTACCTTCCTTTTCTGTCCTATTCAATTGTCTTTATCTCAAACAACATATGTGACTCTTTTTCCCAGTTCTCTCCCTGATCCCACTGTGTGTGGTGGGAAGTGAGTGAGTGGCTGTGTGGTGTTTAGCTACCTGCTGTGTGAAACCATGACGGTACTTCTTTTGGAGTCCAGCGTGGGGTGTGAAACATGGAGGTAAAAACAGATCTGACAAGAGTGTGTCCATCCAGATTTGTTACCAGCACTCCTTTGATTAGCTGGTCACAGTGTTGATTTATTCACCCTCAGGATTGTCGTGCTTGTTCTCAGAGCTATGTTGTGTAACATCTTACTTCTTGCCTGCACATTCCTTGTACTGCTTCGCACCCCTGCGGGCTGGGTTAAGGTTATCGTTCTGTTGGCACTTTGTGATATGGGCTTCTAATAGGATAAAATTGCTGGGTGTGAGACTGATTTGGTGTCTGCAGTCAGCACACTTATCCTTCAGGAGCCATCTTTTGGAAACTATAAATAATGACACTGTTTTCTCCTCAGAGAGCCCATCTATGGAGAAGATGAGGGGGGACACTTTCCTCTACTCCTCCTCCCTTCCTTTTTCCATCAGTCCCTACTCTGATTGACCTGCAAGATGTGTGAAGAGATTTCAGCCACTGTTGAGGTGAGCGTATTGTCATCTGGCTTCTCAGATGCTGGGACAATGGAGCCTGTATCTTAAGACTAGATGGCAGGGAAACCAAACAGCTGGAATCCCTGTCATTGGAAGGGGCATTGACAAAGCAATAGAAAGTGAGGAACAAGTCCTCAGTCTCTGGAGGCAATGAAGGAAAGGTACCCCTTCCAGGAAGATGTTCTATATCATCCAGGTAAATTAGGTGTGCCAGAGGTGATTTGTGATGAGCTGAACAAAGAGCAGCTAAAGTACACGTGACCCATGTGGTGGAAGAACACTGTTATATGGGTTATATTGAGGACACCATTGCCGTACACTAACGAAGTGGAAGTTATTACCTGATAAGACAGAGAGGGACAAATGGTGGATGAATTTTTGGCCAACTCCAGCAATACAAAAAAAGTATCTCTTCATTCTTTTAAGTCTGTATTTGAGCTATGGAGGAATTGTCAAAAAAAACATCCTGGGATTTCTGTCAATTCAAAGAAGGTATGTGCTACTCCTCACTTGTGTGTTCCGGAATCTCACCTCTTAAGGATAGGCATTCTTCTGTTCAAGAGAGGGGATATAGGAGGTGCACACCATGGGCCGCTTTGTGGTTTCACGTATGACTCACAGACATGGATAGGAACATGGTTTAGTGCTGGGCTTGAAACACTCAGGTCAGTGGTTGGACTCAATGATATGAAAGGTCTTTTCCAACCTAAATGATTCTATGATTCTATGAAGTGGGAAGGAAAATCTGCCTTGACCCTAGAAGCACAGCCACACAAGTTGAAAGAAAAAAAACCAATCACAAAAGGGGGTTCCTTCAGAAAAACTGTTGCTCTGGTTTCCAGTGGGAAGTTCCCCAGAGTAGATGGGCTGATTTTATTTGCGATCTCAGTAAATGGTCATGGGGCTTGCATTTACAAGAGGTGAGTAACAGACACTATGACCAAGGCCAGGAGGGTCTTGTCTCCAGTCAGACTGGGAAAGAGGACAGCTGGGTTTGTTTGTTGTTCTGTGTGGATTGAATGGCTTGACACCTCAGACTCACCAGAGTACAAGGCTCTAGTGGACAGCAGTGACCAATGGTAGAACCTATCTGTACTTCTAGATTGACAGGAATCTCAGGAGCTCACTGTACTGAGGGACAAAGTGACTTTCAAAAGCACCCCATTGTGAGTGGCCTGGAGGCTCCTGGATCCTTGGCATGGACTACTTCTGGAGAGGGTATTTCAGTGACCCAAAAGGGTACTGGCATGGTCTTGATATTGCTACCTTGGAGACTGGGGGGAGGTTGGGGGAGAGAAGAGCTGTGTGGTATTCAGCCTCCTGCCACGTTAAATCATGCCAGTGTGTTACTGATTTTACTGTGATCTTAAATATCCTTGTGCTTTGGACTTCAGTTAGTGTTTTATGTTTTAGCTGAGTCTATTTGCTACATTTTATAGTTTTTATATATGCTTTACGATCTTTCTGGATCCATTCTGAAAACTGTATTTCCAGGTTATATGCTGGCAGGGGTAGTGGGGGATGAGTACCAAAGATGCTCCATCAATTACAACATGTGCCCACAGTTTGCAGTTAAGGTTTAAAAATTGAACTCTACAGTTAAACATTAAACTTACAGGATCTCATTGGGGGGCTTTGTTTGAGTTTTGAAGAGAAAGCTTGTTTGAAACATCCTTTTAGATCTTTCATGTTGGGAGATTTGGATAAAAGCTGTAGAAAGCCCCAAGGATTTATTCTGAGAGCTGTGAGCATCCACTGGCAAGACACATGGTTTGCCCTGCCTGAAAGCTTTTGAAGCTCCTTTGAAATCTGGACTTGTTTCAAGGTCAAACTATAAATCAGCCACTCAGTTGTTCAGTAAATTGTTAAAAGAGCACTTCAGCAATCTCAGGCACAATGCAGAGCTTTGAACTAGCTAATAAAACCTGTGGTGCCATTGGGTTTGTCACTGTAGACAAGAAGGTTTGGGCTCCCTTGGGAGTCAAGATCTAGTTCTTGAATTTTGGTTTCACCTAGAGAACAAACCCAAAATTCTCCATTGTAAAATGTCACACTGAGACCAGGCACCTCATTTCCAAGGTCTGATACTGGCTAATTAGGGTGATTTAATATTTGCTGCCTACCTGCAGTCTTTGGCTACACCTCCAGTTACACTGTCTCCTGCAAAGAAAATTACTTCACCCCAGGGATGAGGAGGTGGGTGGTGGGACTGTTTGGTTTGCGGCATCACCATGGGGCCACCCTTTCCCTGCCAGACAGCTTCACAGTTCTTTTTAACAGCACCTCAGGAAGCGATGCTGGCACCGGCCTTGGCCATGTGGCTGTTGGTCGGGGGTGACCTACCAGCACATGACCGAAAGGGAAAAAATTCCCTTTGTCCTTCCTAATTTTTCGCACTAACAAATTAAAATGTGGTCCTAAATGCCAGGGGTGTTTGATGTGTCAGTGGTGGCAGCAGAACTGAGAGCTGGATAGGACCACTGGGATAGGCTAGAATAGATGTCTCCTGTCAGATGTATAAAGGAGCAATAAAATCCTTCCATCCCATTTGCCACCACCAGCTGAGATAACACAGAAACAAAACCAGAGAAGGACTGTGAATCATTCTAATTAGGGTACTAATGCTTATTTAAACTGTAATGCAGAATAAATCATCTTCTGGTCACCTTTTAGGACATCTCACAGGTGCTTCCTCAACTGGAAAAGCGTGGTTGCTTAGCCAAAGGGCAGTTATCTTCTTCTTGGGAGCTGCCTCTACCCTCTTCCCAGCAGTGGCAATAGCAGTGGCAGCTCTTGAATGTCAGAACACATTCAGCAGGTGGATGCAGGGAACTAGTTTGAGGGCGTTGCATGCCTGCTCTGCCCATCTCTGTCCTGCCATTTCATCCTACATGTTGCCTCACAGACAGATGCCCTTTATATCACACTGATCTGAGCCACAGTAAAAAACCCCAAACCTACAACATTTTCCTAGTGATTACAGGTCAGGATTAATGTGCTCTGGTAAAATGAGGGGGGAAGCTGGAACGTTAAAGAATACTAAAAAGCACTAAATTTGCCAATAAATATTTAAAAGTGGATGGTGAGGTAGATATTTTTACCAGAAGAAAGGCAATTATTTGCAGTAGAAGTGGGGAGAAGGGAAGGGGGAGGAAGGATTGCATTTTTGTTCTGTATAATTCAGTACCTTTGGAAGACAGACGGTATTTCTTGTTGTGATAGGTGGACACTGGCAGATAATGACCACCACGCTTTAATTAACTGTGCTCAAAATCTCTTCCATTATTTAGATCTTGAGTTGTGTGCAATTTTTATCTGTGGTTTAACGCTCAGCAAGACATGTCAGACTCTGTGTGAGCAGATACTTTGCTGACTGGTGCTATCTCCTTCCACATGTGGAAGGATGTGTTTTAGGGAAATTGAGAGGACATTTTGAGCTCTTTAAAAGTCTTCTCTGTTAGTCACAGTTTCTTGGCCAAAGGTGCTTAAGTTGATGATACAGATAAATGATCTTATGGCTGTCATGAACTTTCAGGACAGACAGAAAGAAATAGTGACAGGGCATGGTTTTTCCAGTAACACAACATTTTACCTGAAATACGCAGCTCTGAAAGTTTATTAAGTGTAAACATGTCAGCATACCCAGTAGGCATGTGTGCATGCCGAGTGGAATTTTGATCTGCTTTGTTGCTGGGTTGGTGTCACTCCAACTCCAAAATTGCATTGACTCTTCTTTGCTGGGTACTCTTTAGATTTGCTTGCAGTTATGGAACATAGATGTTGAGCACGTATGTACCTATTTGAAATTTTACACTCTGGCAGAGCTCGTGTTCAGCACTCGTGTTGCCAAGACTAAAGTCAATATAACATGAAAGATGATGGAGAATCACATGTTTCGCGCAAAAAGCTTTTACCGCTTTTGGTCAGTTGCTTTACTACCTTGTCTGCTGTACCCAGCACACCCTGCAGCTGGAGCATATGAGCTGCTCCCTACCTTAGAATCACAGAATTATCAACGTTGAAAAAGACCTTCAAGATCTTCAAGTCTAACCATCCACCCTACAACCCCCAACCATTACATTGTCTCCCAAAACACCATGTCTGCCTGTTTTTTGAACAGTGCTTCCATCTCCTCCCTGGGCAGCCCGTTCCAAGGCCTCACCATTTTTTCTGGTAAGAAGTTTTTCCTAAGATCCAATCTGAATCTCCGCTGGCACAACCTGACCCCATTTCCTTTTGTCCTACTGCTAGTCACCAGGGAGAAGAGGCCAGCACCTGCCTATCTAACAGATACCACTGCTAGAAGGGGAATGCCTTGTCCCTGTAGGACTGAAGTATTGAGTTATGCGGTGCTGTCAGGACATGAGTATGTTCGGGCAGGCTCAGAAACAGAAATCTAACAACCAGAGAGCATCACTGATGGAGTCTTAGGTGTCTAAGGGATGAAAAGGGAGCTCTGAAGATTTCCTTTTTGAATGAAGGAACTAGCTCTCTGTAGACTTAGCATAACTATGCGGGATGGGAGGCAGTGGGGAGTCAGTGTTATTTTATATTAATTGTCTGGGCAAATTGAAGTCTAAAATTCCCTTCAGAGCAATTTTTCTGTCTGTCAGAGTTCTTGTTCAATGGCTGAGCACAGTTTAATTTAGAAATACATGTGGGTAAGTCCTTCAAGATACTCTGTGGGTAGCAGTTCCTTGCCTGGACCTCGGAGAACTGACTAATGGAAATGAACAGGACTTCTCCTCCTGACCCTCTGTGACTCTGGGTCTGGTTACATGCATTTGAAACTACAGAAGTTTGAAGTACTGCATGTATTTGAAACACAGGAATCTGCTGTGAATTGACTTTGCTTCACAGAAACTTGGGAGTTTGCCCTTACTCCCATGTCTTTCAATGTGATTGCGTTATTGAACTGCGAGCATTTCTGTCAACAAAGGACTTGAAGGGTTAATTTAAATATGAAGCACGAGTGTCTGGATTCCTGCAGGAATATAGTGCTGCAGTGAGGGGAGAGAGTGGTGGAAAGAGCAACCAATAGTCTTTGACTAATGGCAAAATGATATGCATGAAAGATTAATTTTCGTGATTTTGGAGGACTTTCCAGCTGGCTGAGGTCCAAAAGAGAGATTTTAGTAAAATTTTAATAAAAATGGGGCTAAAACAGGTAAATTTGGTTCCCAGTAGTGATACCCATGATCAGACTAGCTTGGTGTGGACAAATCTTGGCTTTGCTCTGGTACAGGAATAATGTACCCAGCTGATTTATCCAGCACAGGTGCAGAACAGGAAGAACAGCTAGAGATGTCGAGGAGAGCTTATTTGGTCTTGGTGTCCTATTGCCTGGTAAGCAGTCCTGCCATTGAACTGGCACCCTTCAGTAGTTGTGAGCCTTGAGGATCTCTTTCTCACATAAGTATGCTCTTGGCAAATGTCTCACTAGTTCTTCATCTAAGGGCTCTGGGAATTCATACTGATTGTTGCCCAGACGTGCTGCTTTACACACTAGAATTTTGGAGAGACACCCCTACTGTTAATCAAATCCTTAGACACCAATGTCGGGATCCCAAAACCAGAAAGACCCACCTTCGTGTTAAAGACAAAATGTTTCTGCCTAACATTTGCCAGCAGGGATAAGGAAGCCAGTGATGGTGGAAACCAAGCCAGCAAGTTTCACTGCCCACGCTGACAGCAGTACCATAATAGGCTGATGCTAACAGGGACCAGCGATTCTCTTGTGTACAAACGCTCCCACAGTTTCCATTTCAGTTCTCAAAGGTGAGCTCTCTGCGAGTGAGAATTTTCACCCTGTCATTCCTGTGCACCACACATTCGTACTGGAGATCTGCAGTTCTTCCATGTTGCTTTTCTTGTACTTATGAAGTGCCAGAGTCACTGTTTCCAAGTGGGGATGCCTTTCAAGTTGGAAACTAGGAAAACAAGGACAATGTCCCTCTGGCATGCTACTAGTAATGAACTGCATTTGAAAAACCAGATGTTTTTCTAATGGACTGCACATAATTTTCCTAAGAGCCTTTTGATTCTGACATTTATTGTCCTCATCTGAAAGTGGCTGGGCGTGGTGAAGCAGAGAAAGCCTGGATCATGCACCCAAGAGGAGGCTGTTGCTGGTGATGCTCAGTGTTGTGCTCCCTTGCTATTGAACACTGGAAGAGCAATCTCTAATTATCAGAACTGTGAAATAATGGCTGAAGATTATCAGAGCAGGTGGAAGCACATAAATAATAGATCAGGAAAACCTTGGAGGCTAAGAGAAGACAGGAGACTGTCCTTTCCTGAGAGCTTTTGATTGAAATCTTTCACCTGAAAAATTTCTGGAATTTCTCTTCCAAGAAGTAAGGCAAAACAAATGCCCAGAAACCACAGGCAGCCAAAAAACAAGCTACAAGGGTTTGCTTTCATAGAATCATTAGGGATCCAAAGGGGCCTCGAAAGATCATCTACTTCAATCTTCCTACCTCAGCAGGATCACCTAGACCAAATCACACAGGAACATATCCAGGTGAGTCTTGAATGTCTCCAGAGAAGGAGACTCCACAACCCCCCTGGGCAGCCTGTTCTAGTGCTCACGGTGAAGAAGTTCCTTCTGATATTTATATGGAATCTCCTCTGTTCCAGCTTGCACCTGCTGCCCCTTGTCCTATCACCAGATGACCTTGAGAAGAGCCTGGCTCCATCCTTCTGACACCCACCCCTCACATATTTATAGACACTGATGAGGTCTCCCCTCAGCCTCCTCTTCTCCAAGCTCAGGAGACCCAGCTCCCTCAACCTTTCCTCATAAGGGAGGTGCTGTACTTCCTTCATCATCTTCATTGCTCTACACTGGACACCCTGTCCTTCTGGAACTGAGGGGCCCAGAACTGGACACAATACTCCAGATGCAGTCTCAGCAGTTCAGAGTAGAGGGGGAGAAGAACCTCTGTCGATCTGCTAACCACCCCCTTTCTGATGCCCCCTAGGATGCTGCTAACCTTCTTGGCCGCAGAAGCACATTGCTGGCTCAGAATCATCCTGCTGCCCACTAGGACCTGCAGGTCCCTTTCTCCTACACTGCTCTCCAACAGGTCAGTCCCC
>VZRI01000762.1:48765-94847 GCA_013397515.1 Upupa epops | reverse complement strand
CCACTAGATACAGGCCTCCAACTAGACTCTATCCCATTAACTCTCTGGCTTCTATCCTGCACAATCCACCTCACTACCCAATCATGCAGTCCACACTGCCTCAGTTTGGCCACAAGGATGCTATGTGAGACTGTGTGAAATGCCTTCCTGAAGTCAAGACAGACCACATCCACTGCTCTCCCATCATCTCTCCACCTGGTTCTGCCCTCATCAAAGGCTGTCAGGTTGGTCAAGCATGACTTCCCCTTGGTGAAGCCATACTGACTGTCCCTAATGACCCTCTTGTCCCTGATGTGCCTGGAGACAGCGTCCAGGACAAATTGTTCCATCGCCTTTCCTGGGTTGGAGGTGAGACTGACCGGTCTGTAGTTACCTGGATCCTCCTTCTTACCCTTCCTGAAGATTGCAGTGACATTTGCTAACCTCCAGTCCCTAGGCACCTCTCCTGATCCCCATGACTTAGAAAAGATGACAGAGAGTGGCTTAGCAATGACTTCTGCCATCTCCCTTAGCACATGTGGGTGCATCCCATCAGGGCCCATGGATTTATGTCCATCCAATTTGATCAACATATCCCTAACTCAGTCCCCATCAACCAAGGCAGGCTCCTCTCTTGCCTCTCTAAGTAAAAATAATAACTCCATCCACATCAATCAGTAGACGGGTTTTTATTACTCTGTCTGTTGCAGAAATTTGATTGTTAAAACGTAAGCCTAAAGAAACAAATACCATGTGCTGTTTGGCTTCAGCAGATACAGCATCTGCTTTAATCAGTACTGATGGTGTCTCTGCAGATCAAGAATAAAAATCCAGTTCCCACTATCTGTCCTCACTTCAAATCATCCATTCAATGTAAACTAAATATAGCTACAGGAAAATACAGCAGCAGCACTGGTTTGTTTGTACTCCCTCAGCGATGCAGGACATTATTCTGCATTTACAACAAAGATTTCCTTTCAAATTTACCTGGTCTGAAAGGCAGTTTCTCCTGACTATGCAAGTCAGTAGAGAAAACGGCTGCATTTTATCCAACTCAGCTGTACTTTTCTTGCTGAAGCATGTTCAGAAGCCCAGAGATCTATTTTTGTGACTCATTGCAGTCCATTCTACTGCTGTTCAATTGAAGGAAGCTGTTTTGGTAATTATTCAGTAGTAAATTTATCAATGCAGTTAGTAGAGAAAGATTTCAGAGTTCTCTCTGATGACAGTTGATAAATTTATCCAGAAGAAAACTGTTTCTCTATGGCCTGGGAGAGGCTTGCAATGTGTTGTAAACGAGCATCACAAAAAAGAAAAGCTCTTCTTTGAAGGAAAAGGACAAAGACTCTTCTGTGTGATGAGGCTTTTGCATGTAAGTTATTTAGCAGGGTACCAATCAAGCTGTTGTGTTTATGAGGAAAGAGGTCTTCAAAAGGGTCACAAAATATTGGTCTGATGATTTTAATCATGGAATCATTAAGGTTGGAAGAGATCTCCAAGATCATCAAGTCCAACCATCAACCTAACCCCACCCTGCCCACTAATCCTTGTTCCCTCGTAGCACATCTACATGTTCTTTGAACACCTCCAGTGATGACGACTGCCCCCTCCCTGGGCAGCCTGTTCCTACCCCTGACCACTCTTTCAGGGAAGAAATTTTTCCTGATGTCCAGTGTAAACCTCCCCTGGCACAACTTGAGGCTGTTTCCTCTTATTGTGTAACTTAGGAGGACAGAGTGACCCCCATCTCCTACAGCCTCCTTTCAGGTAGTTGTAGACAGCAGTAAGGTGTCTCAACCTCCTTTTCTCCTGACTAAATGACTCCAGTTCCCTCAGCCACTCCTCATAAGACCTGTGCTCAAGATCCTTAGCGAGTTTAAAGAAAAGCATCAGCACAAACCTGAAAGATGACTAAGGATATCCCTGCAGCTACTTAAGGGAGACAAAATTTTCCATCTTTTTAGGAACGTAGGAATTTGATGGCCTCTCATCAAATTTAGCTGGCCATGAAATGTGGTGACCGTTAAAGCCAAACCTGAGCAGCATCTTCATGACTGGTCTATCTGTTTCCTTTGTGGACTGAGCAGTAGTGTCCCCTTTAGGAAAGAGGATACCAGATAACGCGCCAGTTGTCAAATCAGATTTCAAACTCAAAAGAGAGCAACTAATTGTGACTGTATTTAGCAAATAAGAAACATTCCTTCTGGAGCTGTTAAAAAAAAGGAGAACAGGGAAGAAAATCTGTGGGTGGGTTGACCATTTGAACTGATATGATGTGCAATTTTCAAGCCTCCTTGTGACTGACAACAGTTGTGCCCTCCAATCCTTTCCACACCCCAGGATTTCCATGGGTAACGGGAATACAGCTCAGTAGATTGCTCTAAGGGTGGTGTTAACTGGTCTCTGCTGGGACAGTGGCCATTCTGTGGGATGGGACAGGTCATGGTGCAGAGGTGCAGCCCCAGCTGGGGACACTGGATGCTGGTGTTACACAAGGCATTCACCTAGGTTTTCTTTCTTCAAGGTGTGAGAATAAAGGCAAAGCCTGCCCTGCCTGTGCCTGGAGATGCCTGTTTTTCAGAGGAAACATTTGTAAGTCCTGCTGTGGTGCACTTGCTCTTCTGACTAGATCCACTTAATTTTATTATCTCCTTTTCTCCAGGGACTGCTCTCCTCCCAGCTCTTTCCTTTACTCAGTCCATACTAGAGAGTATCTCATACCTCTTTTGGCTAGGCACTGGAAAAGTCACACAGCTAGTCAGCAAGCTTTGTGCTGTAAATGCACTGTATAAAAACCTAAGAGCCATAAACCCAACAACCTTCCCTCCCCCTTCCAGCTCTTCACCTTTATGCAGAGTGCACTGATATCAGGCCAAGTGTGTCTGTGCCTGGAATTAAGCCTGCTAGAAACAATTGGAAGGGAACTGCAGAATTTGTGCAGCTGGCAGTTTGCTCCTGTTGTGGAGTTTGCCTGTGGTGACAGCATGGGGATGATAATAAGCCAGAGCAGTGTGTCTATAACCCCAGTACCAACACATACAGCAGCACCATCACTCCAGACATGTGTGGATCCAGTGGGGAGACGTAAGGCAGTATAAGCAGATGAGTAAGTATCATTGTGGCTTATTTCCACCCACTTGGATCCTGAGCTGGGATTTTTCTTCCGCTTTTCATCTCATTTTTCACTCTAATACCAGGATCACACTTCTTTTCCACAAATATAATTACAGCACAGTTACACTGTGTGACTCTGCTTCATGACACCTGTAATTACCATTTAGTCACGTAGCTGGGAGGTTCGTTAATTCAGTGAACAAATTACTTGTCAGTCTGCTTTCAGAGTTACTATCTCACATTTTAATTACAATGGCACTTGTTGTACGTGTACCTGAGGGTTCATTGCTGACAGACGTCTGTGTGATAGACTGAGTTTAGCCTGTTGCCAAGTATACGGTGTATTTTGTGTGTCAGTAGTGTGTCAGGTTGATTTAAAAAGTTAACTCAATAGCCAAAGTGGTAACACACACCTAACAGTCCCTGCCAAAACTTGGGTCTATCCAAAGTGTTTCAGACAGTCAATGGGGCTGACTGCTGTTTTTACAAGCCTCTCTGGTTTCTGTGTGGTGCTTCAGAGGTTATGCAGTGCTGCCTGTGTATCAAATGATTGGCAAGGCATGGCAATTCCTTGGGATCAGAAGAAATGTCTTGAAGGGCATCTTTGCTCTCCTTCCTGGCCTTTTAGTAGAGTCACGGGAATCTGAATTCAGCAGGCCTTGGCTCCCACTCAGGGATTGAAATGGCTTTGCATTCCCAATGGTGGCATTGGTTTGATGTAACATTGCTTTAGTTCTAAATAAAAAAGGTTTTGCCCACTTCAGTAGCTTAAGAGGATCAGCCGGGCTTCAAAGGGTTCCCAGGCTGAGGTCCTGCAGCCATTTGTTGTTAGAAGGTGGCAGGAGGCAGCTCCCTGCTTCCTTCCTTCCCCTTCTCTCTTGCCTTTGTTCTTTTATCTTCCAGATAAAGTTGCTTGCTGGAACCAGCAGCAAAAGCTCAGCCAGCAGTGAAGATCTGCCAGACTGAGGCTGAGGATCTTCCTCAGGCTACCTGCAATGTAGCCAGGTCAACAAGCTTCTTCCTCTCTGCTTTTCATCTGCATTACTCCTTTTCCCCATGTCAGGATTTCATTCCAAAGCACTATGTCCCTTGCTCTTTCCTTTCTTTGCTACATCTTCTCTTCTCTTTCCTTCACTCCATTTTTGTTCCCTGCATCCTGAGCTGAATATCCAGCACAGATTAAGAAGGGGTGACTGCATAGCCAGCACAGGACTACAGAGCCCATGCCTCTTCTTGGACCTCTCCATTACTTCTCTCTCAAATGCCTATAACTCTTTATTGATTTTTCAGGCAAACAAGGACAAAACAAAATAAGTAGGAAAAGACAGAGGAGCCAAGTAGAAAGCAAGGAAAGACAGTGAGGCTCCTTCCAGCTTGTATTGCTACTCTTCCTCTTTTTGATACCTTCCCTTTCTCCTCCTTCTCTCTTTGTTTCTGTTCTTTCCATCCTCTCATCCTGTAATTTTCCTGCTTCCCAAACTTTTATTTATCTAACTAGAGAATCATGGAATCCTCATGGTTGGAAAGGACCTCCAGGACCATCAAGTCCAGCCCTCATCCCAACATCTCAACATCTCCCCAACCCCTAGACCATGGCCTCAAGTGCTCTAGCTACTTTCCTTTTAAACCCCTCCGGGTATGGCGACTCCACCACCTCCCTGGGCAGCCTGGTCCAGTGCCCAACCACTCTCATGAAAGAATTTCTTCCTCAAGTTCAATCTAAACCTCTCCTGACACAACTTGAGGCCATTTCCCCTCATCCTAGCATTAGGAATTTGGGAGAAGAGAGCAGCACCAGCCTTCCTACAACCTCTTTTTAGGTTGCTGTAGAGAGCAATACGGTCTCCTCTCAGCCTCCTCTTCTCTAGACAAAACAACCTCAGTTCCCTCAGCCACTCCTCACAGACCCTGTTTTCCAGCCTCACCCCAGCCTCCCTGCTTTTCTCTGGCCCCACTCCAGCACCTCAATGCCCTTCTGATACTGTGGCACCCAAAACTGGACCCAGTACTCAAGGTGCAGTCTCATGAGTACAGAGGCACCATCTCCTCCCTACTCCTGCTGGTGACACCATTCCTGATCCAGGCCAGGATGCCACTGGCCTTCTTGGCCACCTGGGCACCCTGCTGGCTCCTCTTCAGCTGGCTGCCAACCAACATCCCAGCTCCTTTTCCACCAGGCAGCTCTCCAGCCACTCCTCCCCAAGGCTGTAGCTGCTGGGGGTTGTTGTGACCGAAGGGCAGGACCCGGCACTTGGCCTTGTTAAACCTCATCCCGTTGGGCTCAGCCCATCGCTCCAGCCTGTCCCAATCCCTCTGCAGAGCCTCCCCACCCCCAGCAGATCAGCACTGCTGCCTAATTTTGTGCCATCTGCCAATTTACTGAGGGTGCATTCGACCCCCTCAGCCAGGGCAGTGACAAAGATGTTAAACAAGAGCGGCCCCAACTCTGAGCCCTGAGGGGCACCGCTTGTGACCGGTCACCAACTGGATTTCACCCCATTCACCACAGCTCTCTGGGCTCGGCCATCCAGACAGTTTGTAGCCCAGCAAAGAGTCCACCTGTCTGAGCCGTGAGCCGCCAGCTTCTCCAGCAGAATGCTGGGGAAACGGTGCCCATGCCTGGCTGAAGTGCAGGCAGACAACAGCCACTGCTTTGCCCTGATCCATGAGGTCACTTGATTACAGAAGGAGATCGGGTTGGTGAAACAGGACTTGCCTGCCATGAACCCGTGTTGGCTGAGCCTGATCCTGCTGTTGTCCTGCTCTTGCTGTGTGATCACCCCAAGAGGAACTGTTCCATAATCTTCCCTGGCACCAAGGTCGGGCTGACAGGCCTGTAGTTCCCCAGATCCTCCCTTCTGTGGTTCATGTAGATGGCTGTCACACTGACAAGTTTCCACTCATCTGGGACATCCCCCGTTAACCAGGACTGCTGCTAAATGGTGGAGAGAGGTTTGACAAGTTCTACCGCCAGCTCCCTCAGCACTTTTGGGTGGATCTCGTCCTGCCCCATAGACTGACGGGTGCCCACTCACGTTAGTGGTACACTACTATTTTCTGGATTATGAGGGGACTATACTGCTCTCCAACCCTATCTTTCAGCTCTTCTTTATATCCTAATATTTTTCTCCTGGGGAATTAGATTTCAAACTTAGAGATAAACTGTCTCTGCATGCTGAAGGAGATTGTGATTTGGTTTATATTTCTTTATGGGTCTGAGACCACAGAGTTTTCAGAGGATCTTGGAGTACAGAAGCAGTCACACATCATTAGAAACATTGGGAACTCATCCTCTAAACCTCCCAGGACCCTGCTGGAAACTTAGTGGTGCCAGGTGCTGTGAAAAGACAAGGAGAACACAAACTCCTTCAGTTTGTCCCACTGAAGGGACAGAGCTCGGTCTTGCCTTTCTGCTTGGTGAGTACCAGCTGCTGGAAGGGAAGAGCCCACCTCAAATCCTGTGTCAAATTCTGGTGTCCCTGACATCAAAAGGACATAAAAGTGTTGGGGTTAGTCCAGAGGAGGCCACAAAGATGATCCAAGGGCTAGAGCACCTTTGCTGTGAGAACAGGCTGGGGCAGCTGGAACTGTTCAGCCTAGCAAAGAGAAGACTCCAGAGGGACCTTAGAGCTGCCTTCCAGTACCTGAAGGGAACCTCCAGGAAGGCTGAAGAGAGACTTTCTCCAAGGGGATCTAGTGATAGAACAAGATGAAATGGTTTGAAACTGAGGGAGAGTAGGTTTAGACTAGATCTGAGGAAAAAGTTTTTCAGCACAAGGGTGGAAAGACTCTGGAATCGATTGCCATGAGAGGCTGTGTCTGCCACTTTCCTGGAGGTGTTCAAGGCCAGGTCAGATGAGGCCTTGAGCAACCAGGTTTACTTGAGAGGCATCGTTGCCTTTAGCAGGAGGGTTTGAGTAGCTGAGCTCTAAGGTCCCTTCCAACTTGAGCCAGTCTCTGATTTTATGATGTTGTCCTGGGGCAGAGGGAAGGGGAAGGGGCCAGTGATGCAAGCGTTGCCTTAGGCAGCTTGTAGTGACACTTTACACGCACAAAAAATTGAGATAATGCTACCACTTTTAATAAAGGACCGTTTGTGTGCTTCTGCTGTTTGTATCTAAAGGGAAATGGCAAGCAAGCGCTTGCCAAGTATATCCCTAGAAATAGTTGTGAAACTTTCTTCCACAGGCACTGAATACCAGAGGCTGTTTAATCTCTCTCCCACTCACTTTCTCTCTAAGCCACCACCTTCCACTCTCTGGCCTGTTTTTTGTAGGGAAAAGAGTTTGGCTTTTTATTGCAGTGTGAAGTGTTACTGTACCACTATACTGGTCTCGTTTGGTGCCATCCCTAGTCCACCTGACGTTTGGATCTCCAATACTGGAAGACAGGTGGATTTTTGAAATGGATAGGACTTGGGGGTGTTGGTTGATGAAAAACTCAACAGGAGCCGGCAACATTTGCTTGCGACCCAGAAAGCCAACCGCATCCTGGGCTGCATCAGGAGAAGCAGGACCAGTAGGTTGAGGGAGGGGATCCTCCCCATCTATTCTGCTCTCATGAGACCCCATCTGGAGTACTGTGTCCAGTTCTGGAGCCCCCAACACAGGAAGGAGATTGAGCTGTTGGAACGTGTCCAGAGGAGGGCCACAAGGATGAGTGGAGGTCTCCAGCACCTCTTCTATGGGGACACGCTGAGAGAGTTAGGGCTGTTCAGCCTGGACGACACTCCAGGGAGATATTCAAGCAGCCTTCCAGTACCTGAAGGCAGCTCCAGGAAAGCTGGGGAGGGGCTGTTTCCAAGGGCTTGGAGTGGTAGGACCAGGAGAATGGTTTCAAGCTGGAAGAGGGGAGGTTTAGACTGGAAGTCAGGAGGAAGTTCTTCACGGTGAGGGTGCTGAGACACTGGAACAGGTTGCCCAGGGAGGTTGTGGCTGCCCCCTCCCTGGAATTGTTTACGGACAGATTGGATGGGGCCCTTGAGCACCCTGGTCCAGTGAGACATGTCCCTGCTCATGACAGGGGGCTTGGATCTTTAAGATGCTTTCCAACCTGAACCATTCTATGATTCTTTATCCATTATTCTATAGACATCAAATAACTTTGTCATCATTTCCATTCAAGCCATTATGAGTGACCTGCACTAGGGAACATGTGGACATGGTGGCATTGGATTGATGATTGGACTTGATGATCTTGTAGGTCTCTTCCAACCTTAATGTTTCTGTGATTGTCTGACCTGAAGATGTGAAATCCATAAAGAAACCTAGAAAGGAATGTGTAAGGAAGCTGGGGCAGGTTCATGGCACAGACTTCTCTGTTGAAACTGTCCAAACTGTTCCCTGCACTTCCACATCCTTCAGCTTGTGGAGGAGTCTCTATCCATTGCTACCAAGAATAAAAAACTTGAACTAACACAGATTTTATGATAATCACAACAATAACAAATGGAAGCTACAATAATGAACTGGGTTGGAGCCAGGTACCCACTAAATCTACTCTATCACTCCCCTTCTCAGCTGGGCAGGGGAGAGAAAATTTAACAACAAGTTCATAGGTTGAGATAAGGACAGGGGTCTGCTTACTTGTTACTGTCGCAGGCAAAACAGATTCAACTTGGGGAAATTAATTTAAATTAGTACCAATCAAATCAAAGTAGACGATAAAAGAAAAACTAAATCTTGTAACATCTTCCCCTCACCTTCCTGGGCTCAACTCCCAAATTCTCTACCTCCTCTCCACTGGTGGCACGCTGGGACGGGGAATGGGGTTAGTGGCCAGTTCATCACATTTTGTCTCTGCCACTCCCTCCTCTGAGAGAGGACTCCTCAACCTCTTCCTCTGCTTCAGTGTGGAGTCCCTCACACAGGAAACAGTTCTCTGTAAACTTCTCCAGCATGGATCCCTTCCACAGAGTCCACAGAATGATGCACTGTGTGTCCACAATGGGTTTACATGTTCCTGCAGGAAACCTGCTACAGCATGGGCTCCTCTCTGCATGGTGCATAGGTCCTGCCAGGAGCCTAATCCTCTGTGGGCATCCCACTGGGTTACAGCTTTCTTCAGGCACCCACCTGCTCTGGTGCAGGGTCCTTCATGGGCTGCAGGTGGACATTTGCTCCAACATTATCCTCCATGAGCTGCAGGGTTACAACATGGTTTACATTATTGTTTTCACCACAGCCACACCACTTGGAGTGCCTCCTTGCCCTCCTTCCTCACTTAGCTTAGCGTCTGCATAGTGGTTTCTTTCACATGTTCTCACCCCTCTCTGTCTGCAATTGCTGTGGCACAGCAACTTTTCCCCCTTCTACAAGACCTTATCCCGGAGGTGCTGTTACTGTAATAGCAGTTTTACTACTGTTGTCAAGCATTTACTGATGTCTACTACTGTGACTGACACAGGCCTTGAACAGGCCAGAGCAGTGGACAGGCTGTGTGCCTGTTTCTGCTGTGGAGGCTGCAGAGATGGAGTTTGCAGTAGTGTTGCACTAGGTGTACCTCCTGTGCTGGAGAAGAGCCCAGTTTCTTCAGGCCAGGGTGCTGTGAGCAGACTGAGACCCTGCAGCTCTCACCGTTAGCTAAAGCCAAGGGCAAAGACATTTTCCTGGAGCACAGAGTTTGACATCTTTGCACAAATCAAATGAGCAGTTACCAGACGTAATAACTGCCTGTGCTTGTGTCTTCCTTGACAGGTGAGTGAAAATCTAACAAACCCTGTCTTTGAGTCACTGCTCTGATGGGGAGATTTTGAGTAAATTAAAAAGCTGCAGTTATTTCTTGTGGGGGATAACGAGCCTTTTACTTGGGCAGGGTGGTGCATGGCAGCATGGTCATCTATCTGTATTTCCTCAGCCAGCTGTCACATGCTGCCTCAGCTGAGGGCCACAATTGTCCCTGCTGTTGCATTTCTTTGGGTCACAGGGCTGATCTCTGCTTCAGCTGGAGCTGCATTAAGATGTTTATGTTTTAATCAGGTCAGTGGATGGTGTTCCTGGTTGCTTACACTTTTCCCACTGCTCTGTATTTTAAAAGTGCATCCTTGCACTTCAAGGAAATCTAGGAAATCTATTCAGACTGAATGGTGACCACAAGAAAAGAACAGTCATTCCTCACCCTTAGTTTATTGTGACAACACACTCTTCAGACATCTCCTTTAGCAAGCAAAAAAGCAATTGGACTGTGTTTCCACTCCAAAGTTTGCAAAAGATCAAAGTGGTGCTGAGTCGCATGAGATTCCCAGCCTGCCTGCTGAATAGGAGGGCAGTGACAGCTTTCTCAAGCTCCTGTAAGGAACCTGAACCTTGGGAAAATCTTGTCCAGTCTTTTAGTCCCACTAGGCTCCCTGAGAATGTATTTTATGACATGCTGCCAAAAACCAAGCAAAGAATAACATGTATGAGTTCCAGTACTTAGCTCCTCTAGCAGAGTGACATGGAAGATGCCCAGAAATGTAACCTTTAATGTTTAATTGATCTCCAAATAAACCCAAAGGATAGATAACTGAGTCTGACCCTATAAGAAATAGACCATTATTTCTTCTTTTTGGAGGTGGCTGAGGGAATCTTGAGATGAAAAGAGGGGTCAGATTCTCTTCTTTCCAGCCACTGAAGGACAGAAGAAATATTCCCACCCATTATGAAGTATGAAAAGTTCTTTGGAGAATCTATTTCCCCACAAGTCTGGCATTGCATGGGATGCTAAAGATGAGATGCTAAGATGTGTCTTTCTGTGAGGTTGCAAAGCAGAATGTTCCTCTAGTCTTATCAAGGATAGAAAACTTTCCCTATTGAGACCCAAAGCAGGGAATTATTCTTAGAAATAGTTAATTAGGGCTTTTCTGGGAGTGGCTGCATTCCCCCATTCTCAGACTGGTTAAAGGGAGGACTGCAGTGCAATTCTGCATTCAACACTAATATAAAACCTCCCCTTCAGAGACGAAGAGCCCCATGCTGATTTGCATTATTCAGGTCACAAAGTTTTTGTTTCTGTGGTGGACACAGGCTTATGCCAGCAGCACACATGCTGTGTTCTGGTAGGCATTCTGGTCTGTGGTAAACAGAAAGTCAAGGACTGGGCTGTGCCACCCTCTGTTTGAAGTCCTGACATGCCATGTAGGCAAAGAGAAATATACCATGCCTTCGTACAGGTACAGAGGGACAGAGCTGAACCTCATTGATGGAGAGTAGTAGAGCATGGGCACGTGGACAGAGTAACATCTAAGGAGAGCAGGTGTATGATGGCAGTAGAGAATGAATGAAGGAGTGAATAAATGAGTGAATGGTGCCACTCAGACTGAGTTTCAGTTAAAGGAATTAATTAAGAACAGAACTACCTGCTAAAATAAAAGGTAGGAAAAATTATTGCAAATACCATTGCATTTTCTTCCCAAATAAAGGGACAATGAGAAACAGGAATCCTGTTATAAGATAAAATTAGTTGTGGTCTTTGTTTTCAGAGATTATTAATCACTGTCAATAGCAGCCTACGTGGTTTTATTACAAAGGAGATGCTGCAATTTTCCTGTTACTAATGAGGTTGGGCAAAAGGCAAGGTGCTGGTATGTGTATATATGACCTGTATATATATATACTTAGAATCTCAAATATCTGTTAAAATTAAGGTAGAAGCACAGAAGGAAGAACAGAGTGAGTAAAGCCTGCAATGCACTGAGGAGTTTTTGTATTAGGTTAGCACTTATGCGAGCAGTAACAACTGAATGGTGCTTCACTTCTGAAATTAGTTTTTTACCCTCTATTCTTTTTCACTGTTTCTGAATGTTTTTCAGCAGTGGCTGCATAAATGGAGAACATGTAAATATAGAGAATACATAAATACAGCGGGCAGCTTAAGACTACAGGACATTTGCATGGCCTCTATACCTGTCCTCAGTATTTTTCCCTGCCTGAGGCTGCTTAGAACCTTAATCTAGTTTGGACCAGAAATGCTCACAGTGTGGAAGTGCTCTAACTGTGGTATTTACTTACAGCTTGAAATACCCTGTGACAAGGCACCTTGTCAAAATTTGACCAAAGTTGTCTTCTTAAACCACAACATCTGGAACCTGAATTCCTGCATAGGAGATGTTTTTATACTGGTGCATATCCAGCATTGTAACACTTCAGTGGTGGAAAAAACACAGCTTTAAAACAATGGGCTGAAACCTACGGAGATGATTCGCTGCAGGGCTTGTATCGTCACCTTGACCAGATGGTCTAAGGCAGCTAGTGAAAACATCAGGAAGATACAAACCATGTGGTCAGTTGGTCTACATTTGTCTCTCACTTTTTCTTTATGGTTGTTTCCTTTCGTTGATTTTTTTCCCTCACAGTCCAACTGTTGTGGCTAACAATGATACCCTGAGTACTTTGTGGAATGTTTGGTGCCTCGGTATGTGAAGGACATCAAACTATTGAAGTGTGATCAAGGTAGCCAGAAATGGAAATGGAATTAAGCTGTATCTTGGAAAGTTCAGCCTGGTGTTGGCATCAGGGTAATCCGCAAAGGTCAAGAGCTGCTGACACACAGTAGTAACCTGATGGTCTGAGCTGAGCACTCTTCCTGGCAGATGGCAAGTGGTTGAAGATAAGGTCTGGCCCTCTGTGTTCTTGTAGGAAGCCTGGTGAGGCTGAAAAGCACAGTGAGATATGCTTTGCACAGATTGCCAAGAAATATGAGAGGTGCTGGTTTCTGTAGCTGCTGATAGAGTGAATGGTATTTTCACAACAGTCCCACCCACACACTTCCCATAACTGTAAGTAATGGAGGATTAACATTACCCCTATAACCCACCTGATTTGGGGGATAAAGAGGGAAGAAATGGTGTCAACCTCAGAGTACAGCACATCCCATCATCAAATCGTCTGTACCTAAAATAGATGAACTACTTGCCCCCTGGGATCTCTAGAGGAAGTCTCAGACATCAGAGAAGGACCTACCTTTTTGCTTGGCAGAGGTGCATCTATCATTTTGTTAGTGTAGGAGAGCAGTCCTCACATAAGAGCTGTGCACCGTCCGTATCAGATAACACAATCCTTCAACGCTGAGCTAGAGAATAAGCAGAGTATTTTTAGTTTTGTTTGGAATTAATTTCTGATAATCTCTAAATGACTGTGAAATTAACTGGAAGATTAACGCACACACTGGTCTAGGGAAGACCAGACAAGTGCATCTGTTTTTAAAAAGATGCTGTCAGGGAAAAGCTGAGACTGAGTTTTGTCTTGGAGCACAGGATGTTCAACTGTAATTTCAAAACAAAATCACCAACAAGAATTAAAAACAGGTGACTAAAATCATGTGGACGGTGAGTTCTTTACGGAGACCGAAGGTGATAAATAAGCAGTTAGTGAGCAGAGGCAATGCTTTGCGTTGCATCAAAAATGAGTTAAAAACTAACAGCTTCTGCAGGAGGCTGTCTTTTCCCCAGTTCAGCTTCAGAGGAGACTTCATTTGTTGCCTTTGTTTTCCATTAGATCTGCCAGACAAAACGACTTGTCCTCTGGCTGTGTGGCCACTAGATCAATTCAATGGAGTGACCAGGATCTGAGTGACTAGAGTTTTGGGATGGGGCATCTTTTAGCTCAGTTGTACACTGAACCTGTATTCCTTGTGCCAGTGGACTGGTGAGCTGGAACTGGTTGTTGCAGTTTACATCCATGGGGGTAGCACTGGGTGAGCTGTCATCTATCCACACATGCTAAAAAAGCAGAGGTGGACAGAACAGAAAAAGTGTAATCTTCATTAAGATCTTCTTTCAGAGCTACAAAGCAAAATGAAAGCATGAGATCTAATAAAGTCCAGAAGCTTAGCTGTCATTTCAAGGTGATATCTGAGCTCCCAGCTCAGCTAGATCCCCACAAGTGGTTGCTACGATTTTGAATCTTGGTATTTTACTCCGAACTATCCTGTTTGTGAAGTCCACGTATCAGACATGCAGAAGAAAGGAAGACTTAGCCCACCTAAGGGGGTAGACTCTGGAATTATTTTTGTGTTTTCCTGAGCATTCCAAATACTCCAATAGAGCATCTAGGAAGAGAGACTTTCCTTCATGTTCTGAAAGGATGAGGAGGACAAGCTGATTACAACAGAGTGAAAAGAGCTCTGTTTTTTTAGCATGTGTGGGTAGATTAGAGCTCACAGCCACATGAGCTGATCTGTGGGCCATTTCCAAATATGTTCTAAGTCTCATGGAAGCTATTATTCTGTTGCACAATGTGAGGTTCAAAGGAACAAAACTGTAGCATAAGGTCTCTTTGTCACTGCAGATACAAAGATTTTACTCCAAGTGAAGTGATCAGCAGAGTATTAAGGACTTTCTTTCCCCTTTGTTTCAGTGTTTATGCTTTGCTGGTGCTGCTGCCATCAGCTGCTGAACCAAAACCTGAGAAACCTTTCTTGGGAGGGGGGACAATGAGAGACAGACTACCTCCTGTGGATGTTAATAAAAGTGCACATCAAGATATTTCCCACAATTAAGTATTTGGATGAAACATGATATTTTCTTCAACTCTGCTCTACCGATATGAGCTGGCAGTGTGTGAGGGCAACCCAGAAGGCCACTCGTGTCCTGGGCTGGATCAGAAGAAGTGTCACCAGCAGGCCAAGGGAGGTGATTCTCTCTCTCTACTCTGCTCTTCTGTGACCTCAGCTGGAGTACTGTACCCAGTTCTGGAGACCCCAATACAAAAAGGAGTTGAAACTATTGAAGTGAGTCCAGAGGACGTCACAGGGATTATCAGAGGGCTGGAGCATCTCTGCTGTGAAGACAAGGTGAGGGAATTTGGGCTGTTCAACCTGGAGAAGAGAACTCCTTCTTAGGAGGACCTCATTACATTTTATGAGGGATTCAAGTGATAGGACAAGGGGAATGGTTTCAAACTAAAAGAGGGCAGATTTAGAGTATATCTTAGGAAGAAATTTCTCCCTGTGAGAGTGCTGAGGCACTGGAACTGCCCAGAGAAGTTGTGGCTACTCCATCCCTGAAAGTGTTCAAGGCCAGATTGGATGGGGATCTGGGCAACCTGGTCTGGTGAGAGATGTCCCAGCCTATCAAAGTGGAGTTGGAACTAGATAATCTCTGAGGTCTCTCACAACCAAAACCATTCTATGAAGTCTGAGTCCCATTAACATTTTAATATAAGAATTTCCTCTCCAAAAAAAAAGTAAGAATGACTTTTAAACAGATGTTTTGCAGAAGGCAAGCTGAATATTTGTGTTGAAAAGGTACAGATCATACTTGGACAGCAGTAATTTCATTGCCAAAACATAGGGATGAGTTGCATGAAGTTCTGCAGAGGATTGATCTAGGTCTGCTAGTATTCATTACCTTCATTAATGAGCTGGATGATGACACAAAGAGAATCATTATTAAATTTGCAGATAACGTGAAGCAGAGAGAGACTGCAAGTGCATTAGAAGCCAGAATTAAAATTCTGCCATCTTGATAAATCACACCTACGATCTGAAAAATGTGGGTAGCGTTCAATATGAGTAAGAACTACATTTAGACAGGAACAAGGAACTGCGGAAACACGGGACAGCAAGGAACTGTTTTCACAGCAATTCTGCTGGAAAATATTTAGCAGGCACCCTAGACTGCAAACTGAACAAGGGGGAACAGGGCTGGACTGTTGCAAAGAAAGGAAAACACTAGCCTGGACTATCTGTGCAGGAGGAGAATGCTCTTTTCAGCGCTGATGAGACAAAAGGGAGTGTGAACACATGTGAACACTTGTGGATACAACAGAAATGTGGAGCAGTGGGAGATGGACCAGAGGACAGCAATTAGAACAATGAGGCATTGAGAAAACATGATGTGAGGAAAGAAAACTGATGGTGTCTGATCTGATATGGAAGAATGGATAAAAGCCTCAAAGATGTTGAAATTCTGCTCCCAAGAGGACAGTGATAATTTACTTTCTACCTCTGTATTGGAGGACAAGGAGTAAGAGGCTCCAATTTTAACAGAACAGATCATTCTTCAATATTAGGATGTAAGTTGTCACAGATAGTGTTTCTCTAAACATTGGAATAAAGCTGGTGTCTACGGCATCTTCAGCATCTTGAAGGACTTGTCTGGAATAATTTAGGCATGGCTGAGCTTACCTTGAGCAGTGGGACAGACTCAGTGATTTTTAGTCCCCTTCTGTGCTACAGTTTGAAAATAAGAAGCAAGAAACCCACCCTCCCCACTGAGCAATTTACATGTTTAGTTAAAATTAACTATACTATTCTGAATATGCATTGCTTCAATCAGCTTCTGGGGAATTTAGCCTTCAGTCTCTAAGAATGTAAGCAGGAAAAAGTTGAGAATTTCAGAATTTGTAGCTTGTCAAAATTTGGGCAGATTTTCACAGAACGGCACATCCTTGTCACCAAGGCCCATCTCCCCACTACGTTTTTACCAATAGCCTTCAAGCTTGGGCATATTCTGTTATAAGAGTATGTGTGACTTGGGCAAAAGCCTTTTTTTCATCAAGTTTCCTTGGATCCAGTTAAATTGGTTTTGCTGAAATGTTATAAAAAAAAGGTAGAAAATAAGAAGCCAGCCTCATGCTGATCCATAAAATTAATCATTTCAGCCCAAGAATTAGAAGAATGGCAGAATTTCAGCCATGCCTGCCATGGTGTTATTTGGCTGCAAGTGAATTGGAGGAGTCACCATTTCCTTAGCCCTTATTACAGTGTTTTTTGAGCCTGACGTGAGTGTTACAGTTCTTGTGGATTTGTTAATGGCAATGCAGATTCAAAGCAGTTTCTTGGATAATTAGGAATAGAAGAAACCCATGTTTTTTTTAAAAATAGGCCTTATGCATTATTTTGAATTATGCATTGTGTGAGTGTGTGGTTCTCATGTTCTAGTTCAACACAGCAGAACATTCTGAAATGTGTTTTCACTGAATGGGGCTGCATCAGTCTCTGTTGTTGTAGATGACTGCACACTGACTATTGAAGGAAGGGGTTTGTTTCAAGGAGCGTGCTGCTAATGGAGTCTTTCTGGTGAGAGAGGTGGGAGATGAGACCAGAACCAAGCCTTGGAATCCATCTTCTATTTCACACCACTGAGACTTGCAAAACTGGCATCTGGGTTCGTGGCTTTGTAGGCAAGGGGGATTCATAAAGCTGTGGAAGGTTGACTGCAGCACAGTGGGTCAAACCTTCTTATGTTCTTCTTGTGCTCAGTAGAGAGAAGAAAGGTTCTAGTGCAGCTGTGAGCATATAAGGTTATGCTCCAGGTTTGAATCTTCCACTGTCTCTAGTGAAAGTCTAGAAGAAATCAGGTTTCCTAGGCTAATACCTGTTTTTTGAATTCTTCTGCCTCCCACCTCTCACACGTTTTTGTAAGTGCTGCACAACTGACTCCATGCATCCCCGCCATGTTCAGTTCATTCTCAGAAGCAGACAAGCTGGAAGAATAGTTGGAAAGTAATCTATTAATGGTCAGTTGAATTTGAAACTGAGTTTTAAGGATGTTTTTATTCTCTTAAAAAAAAAAAAGAAAGAAAATTAAGTAATCAAGCATGCACAAAAAGGAAATGTCAAATGTTAAAGTCTCCTGCCTGAATCAGAAAACACATTCTGTTTAGCTGTAGAAACTATCCAAAGAAGGCGAAATGAATAATCACCAAGTGATTTAGATAAATCATCAAAATGTGGCAAAATTGTTGCAACTAGTAGAGAAAAGGTTTTACATAGAAGAATGTAGACACACACAGACATGCATTTCAATACTGGAGATGTGTTGGTGGGTTACTACACAACACCCAAGTGCAGAAAAGAAATGTTGGATGGTGATGTTTGCAATTTATTTCATATGTTAAAGGAATTTTCAAAAGCAGGAGATGATGTAGATTCTGCTGTGACAAATGCATAGTTTAATAAGACATAGATAAATAGTGGTGAGAAGGAGCTACAGCACACAGACAGCATGATCAGGGCTATGAAAGGCACATGCTGCATCTTGCCAGTTTTAAAGGGTTTTTTTTTTAAACACATTTCATGTCTTCTTCAACACTTCAGGCTCCTCATTCTCACTGTGCAGCAGCTCCCATCACAGCTTATATAATTAATCATCATAAAACCTATTTCAAACAGAAAAAAGCCCAAAGGGAACTTTTACAGTATCACAGAAGAAAATAGCCACGGCTATTGTGATTTATTCAAAGTATTCCTCGTGCTCCACTTCCAGCCTGAATTCTAGACAAATTCGTACCTTTCTGCCACGCAGAGCACTGAGGTTCTCTAGACACTGTACATGGCAGAGCTCTGCCTGCTCTGGGAACAGGACAAGTTACAAGTTCAAGACCAGATGGATGAAGTCTGGACATAAGGCTGTTTTTTTATCACAGGACGGAAAAGAAGAAACATCTTTAGACGCCAAGGTACTGGTGTCACGACTGAAGTAGTGGAGAGATCTTAGGAGATTCCTGGCTGTTACAGTAAAAAATAAAATCCCATCTCGAGACCTGCCTTTGACACAGGAAAGAGGGAGAGTGCCATACCCTCTTTCAGCCCATGCTCTGATTTGTTCAGATGTGAGATTGTCAAGGCAGGAGAGAAAAGGATGCCTCTGCTATGTTTGAACAAAACCAAGAATACTGAGGAAATCTTTCTTCTGCTGATGATTTGCACTTGGTCCATTTCTGGATTCCAAGTATGACAATACAAAGTAAAGCTTCTTGCACAAGTCTCTGTTTAATATTTCCAGTTGACAAGGCCTCCTGGACTGTCCAGTGTACTCTTCCATGGCTGGAGCACCTCTTTTATGAAAACAGGCTGAGAGAGTTGGGGTTGTTCAGCCTGAAGAGGAGAAGAGTCCAGGGGGACCTTACAGCAAACTTGGAGTCCCTGAAAGGGGCCTATCAGAAGGCTGGGGAAGACTGCAAGGACAGGGAACAATAGGACAAGGGGTCATGGTTTTAAGATGGAAAAGGATAGATTAGGGCTAGTTGTCAGGAAATATGTTCTTTAATTTGTGGGTGGTGGACCCCTGAAACAGGTTGTTTAGGGGTGCAGTAGAGGCCCTGAAGACATTCAAAGTCAGGCTGGATGGGGCTCTGGGCAATCTTTTCCAGTTAGAGATGTCCCTGCTTGTTGCAGGGGGGTTGGATTAGATGACCTTCGGAGGTCCATTCCAATCCAACACCCTCTATGATTCTATTTGGAAAGACTCTGAATTTTGCTTTCCCACAGTGTTCTTTATAAATGAAGTTGAGTAGAGGGACTGTTACTAATGCTGTTCTGATATTTTCAGCTTTATTAAATGTATATTCTCAATACTTCTGATACTTTTATGTTTTGTGATTTCCCTAGATTCAAGGCACAAGTTCCTCCATGCCTGAAATTAATCACCATGTGAGTTTGTTTGTTTTTTTTCTGATGAGAAGAAGTTGCTGAAACGTTTGTCAGAAGCACACAAGATTTCAGGAGCAGCATTACTAACACAGATTTCATGTTTCCAAAGACATCTGTAATCCCTTTGCACAGTGAAGCTCAACAAGCCCTGTGTGTGCTGGCTCTGGACAATTACTTTAAAGATGTCTTTGTTCTTTTAGCTTGCATGATCCTTGGAGATGTAGAAGTGTACATTTGTCTTGATGCTGTTTAACTCCTGACTCAGAAACTGCCGTTATACATCACCTGTGTTCTTCAGTCTGACATGTTCAATTTCTGCAAATCACAGTAATGTGGATGAATGGACACCTTGTGGGGGCTGAGATCCTCAGAGGAGAATTCTCTCTGTAGAGAAAGTACTCACACTCACATAAACGTGGCAGGTGTGGTAGCAGCTCCTCTGCTGGCTTTCAGTCCATAAAAGGACTCTGTAGAGCAAGGCTCCCCCATACCTGATGCTCTGATGATAAAATTTTCTCAGAGTCTCTGAGATGGAGGTGAAAGGAAGAGCTGTCTTTCTGCACACCTATTGAGTTTGGGGCTGCATTTTTCCAGTTGTTCCATTTTTCTGCTGGATCCCTACAGAACACAGCACACATAATACAACATTAAGAGTTTAAAAAGTGTACGTCAATAAAGACAAGCTAGGAAGCACAGAGGGGTACTGTGAAACAGTAGTTGGAGAACTGTGTGAGATGCACAGCAAAAGAGAAAGCAAACATCATTTGACGGGCAGGTTGTTGGTCACAACGACAAGATGCAGAGTAACCTTTACCTTCTGCTGGTGACAGAAGGTCAGAAACAGTAACAGCACTGCTCAGACTGTTTCTACTGAATGCTTGTGTAAGTCTGGACTGCATGCAATCTTCCAAATTTGCTAGTCCATCTCACCAGTTAATAGAATGTTTGCAAAACAAAGGAGGTCTGCATCTCAAAAATGTACCATGAAATGAACAAAGGGCTTTGAGCTGACATTAAAAAAAATCTACAGTATGTGCTATAAAGGATGTGCTAAACGTCCTTGAAACTACAAAGAAACTGCGCCATAACAACTGCCTGCCACAAAATAGGGGAGAAGAATTAATCCACCAGCTAAAGTCTTATTTGGCTTGCATTAACAAAGTCTGTAAAGCCTATTGCTCTGTTGTTCTAATGATGTAGGCTAAGACATGGGAGATAAGGAAAGCCAAGACACAGAAAGCTGTGGTAAAATTAGGTCACTGTTAAATTAAACATTTTGTAAAAAATAGAACCCATCTTAAACAACTCTGAAAATCTCTTTGCTTTTTTCATGCACTCAGCCAGGGAGAGGCATTTACTGCATTTTACTGCCTTCGTGGGGAAAAAAACACCAGTTTAGTGACATCTCAGCACCCACCCACAAGCCAACAGCTCTATTTTTTTCTTGTAATTAACAACTACTGAATATGTATGAAGCAAATACCACAGAGCCACACCTATTCACTGGCTTAACAATGCTGCTGGGTTATAAACTGGAAGGAAAGAACTGTCCGTGCCTTGGAGCACTGGAAGCACCACAGCTGTACTGGCTTCTGCTTTCCAGAGTTTGCTGCAAGCACCAAGAGAGGAGGGTGCTACTGGCAGAAAGTTAGCCATACCTACTCCTCGCATCACAGGGGAACATGCTGTGCTGTGACTCTCTTCACCATGTGAAGAAGCTCTTGAAATACCCTGGAGACTCCCACTGTTGAGCTGTGGGTAAGCGCAGGTCCTGCAAGCATGCATAACTCTATATCATGGCTATTGTATGTAGTGACTGAAAGCTGAACACCTCAAAGCTGATAAAATAGCCTTTTTACAGCAATGAGGATAAAACAGCTTTAATAGAGTGTTATGAGGTGTGAGGGCAGTTTTCTGTTGCTGCAGTCTTCTAGCAAGGAGGTTGGTTGAGATGATCTTCAGAGTTCCCTGCCAACACCTACCATAGTGTGAAAAGATTGCACAAAACTATAGAAGGTGTGTGACCAAATATTTTCCATGTAAACATTAGTGAAAAGGAAAATTTAGCGCTGCTTCTTTTGGAGTACTTTATCCAGTTCTCTAGAGACAAACATTTACTGAAGAGTTCAGTGCAGAGCTATGAGGATGATTATGGGACTTGAGCATCTCCCCTGTGAAGAAAGACTGGGAACTGGGGCTGTTTAGTCTGGAGAAGAGAAAACTGAGAGGGAATGTTGTTAATTTCTATAAATATCTGAGGGGTGGGTGTCAAGTCTCTTTTCTGTGGTGCACAGTAATAGGACACGGAATAACAGGTATAAGCTTGAACATAAAGGCTTTCATCTCAACATAAGGAGAAACTTCTTTACTGTGAGGGTGAAAGAACACTGGAACAGGCTGCCCAGAGAGATTGTGGAGTCTCTTCTCTGGAGACTTTCAAAACACATCTGCATACAGACCTGTGAGATCTAATCTAGGTGATCTTGCTCTGGCACGGAGTTGGACTAGATGATCTCTAGAAGTCCCTTCCAACCCCTAACATTCTATGATTCTATGATGTTGAAGCACAGTGAGGGGGCAACAAAACTATGTCCTCCGGGCTGGAAAGATGTGAAGCAGTCTTCCTCCACTTATCCCTCCCAGTACTTATTTGGCATAACAAAGTGTTTCTGATGGAAGATTTTTTCTGCATGTATCTCTGCACTGGTTTCTACAACAGTTTGAGACACCTTACCATCATCACTGACCTAAATGGGACTGTCCCAGCGTCTCCAAACATACTCATCAAACCAGTGGACTTCCTCACTGGGAAAGAGATTAAACTGAGAAATTGTCTCTGTCTGCATCTGCACATGTTGTTTTCAGCGTAAGGATCAATGCCAATACACGCCTAGCTTGGTTGCCTTTGATTTTAATAATGTTTTGTCTATTCTAGTAGTTAATGCATGAAATTAAAAGATGTTCCTTTGCCATTGTTCTTTATAGCTGTTCTTATTTGCATGGGACCACAGAGCAGTTCCACTTGAGAGAACTCACCAGACAAAATTCATGGAATTACAGCACAAAACGTGGAAATAAGACATGAAATACTATCCAAAGCAAATGTATTTTAAACTACTTTATCATTTGTCTTTCCACATACTTGTACTTTTTGGTTACAGTTTCTTCTGCTGAGCACAGTTAAGGAAAGCACAGTGGCCACTTCTGCTCTACTGTTTGCAGCTGGCTCCTTTCTTGGCATCATAAGCTGCCATGGTATGATAATACCCAACCTGGAAACACCATCAAGAAACATATCCAGAATTGCATTGTACTGCAGTGCTACTACATGTGAGTAATACTTTCTATTCTCCCTGCCTTTTGGAAATTACTTTTCTATAGGACTTGAATTTTGGTGTGGGTTAACCTGAAAATAATAAATAGGTAGCCACCCTCTCCTTTTACTTAGGAAAATTCTCCAGACAATTGGATGGCAGATCTTGTGTCCACTTCTGGGCTTCTCAGTTCGAGAAGGACACTGAACTGCTGAAAGAGTCCATCACAGAGCCACAAGGATGATGAAGGCAGTAGAACATCTCCCTCATAAGGAAAGGGTGATGAGCTGGGCCTTTTCAGTTTGGAGGAGTGACTTCATTGATGTTTATCAATATGGTGAGTGTCAGGAGGATGGGGCCAGGCTCTTCTCACGGGTGTCCAATGATAGGACAAGGGGCAATGGGTACAAGCTGGAGCAAAGGAGGTTCCACATAAACATAAGAGAAAACATGTTTATGGTGACAGAGCCCTAGCACAGGCTGCCTAGAGAGGTTGTGGAGTTTCCTGCTCTGGAGATACTCAAAACCTGCCTGGACACAGCCTTGTGTGATCTGATCTAGGTGATGCTACTCTGGCAGGGCAGCTGGACTTGATGATCTTTTGAGGTCACTTTCAACCCGTAGCTTGCTGTGATTCTGTGATAATGTCTAGCATGCTTGGGGGATGAAAAGCAGTTGAAACTCAGATGATATAAATGGAAATATTTTTATATTCAGTTTATTTCAAATTATATCCCCCAAATATCCTGTGATATCTGAGAAGAACAACAAGAAAACCCCCAAACCAAACCAATGAAGATCCTTTGAGATCAAAACATTTTAATGTGCTGCAGAATGTGTCAAATGCCTGCAGGTAATATCTGTACCAAGTCAATTGAATCAACAGTGAAGCCCAGCAAGGGTCACCCAGCTCACAGGCACCACAACTGCACATTTTGCCAATTTAACTGTGACACAGAAATAAAAACACAAAGTGTGAGGACGAAGAAGTGAGCAAACTGAGCAAGCTGGAACCTTGTAATGATAGGACAAGGGGTCATGGTTTGAACCTGGAAAAGGCTAGATTTCAAGGGGTTAATCTGAGGGTGGGGGATCACTGGAACAGGCTGCCCAGAGAGGTTCTGGAAGCCCCATCCCTGGAGCCATTCAAGGTCAGGCTGGATGGGGCTCTGGGCAATCTGTTCTAGTTAGAGATGGCCCTGCTTCTTGTATGGGGGTTAGACAAGAAGACTTTAGGAGGTCCTTCCAAGTCAATGCATTCTGTGATTCTATGATTTGCAAGACTAATGAAGAAGTAATCAAGACTAGTAAAGATGGAGATATAGATCCAGTAGAAACTGAAATGATGCAGAATTGTATCAGAAATAATCTTTTCCATCAGATTTTACCATTTTATTTATTGCAGCAGTTTTGTGTGCCAGACATCACCAGAAAGTCCACATGCTAGGCACATCACAGCCATAGAAGAACAGGACATCATGAGATCCTGGCACAACCCTTACTGTGAGGAGTTTCAGCTGCAATAATAAGTCTGATCTGTGGAAACCAAACGCTGGAAATGCAGAAAATTTGGGCACAGAGGTGGGTGTGGACACTTACTGGCAAGTGTCTGGTCTGGTGGTTACCAGCACAACTCTCTCAGGGTTGGTTTTGATCAAGCTGGGCTTAATTTGGCAAGTACCTATAGGAAGTGTGAAAACTACCTTATACACCTAAAAACTGTATGTATTGTTGAGACACAGGAATAGGCTGTCCAAGAAAATTGTGGCTCCATCACTGGAAGTGTTCAAGGCTTTGAGTCACCTGTGGTCTACTGGAAGGTGTCCCTTGCCATGGCAGGGATGATGGAAATAGATGGATCTTTAAGGTGCTTTCTTACTTGCTTGCCACTCTAAGATTCTAAGAAATCCATCCTAGCCAAGAGCAAAGGCTTTCTGCCCACTAATGCTTCCACTAAGGTCAACATAAAGGCCTGTATTTCGCTTGAGAATTGTGTGCCAAGTCCCAGGCTTTGGCTGGGAAATGCTGGGTGCTGGAGGAGCATGAAAAGGCTTTCAGGGCTCCACACGGAAGAACTTTGCCCACCGCTTGAATCATTCGGAACAGGCTGTCCAGGAGGTGGTGGAGTCACTGTCCCCGGAGTGTTCAAAAAATGCAGACGTGGCAGTAGGGAAGAGGGTTTAGTGGGCAGGGTGGGGTTGATGGTTGGACTTGATGATCTTGGAATTCTCTTCCGACCTCGATGATACTGTGATAGGGATTCAGAGTAGCTGTAAGGCCTGCTCTTCTCCTCACCTCCCCGCAAGGCTGGTGCAGCCGAGGCGTCGGGTTCGGTGGGGACGAGTGGTGAATCTTCCCTCATCCACGGCTGCGGACTCAAAGTCCAACCCGGGGGACAACAGTTGCCGTGGGCGCGGAGTGGGTGGGGCGGTGCGCGCGGGCTGCCCGCAGTGGGCGCNCGCCGGCCCCGCCATGGCGCAGGGTCCCCCTTGCCCCTGAGGAGCGGCTAGCGCGGGGCGGCGGGGGACGGCGCGGTAGTTGCCAAGGTAATAGGAGTGGGTTGGGCTGGGGCAGGGGCTGCTGCCTCGCCGCGCCTTTCCGTTTTCAGCCCCATTGGTTTGGCTGAGCCGCAGGTGCTTGGAGCTGCCTTCGCACCGGGGTCCCCGTCCCGCCGTGGGTAGGGCTGGAGGGAGGGGCTCCACCGGGTTCCAGGGCTGAGCCCGCGGAGCCGGGGCTCGGTGGGGCTACGGGACAAGTTGCTACGGAGCTTCTTGGGGCTGGGTTGAGGCCTCGGAGAAGGGACGGAGTGAGGTCGAACGGGGGAACGCGACGTGGAGGGGGAGCAGGGGGAGCCCTTGCTCTGTGCTCCACGTCAGTCCGCCTCGGCGACAGGATCCCCCGGCCCGGGATCCGCCGCGAAGTGCGTTTGGCTGGAGATGGCTCGGCGTGTGTGCGCAGAGCTGCCAGGCACTCTCATCCCAGAGCCTTAATCTCCTGTGACACTAAAAGCATCTTTTTAGTCGCTGTCTGCGACGGCCGAAATAGCGGAATAGGCTGCGGGGCCAGCAGGGAGCTTCGAGTATTTTTTTTCCCGAGGAAGAGGCAGGTTTTTGTGTAGGAACCGTCAGGCTGAGGCTCGGGCAGTAAAGACACAGCAGCAGCCAGGGCTGGCGCTCCCAGGACCTGGCTCGGACCTTGTCCCGTCTGCGCTGGTGCTGCTCGCACTGGGACGGCCTGGGTAAGTGTGGGGTGGCTAGAGCTTACCCTCGAGGGGTTTGCCATGACGGCTGCCCAGCACTTCCCGAAAATTAAAGATTATGGACATGTGTGATTGCGCTCGGTTGGTTTTTATTTGCTGTCTGGCAGCGTGTAGGGGGTCAGAAAAAGGGAGAAGCTGTCTTGGATCAATAAAGCCATTTGGTAGAACTCACCTCGGTGAGTTGGCGTGAAGCACTGTGTCGGTGGCTTCTCCGGGGAAGCTGCGTTTATTTGTGTTTGTGTTTCTGGGAAGAGCTTTGAAAACTGCAAGTATGGAAAGTGCTTTGTGACGGTACAGTGGTACTTGTTATTGCTGGCTGAAGAACATAGTGAAAGAGGTTAACTGTACTTCCATGCTTTGTGGATGTAAGGCATTTGATATCATTGTGAATATTCTCCAAGGTCGGTCTAAGTTTATTTTGAAGTGGAAGGTTGTGTGTGTATTCTTGCTGTAATTTTTTTGTAACGTCAGGTTTATCCCAGTCTTGCAGACCAGAATAACTGGTGATGGTTTGCTGTGTGGTTATGATCCGTTAAACTTTTCCACCAGCTAACTGGCTGCGCTTTCACTGCACTTCCTTGTGAATCTGTTTTAAAACCAGGTCAGATGTTGAAAAGCAGTTATTTATTTACTGTGAGATATGTGGTTAGAGCATGGAATAATAGTGTTTGGTGCTTGCATGTGTGTGTTACTGTGTAAATGCAGTAGACTCTTTTAGATAAGCCGTTTCTTCTTTTAATGACATGATTAATAGAATAACTAATGACAAACATTGCAATTTCATTCCTAACTGGCTGCAAGTGTGGTAGAGTTTAGAAAGCCCTAATTTTTTCCATTTTTGCAATGTACTACTGGTCAGAGGGAGAAGTAGTTATTTGCTGTACACCTTAAACTGAGGTTTATGGTAAAGGTTGTTTGAAGACTGATGTTCGCCCACCTGACTGATTTTTCTGGTTTTGCCTTAATACCCTTTCTCTTCTAAGAGGCGAAATAGCCAACGCCATATAGTTGTTGCCACACTGCTTGGCTTAGTTATTCTCTGATGTTTCCTGTGATGTGGATAGTGCAGATAACTGTTTTGATCATTGCCACCCAAGGGTGAGAGGAAAATGTGTAACTTCTGAAAGGAGCAATTGCCTCCCTTGCAAGGTGTTTGTCTCTTGCATGCAGTTCTGTTGGAACACACTGCTACAGCAGAGGTGAGCAGACTGATGTCTGTTCTCAGGAGTAACTCTGTTGGTTAATGCTCCTGAGGCAGCAGTAGGAAAGCTGAGTGTTTGGATTGGAAACATTAGGAATTGTCATTGCCCCTTTGAGCAGCCAAGATGGACAGAAAAGGAGAGGACAGGCCTGTCCCAGCAGACTGCAGCAAAGTGGCAGATGGCAGACAAAGAAAAGAAGCCGCTGCATGTGAAGTAGCAGGAAGACAAAATAGCTGCAGCATGTCATCATGGCACATTAGAATGTTATGGTAGCCTGGGCCAAACTTCTGAATTTTGCAGTGTCGTGGCTCAGGCTTACTAATGGAAACAACCATGAGGGAACTGTGGGATTAGTATTGTTTTGCAGCCCTTGATAACAGTATGAATCTCCAGTTTTGCAAAATGAGTCATATGATCTGGCCAGAGATACCTTTGGTATCTAAGTCAAACCTTGCCATTGTAATGTGGCAGCAGAATAAGGGTGAGCTGCTCTTTCCATGCCCAAGGTCACGAGTGCAGGTTCAGTTATTGCCCTGTGGGTGCTCATCACCTGGAGTGTAAGTCATGTTCCTGTGTCACACCTAGGCTCTCTAGAGGGGAGATTGTATGAACCTCACTGAGCAGCTCTGGATTGATTCAGGATACAAATATTGTGTATAATTGATTCCATTGAACTGAATTTCATTGATTCAGTTATTTAATTGAACCGAAGCGCTCCTGGTTCCTCATGGGATTTCTCAGCTTCTTAATGACTGCATTATAATGTCAGAATGATAGCTACTAAGACAACCTGGGTACAATGAGAATTGATTTAGAAGGGTGCTTCTTCATGCGAGGTTTTGAACTGCTGTCACCAATGTGATATCAAACACGTTGCCATCTGAAGTATCAAATGAGTTATCAGTGGGTGTCATGGCCCTGTTATTACTGAAGGTGCAGAATTACTTTTAACCCCAAGTGCTTGTGACTCTCTCTGCTTATGAGAGGAGAGCTAACCAGAGCTGTACTGGTCAAGCACATTTCAGAAAGTCAGACGCCTGGAGATGGTGATGGACACCACCTTGGGTGGCATCTGGACATGTCAGTCACTGGAGTTACAGGTCTGACCACCTCTGGCTGCAAAATCTCCCCTTTGTATCTTTGAGCACTTTCGTGTAGTCAAGCATCTGTCTTTATATTCTGAACAACTTTACTGGGTTCTAACATATTTGATTTTTTTTTTTCTTTCCTTCAATGTTTTGCATCCACTCTTTATCTCTTAACCTTCTGTGAAGTGTCTGTGAAAGAGCTGCTGGTGTGGTGTGGGCAGGTTTATGAGAGTTTGGAGGTGGTTGCAATGCATGCAGTCTGAAGTACTTTTCAAACAGTTGGGTGGTATTTTTATATCCTCAGAAAGCCGATAATAGGTATGTTGTGGAGAGTTCTAAACTGCATTGGGTGACAATGTGCTTTTAGTGACATAGAGACCTTTAAAGTTTTTACAGGTGATTATGAATCTTAGTGAATCCGCAGGGTTTTCTTAAGACAAACTTTTTTATGTCCATATAAATTTTACCATGCAAAGATTTCTCCATGTTTCAGTTACAGTTTCCAGCTGGAGTAATAACATACTGGGGTGACTGGGGAACGAGCTTCTGCTCTGTGAAGAGAAGCAAGAAAGAGGAGCTAATTTGTATTTTCCTCATTGCTTATCAAGCTCCAGAAGATTGTGGAGTCAAGAGAGACTGCTGCTACCCACTTGCATGGCATCATACCTCACACTATTTTTTAACATCTCTGTAGCTGGTGGCAAAGAATGTGGAGAGAAAAAGAGATTAAAATTTCAGTGAGCAATAAGGGTCTGACATTTTGGTGTCCCAGGAGCTCTGCATTGCCATACTGGAAACAGCTCTCTCTCCTTAGACTCAAGTCACTGTATTTAGCCTATGGTGGTGGGAACCTGGAAGCATGTAACGAGGAAGAATTAATGCTGTATTTTTGTCAGGAGTTTTAAATTACAGATTACAAACATCACCCATGTGGAAAAGGACTATATTTCATCTTTTTCACTCTTTTTGTGGAACCTGCCCTCAACAGTGAGGGGCTCACACAGGATAGTTGAAAGCTTCTCAGATTGGTTACTACAACCACAGTACCCTATGAGGTTGTGTGTTGAGGAAATAATGTTTGGTTTGAAAGTCAGAGCTTATAACCTTAAGACAAACTTTTGACATCCATTGTGGGGAGTCAATTTAATTGCATTTTAGTTTATAACTTTGGAGAAGAAAATAATAATTGACTGTGTCACAGATAAGCATCTAATTTTAGATTTTACCCTTCACTAGTGTGACAGAGCTCTGGCATGGCTACGCATTGGCCTGATCAAAGGGACTGTCTGTGTAGAAATGTTGTGGTGTAGCATCAGTAGTGAAGTGTACTAGTATTTGTGGCGTGTGCATTAGCATGTGTAGCAGTCCAGCTACAGCACTGTGGAGTTCAGGCTAGATGATCTGCCGCAGTGGGGTTTGCAGTGAGCCTTGTGGTGGGTGTGTGAACTGGAGCTAGCTAATTCGGGAGCGGCTCAGATGCGCTTTACATCGCATTTGCTGAAGTGATTTGGATGTAATTCGCATCTGAAAAGGCTGTGTGTTGTGACAAACAGTGAAATCACAGTACACTGCATCATGTCCTTGAGGTACATGAGGTGCGACCAGTTGAGTTCATTTGCACCAGGGCTGTTGCCGTGCTGCATCTTCAGAAGGACCTGAGCTTGCTACCCAGGTAGCAAATACCCCTTCGATTTTATTGCAGGGTACTTGCAATTTTCCATCCTCTCGAGGATGAACAGCCAGCTAGGTTGTTCACTAGTGCTTCGGGGGAGTTGTAAATGAGATCGTATAGCCACTGATCAATGCAGGTGTGGACTGGCTATTAGACTGCTTGGAGGAGGCTTTATTTTAGCTAACTCTGGAAGGAAGTTTAGATGGAACAATACTAAATCTAGAATCCAACAGATACTGGGGCTTATATTTTTATTTTAGTAGTTTTATTTTATTGTCAGCTTATTTTTTCTTGACAGCCATGAGTTTGTACTTCTCATTCAGTTTTCTCTTTGGATCAATTTTCTTCAGTTATTTTCAATTTATTTGATACATGTGAAAATAGGAAATGCAGTCCATCCCCCAGAATTAATCTACTGTATTTGCAGTTGGTGTTTTTAGTGGGGTATAAAGTACAAGGCACTTTTCAAGATGCTATATTGGATGGAGCAACTTCATAGACAGGATGCTTTTAGCACGTTTTAACTGATCCGAGGGAGATGGTTTTTCACAGAAGGATTTATACTGGAGAGAGGATTAGAAGACTACCCTCAAGCTTTGTTTATCAGTGCAGTTACTCATTTTCCATGGGGAATGATTCTGGCCAATAAGTTGGCATTGTTGCAAAACAACAAAACAGAGCTTCAGCTCCCTCCTTTGCAATTGCTCCTTGAAACTGACAGCACTTCATAAATACTGCAGCAGTTAGGGATCATCAATTCAGATGAAGTTCAAAGCTGGGCTGTAGCTGTGTCTTTGCATTTGTAAATCATATAGCACTGATAGTTGTTAAATATGCAGCATGTAATTGCTGTTCCATTCTCTGTAGCTGTCCTTGGTAACAGTGTGTTGGCTCAGAGCCTCTCTAAGAGCCCTTGTGCTTACTGCAGTCTTATTATATTGAAAAGTAGATTGATTACAGGTGGGTACTGCATTTTGTTCTGAAGTCTTTGGAAGACAAATGGGTTTATTGGAGGCAGTTTCTTCCTGGGTGTAACACCATTCTATTCCATTAAAAGTAAATTTGTATGCAAGTGCCCATTTTAGCAATTGATTTCGTAAAAGGAAACTTGCCTTGTTAATAGCAATTTGTGCATCAATATTTGGTGCCTCCTATCTGCATTCCATTTCTCCTTTCGGTTGTCTTGCTCTCTGTGTTCATCTGTCTGTCAAAGAATAGATTGAAAACTGAAAGTGGGAAAGATCTTTCTTTTAAGGTGGCAACACTTCCAGCTCACCTTGGGTGGACAGATCAGAAAACAGTATGTGTATTTCTCTAACTAAAAAAACAATGAAGAGATATGTCTAGTGAGGTGTCAGGGAACTCAGGACCTACTCAGTGTAAAACCTCAAAAGTGGCTTTATTTTGGCTCCCACCCTATGGTTTTCTGGATGTAACATCCAGTATTTTCAGCACTGAAAAATAGCTAGAACTATCTGCAGGTTTAGAAATACAGAGAGTCAGAATGGTGTGTGTACCTCTAGGGAAAGGGCACGGAAGTCGTTAAGTCATCCAGAAGCAGTTTTGTCATCTTCCAAGTGACTGGGTTGGGTCACCTGTGGCTAATGCATCTAGAACTGTCCATCCTTAGTGTTGTCAATCACACAGTTATGTGGCAGGGGCCTGCCATGGTTGTCACAGTCTGAGACAACTGTTTAAGACCACAGAGAGTCCTTTTGTGGAGATGGTACAAGGTCTTATTTATCCCTGGTGATGAGAGTTCTGCATAGACCTCCACCCCATAAGTAATGACTCATTAAAGGTTATACATCATTTGGGTAATGAGTGATTGGAGAGGAGTACCTGCAGAAATCAGCTGCTCGCATTGAATTACACAGTGGATGGTATCTGTTGGCAGGAAGCCAGGTGGCTTGGATTGCCTCATGTCTGAGAGCTAATTCTGTCTGAGAGATGGCTGTGTCCGTAGTGCATGTCACTGGCCAGAGGATACTCCTGGACAGTGTTAAAAATGTGAGATTGTCCTGCTGCCCACCAGAAGGATGGTTTGCCTTATATAGCTTGGCATGTGCTGGGAGGCTAAAGTGGATTGCAGAAACTACTGTGAGACTGCTGGAGGAATGGATAAGGAGTAGGACCTGTATACAGTCATCCATGCTGACTCTTTGGAGCCAGGTGATGATGGAGGAGATGTTGTCCAACATCTACAGGTTTGGAGGTCTACAAAAGAGAACCTCAGAGCAATCTGACAAGCAGTGTGGGTGATGAGGAGCCTAGAGCTTGTTCTTTGCTCTAGTGCTGTGTGAAAATGTAGATGTTTCCACAGAACATCTGAGGTGAGTTTTTCACAGGAGGCACTTAGTTATGTGTGTGGAAGCGGACTGCACCTCTAGGAAATGCCTGTACTAGTGGTAGAAATTGCAATTCTCAGGATCCCAAAGTGTGTGTCCTGGAACTGGGTCCCTTCGGCTGTGGCTGGCGCAGACAAGAGAGTCTTTGCTGTTTCCATGCCTGGATGTGCTCCTGACTTCTGTCTTGCTGGTTGCAGAGCAAGAGAAATGTGGATCTTTGGTATTCAGCACAGGGCTCCCTGTAAGCTGGTACCTCAGAATAAGGAGGAACAAGGTCCTTTAGAATCCATGAATTCTCCCAGTATAAACAAATCTGCTTTCTCACAAATAAAGAGGAATCAATTTGGCAAAAAATTGAACATTAAGTGCAGTTGCTGGAAGTGTTTATACTCTGTTTGTTATAAAAAGTAACAGACTGATTATTGTTGATACTACTGTACTCCTCAGCACTTGCAAGTAGGGGTAGAAGGTCTCTCTGGAAAAGCATTTTCAGTGTAACTTCAGTTACAACTTGATGTCCAAAACAGTCACTGGAAGGATGTTTAGATGCTGTGGGAGCGGTACTTTACTAGTGGAAAGTTGCCTGCCCTTGCTGCAGCTCTGTGCAGGCAAGCAGTGCTGTGGTACCAATGTGTCAGAACACTTGAGCCTGTTATTGCCAAGTGGGGTGTGGCTCCTTGCATGGGTATGTCTAGCCCCTGTTTCACTAGCCCTTCTCTTCTGATTCACAAGAGAAACATCATCCCCAAGTTCTAGTCTGCTGAGCATGATCACCAGTGCCGAGTTCTGATCTTGGTTCTGGTCTCCTTGGCTTTTTCCTGATTCAGATGGATGTAGTGTCAATTCCTCTTTGGAAACTTGTTTCACTAGTCACACAGGTTTACTGCTGAAGGAAGAGTAGAATTGAATCATGTAGTGCTCTGACTGAGCTACACCAGCTAAAATCAGAGTATAGCCTGGATTGGACCTGAGAATCCTTTGGTTGATGTGTAACTCTTGGTAAAGAAGAAGACTGATGTGATGTGCTGTGTGTTGTTCCCAGTATACACACCTTACTTGGCATGTTTAAATTGCAGTTTAATGACATTAACCAGAAGAGGAACAGTGCAATTCTAGAGAGACTTTTGTAATGGACATGGAATATCAATATAATATTACTGGGGACTAACTGAATTCAGTGTAGTGGATTCCTGCCCTCCTATTACCTTAATAACAAAGTAATTTCTGTCTAAATAACCTAGCAGATCAGGTAGAGACTTTTTCCCGTTAGGTTATTACCAGTTCAGAAAGCATGTGGTAATTAATATGATTTTTAGGGCATGTCAGAATTCATGTAGTCTAGGTGATTTTCACTAGCTGGGAGACATTAGCCAGGTATTAATGACATGGATTGATACTTTATGATTGTATGGTAAAGCTCTAAATCTGTCCTGATTTCACATTAGCACTACAAGTTAGTTATAAGCTGCCCCTGAAGTGTGTTATTTACACAAAATAAAGGTGATTTCTATTTACTGTCACCCCAACTTGCATTTTAGCTGAGTGGTGCTGATAGATGTGTGCATGGGGAGGTTCTCTTTATAGCAGGTTCTCTTTTTTGGGATTAAATTTTTGCATATTATTGTAAAGTATCTAATGTTAGCCCAGATGTGCAAAGAAATGTTGTGCACTGCAAAATTTGCACATGAAGTTGAGATCTATTAAAATGCAGGATGAGAGTTCAAAGATGACCTTGTGTTGAGTTATTAAATACAGGTGATATTTTCAAGATTTAGTTTTCCTGACTTTCTTTTAAGTTTGTGCTTCATTCATCCTTCCTCTATTATCTGTGAAACCCAGTCTATAAGACTCCAAGGTGGGGTTTTGTGTCTATGAGGGTTTTATTATGGCAATCTTCTTTACAATAATCTTTTCTTATGATAATCAAGGCATTCAAGAATGCTAATGGGAATCTCTTAATTTACTGCTTAACAGTTTTCAATGCAGTGACATGCACACATGAATTTTAAATACCGATGGGAGTTGTGGAAGAAAACGTAAAGGTTGTTATCTGTGAAATTATTAAACTTCTGTATCAGAAACTCTAAAGAGGTGACCTGTGGAAAACAGTATTCTTGTGTTTTGGAGCATTTTTAAATTTGGTTATTCCACCTTAAAGATGATCACTGATCCTTTTGTGTCTGTGCAGCTTCTGTTTTGTTGTGAGAGTTTGGGGAGCTTGATGTGACAAGTAAGAGCTAAACCTCTTATCACGATTCAGTACATTGTGCCAGTGGCTGCCTATCTAGCCCAGTGTGCTGTGTTCCCAAAGAAAAAGCAAAATATACAATATCTAATTAAAATAAAACAATAAATATAAATAACTTAATAAAATCTGTAAGAAATATGTATTTATGTAAAATATAAAAGGGGAAAAAGTTAGTCTTTATAACATATTTTGGGGAGTATTTTTAAAGACAAAATGGGCCATCTTATCCATAAATAAGAAGTTGAAGAGTGCTGAAGTTTCTCCTTGTGTTTGGCAGAGTGGGAGAACAGTTAGTGCAAATGATTTTCAATTATGGCTTTTGCTGCTGAGGAGTCCAGGTTACTGCAACCCTGGCTATTGTCAGAAAAGCAGCTTTTGGAAAACACCATCTTTTGAACATGAAGGTTGTAATTTAGGATCCTTTTATATTTTGCAGGATGTGCATTTGGCTTTGGGTAGTTGGTGTGTGGGTGCAGGCTGGTATGAGTTTAGCCACTGGTGATGCAGTATACTGCCTGTAGGATTAAGCTGTCTTGAGGCAGAAATTGGGGAGGCTCTTACAGTATCACACAGTATCACAGTAATGATGAGGTTGGAAAAGACCTTAAAGATCATCCAGTCCAAACTAAATCCAACTAAACCAAGTAAACCTAACATCTAACATCTAGATCATACCACTCAGCACTTCATCCAGCCTGACCTTGAGCATCTCCAGAGATGGCGACTCAACCACCCTCGTGTGCAGCCTGTTCCAAAACCAGATAACTCTTTCAGTGAAAAACTTTTCCCTAATGTCAAGTCTAAACCTTCCCTGATGGAGCTTAAGACTGTGACCCCTTGTCCTGTCTCCAGTGTCCAGGGAGAAAAGACCAACTCCCGCCTGACTACAACCACCTTTTAGATAGTTATAGACAGCGATAAGGTCCCCCCTGAGTCTCCTCTTTTCCAGGCTAAACAGACCCAGCTCCACTGTCCTCTCCTCATAGGGCTGACCTATGCTGGGACACGTTACCAGTGAGATTGTGAAAAGCAGGTAAAGACAGGAATAGGAAATCATCTTCCCCCTTAAAGGAGGGAGGCAGTTTAGTGGTGAACGATGTTCTAGGTATGAATGGTTTGACTGCAAGTGGTGAATGTACTTAGATGATTTTTATCTCAACAAAATTAGTTGAGATGGGCATTTTCAATGTTTACAATATTAAAGAAATTGAGCTTCTCAAACAGCTTTAATGCCAGTGTCTGTAGGAAGCAGTGTTAATTCTTAGCCTAGGAAATGTTGCCACGTGGCTCTACAGCAACATTTACTACAAGAAGTAACTTGTCAGATGTGCTGGTGGAAGAAAAGTGTGAAATATGGCATCTGACTTAGAATTTCAGGTGCCCTCCCTGTGCTAGTTTCTTATCTATCTATCTATCTATCTNTATCTATCTATCTATCTATCTATCTATCTATCTATCTATCTATCTATTTATTTATTTATTTGACTAAATTTTTTGTGCAAGCCTGGCATGACTTGGAGGAGATAAGGTGGGGCTTCTGTGCTTCTAGAAGATAGTTTGGGTGTTGTGGTGGTTGGTTGTGTTCCGCTGTATGGTTTAGTAGCTGGCTTGGCAGAGTTAGATTAATGGTTGGACACGATGATCTTAAAAGGTGTTTTTCAACCTAAACAGATCTGTGGTTCACAGCCTTCCCTGTTTCTGGCTGGTGCCTCAGGGTTGGAGAGAGCTGGAGGTGGCTCTGACTGTTTGATGGTGACAACTGAGAGTCTGCTGCACCTGCCGATTCCAGTGGGGTTTCACTCTGTCTCACAGCAAGCTTTTAACTTTACTGTCCTTGTCTGGCTGTCTTAGAGGTAGTTGTGTGTCCTTGGCATGCTCCCTTGTAGTCTGGAGTGATGCTGACTTTTGCTCCTGTCCTTGCAGTCTGAGAGACGAGAGGCAGATATGGCCCAAGCGCCCACTGATCCCAGTAATGCGGAAACGGCTGACCCGGAGGAGAGTTCTCCGAATATGATAGTCTACAGAAAGGTAAGAGCTGCTTGCAAAAATCTCTTCATATGAGAGAGCTTTATAGGAGGATCCTGTGTTCTGTTTCAGGTCAGAAATCTTGTGCTGTTAATGGAAGCATTTAAGCTTATTAGTAGAAAATATTTGATGGCAAACTAATAACTTGAACATTGAACTAAAGTCTCATCACAACTGTTCTCAAGAGGTTATAGATATCAAGTTTACCAAGTCCAGCTAAAATAATTGTATATACATGTATTTCAAGTTGTATCATGCTAAGCCTAAAGCAGGTGGCCTACAGCAAGCTTTTAGTACTTTTCATTTCCATGCAGTGTTTTTTTGTGGCATAATTTAAAGTTGATTCTTTACAAGGAGTTATCACTTCCTGTTGCATTGCTTAAGTGAAGACAAAGAGAAACCTCAACTGGTAGTGGAAAATGAATTAGGTGTATTTGTCATCTATGAAATTGAGGGAGTTTGGGGGTAATATAATGAAATCCTATTCATTATTATATTTAGCCTGAAACTATTTTTCATGTAGCATGCAAAACTGCTGTATTGTTCTGGCAGAGATAAAATTTCTTGTATGGCTCGAGCAAGTGACAATTCTGATAAGTCATGAGCTACTACACTGTTTTAAATACAGTTGCCTTGGATAGTGTGATCCTGGGTAAAAGGTATATTTTCATGCCTTATGAAATAGTTATAAATAACAAAGGCATGTGGGGCATATGTGGTACTGTTTTCTGCTTGTGTGATTGCAATCTTCATGAATTTTATATGCTAGAAAGTTATTCACATTTCCTATGACACATAAATTGTTTATAGTGTTCCTTTTTGATAACTGTAGTTTTGCTTTAGTTTGATTTGGAATCTGGAATTGTTAACATGGGAAAACTTTCTGGGTAATGTGTAGGCATGTTTGTTTTGAATGTGTTATGAACACACTTAGGCTGCTAATTTGGAAGTAGCAGTAGTCAGTCAGATTATCTTTTCAGAACCTGTTTGCTAAGAGGTCCAGCACCCCACCAGGTGAAAACAGATTGGATATGAAAGAAGTTTCTAGTTGTATGGTCTAGAATTAGGACATGGCATCTGTGACTCTGCAGAGAATCCACAGTTCTTGAAAATACTGTTTTGTTTGAACATCCTCCATTTATTCATCTCCTGGCATTTCTACCTAAGGATTTCTTATTTCTTTGCCTTTTAATGTGTTTAGCCTTTTGTTGTTGTTGTAGAAGAAGGATTACAAATTCTGCAGTATCAACAGATCACACCCCTGTGCTACCACACTTTGAGTATTGTGGTGAGTTTTGGGCACCACAGTATCAGAAGGACAATATGGTGCTGGAGTGGGGCAAGAGAAGGGAAATGAGGCTGGTAAAAGGTCTGGAAAACAGGCCCTAAGAGGAGTGGCTGAGGGAACTGGGGTTGTTTGGTCTAGAGAAGAGGAGGCTGAGAGACCATATTGCTCCTCTCAATTGCTGTTCACAACTACCTAAAATGAGGTTGTTGCAAGGCTGGTGCTGGTCTCTTCTCCCAACTAACGATAGGACAAGGGGAACTGGCCTCAAATTGTATCGGGAGGGGTGGGGGTGGGGAGATGGTGTTTGGACATTAGGAAGAAGCTCTTTCCTGGGAGAGTGGTTGGGCACTGGAGTGGGTTGCTCCTGGGGAGGTGTTTGAAAGGCAAGTAGATAGAGCACTTGAGGCCATGGTCTAGGGGTTTGGAAGATGTAGGGATGAGGACTGGACTTGGTGAACCTGGAGATCCTTTCCAGCCATGAGGATTATATGAATCTATGATCATAGCACTTGATTCATCTCTTCTTACTGGTGTTCCTTACATGTCAATATTATCAGCCTTTCATAATACAGTCATCTGTCAATATACACAGTTGTCTTTTAGATAGCGTGTCCCATGCATTGCTCACTGACACTGAATTCTGTATTGTCAGTACTAAGCTAACACTCCTGTCAGTTGGTTGGGGGTTTTTTTTGGATTTTTTTGTGTTGAAGGGTTTTCCAACTTTTGTGAGTAGGATTAATATTGCCCGTTCTTCAAAGTTAATTTCCAGTGGTGGTTGACTTTCTAAATCTAATTTACAGTTTGATGTTAGCTATATGTATTGCACATCAATTAGAAGTTCCTTAGTGTTGAGAAATCATATGCAAAATCTGAGACAAGACTTTTATTCTCTTGATTATCTCCCCTCTCTACAAATGAGTGGTTAGCTCTTCATCTCTCATTTCCTTTCAAATGGCTTGATTGCCAGTAATGAATGAGGGAAAACATTGCACTGGACTCCCTGAAATACAGAACACATTCTGTCAGCGTATGGTTCAGGGTTAGTGTTGTGCACAGTGGAAGAAGAAGTTTGCTTCCTGCGGCAGGGTTCATGGGATGCAATCGCTGATGCCTCTAAAGAAGGCGTTAAGGTGGTGACCACGGTAGTTCCTGCTGTGTCAACTATTTTGTTGCTTGTCATACCTGTCAGCTTTGTGGGTTTCAAGGGGGGAAAGCCCTACAAGGACAATTACAAATTCTTCATGCTTGCTTCATTGAGTCTTACTGAAGTCTGCATGAAATTCATAAGCCAAGAGGCTGTTTGTGGTAACCTAGTTGTCTTTGTCATCACTAGTGTTTGATATGTACATCTAAAGGACAAGTGAGACCTTAGGTGGAGCTCAGTATCCCTCCAGAGTAACCTCTATATCATTTATGGAAAAAAAGCCTAGAACAAGCTATTTACTTTACTTTGGTAGATAAAACTAAGTGGGATGAATTTTGTGCATGCAAAATGAAATTAACTAATTTTTACTCCAGTTAGTTTCTGATACTCTGTAAGGACTCCTGCAAGTAAAAGGATTCCAACTGCTTTGATTGCTACAGCAGGTTTTCTCAAGTGGGATAAGTCTTACTTTCTTCTACCTTCAGAGTTTATCTGTTGGGGACTGACATCAAATTCTGGCACTTGCTATGTTTTTTTTAATCCCAAATGCTCAATGTTCCCCCCCACCTCGTTCTGGAAGACACCTCTGTGTGAATGAGGCAGTGCAGATGAAGGAGGTAAGTAGTGCTTACGATGTGATCTGCCTCATCCTACACTTGTTCAAATGAATTGTACTGCAGTTACACTAAAACAAATATAGGCTGCATTGACTAGTTCTCCATTGACTGTCATGGTGCCTCAACACCTAGCTGTCACATACTTTGCTCTATCATGGGGTAGAAACCTGCTATTAGGAAAGCTGTATCCCACTCCTAGGATTTAAGCTGTGTCTCACCGCTCTGCATGTCTCCATTCTTATACTGGGTTTGTTATAGGGCTATTAGTGGTGCTGCAGTAAGGATGTGCTGTCATGTATCTTGTGTGGCATAGTGATATCCAATGAAAAATTTAAGGGCACTGTATAAACTGCGTTGCCATTTCAGTTCTGCTCGGTGCCTAAAACGTAGGAACCATGTTTGCTTTAATCACTCTGGCCGTGTCTGGGGAAGTTGCTGCGGTGTTTTCCATTGGGATTACAACTGGAAGCATGCACTGCCTGAAAAGAATGTTTAGAATGTGCTACCCTCCTTTTCATGGAGGCAGGTAATGTCGATACAAAACAACTTCTGTGGACTTGAGTGACATCCCAGTCCTCACTTCATTCTGTGAGGGTTGTGTGGGTGCCGCAGTACAGAGTTAAAATGCAATAAAAAGCCAGTGAGAGGGGAAAAAACCACTCTAAGCAAACAGCAGCAGAAAATATCCAATTGATTTTAAATGCCTGTCATATTCCCTTGAAATCCAGCCATGCTTTATTGCCTTTTTTTGGTTTCCAAGTACTGGAAGGTCCCAGTGGTCCTTTGGTTCATTGCTCCAAGTAACCCAGGTCTGAAAGTTCACCTGCAGACCATATAGAAGGGGAAACTGTTCAGACACCTCTGCCATGAGATCTATTAGGTGACCTGTTACCCAAATCATTTGGCAAATCAAATCTCCTTAGAAAAAATATGGGGGAAAATTGTCATAAAATCACCGAATCATGTGGGCTGGAAAAGACCTTCAAGATCTTAGAGTTCCAACCATTAACCTACCTGTACCAAGTCCACTGCTAAACTGAGTCCCTAAGTTCTCAACACAACTGTCATATCACTGAAAGGAAAGAAAACTCAGAATAATTAGGGCTTGACTAAATAAGAACTGAAAATGCCAGTAAGGAAAAATTGTTTAGTAGGAGAATATAACAAGAAGGATGAAAATCTAGACTGGTTCTAGATTGGATAGCAAGGCATACTTGTTTCTTGGAGAGATCTCTTAGAATCCTAGAATCATTAGGGATTGGAAAGGATCTCAAAAGATCACCTAGCCCAATCCCCCTGCCACAGCAGGATCACCTAGACCAAGTTGCATAGGAACACATCCAGGTGGGTCTTGAATGTCTCCAGAGAAGGAGATTCCATATCGCCCCTAGGCAGCCTGTGCCAATGCTTCATTACCTTCATTTTGAAGAAGTTCCTTCTGATATTTATATAGAAACTCCTATGTTGAGCCTGGCTCCATCCTCCTGACACCCACCCCTCACACACTTATAGACATTAATGAGGTCACCCATCAGCCTCCTCTTCTCCAAGCTCAAAAGACCCAGCTCCCTCAGCCTTTCTTCATAAGGGAGCTGCTCTACTTCATCACCTTCGTTACTCTACGCTGGACACCCTCCAGCAGCCGTGTGCCCTTCTGGAACTGAGGGGCCCAGAACTGGACACAGTACTACAGATGTGGTCTCACCAGTTCAGAATAGAGGGGGAGAAGAACCTCTGTTGATCTTCTAACCACCCGCCTTCTGATCCCCCCCAGGATGCTGTTGGCCCTCTTGGCCACAAGAGCACATTGCTGGCTCATAGGTGTCCTGCTGTCTGCTAGGACCTCCAGGTCCCTTTCTCCTGTTTCTCCAACAGGTCAGTCCCCAACTCATACTTGTACCTGGGGTAGGGATGGGAAAGAATTCACAAACTGCTGTTAGAGATGTTTAAATCTACTGTGTGAGCATGTGTGCTGAGGGGTAGCAAAGGATACCATCAAACATGTGACCTGGATTATTTGATGGTACCTTTCCAACTCTGCTTAATTTTTCCCAGCACGTTATCTGTGTGCTAATGTTGGCATTTAGTGAGTTAAATTTTGAACTTTCGTAGTTATTTGTTGTAAATCTCCTGAACAAGCAGGAAAATCTAATTTCCAAAGGCAATTACTGTTCTAAATAACCGTAATACAAATGTGCAGCTGCCACAAGATGCTTTCAGAAGCATCAGAGTTGTTTGCTACCTTCAGAACTTGGCAACAGTACAGTCTTTTTAAAATGCTGGTTTAAGATCTGAATTGTAATAATAATAAAAAGGGGAGGGGGGAGGGGAGGGGAGGGGCAAAACAACCAGCCTTACATCAGCAGCTTTTCTCCAGGCAGCTTCTGGGGTTCCAGTCATTGTGAATAGCTGCAGTGTTGCTGGCAGACCTGGTCCAGTGTGATGATAGGTTGGGAAAAGGGAGAAAAAACCATTTTGAAGAAAGGTGTTTGGTGGCGGAAGATGTATGGACCGCAAAGCAGGTGCAGCTGTTTAGCTGTTCAGATGAAAACAATTATTTTTGGAGGCTTCATAACCCTCTCAAGGGTTTTTACTGTCCTAGCGAGTGGCAACACAACCTGGGATGCATGTGAGCTGTTGAATACCTTTGGCCTTCTTTTTATTCATCTCTCAAGATAGATTTTAGGTTTCTGCTCTATGTGATGGCATTGAACCTTAGTTTTGTACATAAAACCTGAGGTTCTCAAACGATTGGTTCTATTTTATGACCGTTATGAAGTTATTCAAGTGTGAAGATAGTGCATGAGTGGTAACATTGCAGACCTACAGTCCTCTACAGACCTACCCAATGATTTTTCTGTGCTTTATGGCAAGTTAAGCTATCTTGCTCTTGACAAGATAGATTTTTACTCCAAGTTAAAAGCAGTAACCCAGGATTACACTAGAACAGAATTTGGGAGAATACATCAGTACTACACATTTTCATAAGGAAACCCCAAGCAAGCATTGTAAATGTTGGAAAATAAGTGTAACCCCCACCTTGTTACTGAGATGGGTTAATCCACAGGTTAGGCAGCAGAGCAGGTCTAACTGCACTTCTGTACTGCACACTGAAAGGGAAGTCTTAGTTAAATTGGCCCTACAGATACTCCTATGCATTCGCTGTAGGCAGAAGTTGACCATTTTTTTTAAACCTTGCTCCTTGCTTTATCCAGCTGAATTACTGTGTGGGTAGCTTTGCACAGGATGTTGCACAGAGCAGGGAGATGCCAGTGTGTATGATGGGCTGCTTGTTAAATTGGGGGTGGGTTTTATCACGAAGATTCCCTCTTGGCATTTCAAAGTTGTGGGGCAGTTGTGGTCCAGTATTGTGCTGTGGTAATGAAAACCAGAAATATAATCACAGTGTCTTGAAAAAGTACTTTCAGGGGAGTGATATATGCCAACAGCAAGTGGGAGCCTAGTGATGTGGCCTTATCTAGGTCATGGTGTAGTCTGCTCTATTGTCATCTCCTGCCCTCAGAAAACATGACCTGGTTACATGGGGTTGGCTACAAACAAGTGGCTTACTTAGCTGAGCAAAACAAAGTGAGACAGAAGAGATGTAATTATTCTGTAGGAGTGCTCTAAAGGATCACTGTCAGACAGGTAGCTGCATTTCTCATGTATTGGACTAATTTTTGCAGTGAGAGGGTTTGGTGGTAAGCCTATAGATATTTTTATTAAAAGTGTTTAATATTCTTCTCCATATTCAGAAGCAGTTGTTTGACTTAAATTTACTTCAATTTTTCTCTCTAGCTCATCTTTTCTCTCTTCCTGTTTGTAACTTGAAACAAACACCCCCCATAAAAGTCTAATTACAGTGATCTATTGCTTTAGCTGTTCTCAGAAGTAGAAAAAAAGGTGAGCCAGGACCAATAGCTATGACAACTTCAAAGTATATTTTTAGCAAAGCAACCGGTGCAAATTTAGAATAGAGAGATAAAAAGGGAAGGTTCAGTTGGAGGGTAAGATCATGCTGTTCTAGCTGCAGCACTTAGTGGCTCACATTTTTGGAACCCGTTCCCTTTTATTTCCCCAGCAACTTTCTCATGTCATGCTCTTGTGTGTTAGTCGTTGTCAGTGTATTGAGTTATGATCTTGGGGAATTTTAACTATGTTTGTTAATTTACTCGTTCAAGTTTTAGGCAGGGTGCTGAATGTCAATGTGTTATTTCTGCCTAAAGTATTATTTTAGCCACGAGATTGTTCAGTTTATTAAAACCAAAACAAAATTAAGTAGTGAAATAGAAGAGAGCTACCAGCCCAACCTGTTCTAGGAAGCAGCTTCAGGGTATTTCAGATATAGTCTTGAACTCTAATGTTGAGATGAATGAGAAAAGAGTTTGAATGGAATTAGTTGAAATGCACGTGAGATAGAATAGAACTTCAGCCAAACCCTTATTCAGTCCTGATTCGTAATCCTCTGAAAGGTTTTTTTTATTACCTTCTTTCACAAGGCTCTGTGATAAAGTTGGAGGATTAAGTTCAATGAATGGAATTACGTGTGTGGATCCATGAAAAAAGGCATTTGAAGTTCCATTTGGAAATTCCTGATTTGCATCCTAAGACATTTTGAAGCATGTTTTCTTTTGCTTCATGAGAAGTTGTCATACCATCTTCAAGGTGAAGCAATTGCTTTTTTCCTTATCTATCACTGTTGCTTTTGTCCTGTATCTTCTTTTTCCTCGTGTCCTGTAATCTTTTCAGACTACGGTGCTGCAGGTGTCACTTCTGTTCTCTGCTGTTTTGAGTTGTACTTTCCCCTCATTTGATGGAAATAGATTTGGTGGCCGTAACACGTTAATAATTTTCCTTTCTGGCTCTGTTGCCATTTCACGTGTGTTTTCCTTGTATCTTTCTTGAATTGATTAGCAGTTCTAACAAGGATGTCTGGACCTGGAGGGCTGTGGAGGCTGTTAAACAACCTCTATTCACAAGCACAGTTCTCCTCTGCCTGTTTGCATGACCGTGGCTTCAGGAGCTGTTTTGCTGGTGTCTCAGATAAAGAGAATACTTAATCCAATGATACTGTAGATACCTTTCCTCATCAGTAAATCCACAGGGTTTTGTTAAACATGGGCTTGTAGCTATGTACAAATAAGCTCATTCGATAAGCGGCACAAAATGTCACATAAACCTTGGCAGCACTGTGTTCTTGTCATTTGCTCTGTTCCCCACTGGGCTTTTAATAGTAAAATTAACTGGAACTGTGTAGCTTGTTTTTTTAAACACATGGAAAAACAGCTACAGTAGTGGCATTGCAGTGGTCTACTAGTGCACTGAAAGTTGTCCAGCCATTGACTTGCATCTGGAAAGTTTGTCTGTGGACAAAGCACTGACTAAATCCATGTTTTTTTAATAAATGGAATAATCTGTTTTCTGGAAACAGAAAGCAGTATGACTTGACATGTCCAGAAAATACCAGTCTGTCTTGGATCTGATAGTTTTGCTTCTGTGTCTACAGGACTTGATGGTTTGGTCCCGTGGGAAACAAGTAGTTTCAACACAAAGGAACCCCTCCAACTCCCTAGGTACCCCTAACCCCCCACCTCCTGAAGGGGCTTCTCAGAAGTTCTTTTCATTTCCCTTGTGCTCAGCAGTTCAGCACTCTTAGAAAGGTCAAAAACTAGACCTAGGTTAAGGCTAGAGAGCACCCGTGAGGTGCGCAAGGAACTCTTGTGTTGTCTGTGATGTTGCCGTTCATAAAGTCAAAGTGTCACTAAGTACTGGCTACAACAAAACAAAACCCAGTGGAACAACCTCCACTGAGTGCACTGAATGAAGCTGGTGGCTGGGGATTATTGGATAAGGACTTTTCCTCTTTGTACACTGCGCAAATTATACTTGCTGAGAGCATCAACGTGACAGTGTGTGGGGGGGTGGCTCTGTATGTTGCTGAAGTTCTGGAAGTCACAGAACTTGACATCAGGGATGACAGAGTAGAGAGCCTATGGGTTCTGATTACAAGGTTAGCTAACATGATATACTCCTGGCTAAGATGGCAGCAAGGGGCTTTGACAGGAATATTCTATACTGGGTCGGGAACCGGTTGGATGGATGAGCCCAGAGAGTTGTGGTGAATGGTGTTGCATCTAGTTGGCCACCAGTTACTAGTGGTGTCCCTCAATGTGTTGGGTCCTGTCCTGTTCAACATCTTCATTGGTGATGGGATGGAATCCATCATGAGCAAATTTGCAGATGACACCAAGCTTGGAGCCCATGTGGATTTGTTGGAGGGTAGGAGGGCCCTGCAGAGGGGCTTGGACAGACTGGAGAGATGGGCGGACTCCAATAGGATGAGTTTTACCAAGTCTAAGTGTCGGGTTCTGCATTTTGGTTATAACAACCCCAGGCAGAACTATAGGCTGGGAATGGAGATCTTGGAG
>VZRI01000762.1:35871-48699 GCA_013397515.1 Upupa epops | reverse complement strand
CAGAGAAGGGCAACTAGAACGGTAAAGGGCCTGGAAGATAAGCCCTATGAGGAGAGGCTGATGGATCTGTTTAGCCTGGAAATGAGTAGGCTCAGAGGTGACCTTATCGCTGTCTATAACTATCTAAAAGGTGGTTATAGTCAGACGGGGGTTGGTCTTTTCTTCCTGGACGCTGGAGACAAGACAAGGGGTCATGGTTTTAAGCTCCATCAGGGGAGGTTTAGACTTGACATTAGGGAAAGGTTTTTCACTGAAAGAGTGATCCGGTTTTGGAACGGGCTGCCCATGGAGGTGGTCGAGTCACCGTCTCCGGAGGTGTTCAAGGTGAGTCTGGATGAAGTGCTGAGTGACATGATCTAGATGTTAGGTTTACTTGGTTTAGTTGGATTTAGGTTGGACTGGATGATCTTTAAGGTCTTTTCCAACCTTATCATCCTTACTGTGACAGTCAGTGTGTCTGCTTTTACCTGAAGCAATTAATTTTTCATTGGTTTGATGATGTTCTGTCTTTGGTGACCCATCTGTGTTCACACATATTTCCTAAGTTGGGGGTTTTTGTGGTTACTCCTCCCACACCTCAAGCATTGCTGCTTTACATCGTAAGTATTCCGGGTCAATGGGCAGAGGCCAACAGGATGAGATTGCACAGGGCCAAATGCAGGGCCCTACTCTTTGGCAACAATAACCTCCTGCAGCTAAAGAATGGGGGTGAGTGGCTGGAGAGTGGCCTGGCAGAGAGGGACCTGGCAGTTCTGGTTGACAGCCGGCTGAATAGGAGTCAGCTGTGTGCCCAGGTGGCCTGGCAGGCCAGTGGCATCCTGGCTCGTATCAGGAATAGTGTGACCAGCAGGACCAGGGAGATAGTTCTCCCCTTGTACTGGGCACTGGTGAGGCTTCCCCTTGAGCACTAAGGGCAGTTCTGGGTCCTTGCTTTAAGAAAGATATTAAAGTTCTGGAGTAGGTCCAGAGGAGCAACAAGGCTGGGGAGGGGACTAGAGGGAAAGTCTTATGAAGAGAGGCTGGGGGAGCTGGAATTGTTTAGCCTGGAGGAGACTCTAATAACTACATGAAGGGAGTTTGTAGTCAGGTGAGGGTCAGGCTCTTCTAGGCAACTAGCAACAAGATGAGAGGAGAGGGCGGGGCCTGAAGCTACCAGAGGAGGGTTAAGTTGGATGTTAGGAAGCCCTTAGAAGGGCTTAGGAAGACATTGGAGTTGAGTCCTCAGGGAGGTGGTGGAGTCCCCATCCCTGGAGATGTCTAAGAAAAGACTGCACATGGCACTTAGTGCCATGGTCTAGGTGATTGTGGTGATCTCAGAGGTCTTTTCCAGCCTCAATGTTTCTGTCATTACTAATGCTGGAATCTGATCCAAGGAATGTCTTGTTACCTCTATGGAATGCTTAATATACAGAACTTGTGTTATGGCTGACACAGCACTTGCCTAATGGAAATAACTGTTATTTTCCTGAGTTATGAAGGATGAGATCTTTTAAAAGAGACATCTGAAATACTTAATAATTGTTGTCTATTGTTAGCTCAGTAGGTTTGCAAGCAGCTAAACAAATGATTGAGACATTAGAAAATGGGTCTGTAAATCACAGAGGAACCAAATGCTCTTTGGGAATATCGGGATGAGAATTTTAAGTAAACTATTTATGAAAACCTGTGTTCCAAGATAACAGTATTTTTATCAGGTTCTTGGTGGTACGTTTGTCAAATTCAGCCATGAGGACCTAGATTAGCTCAGGTATTGAAGTTCATCTTCCCAACACACAGCCTTGGTTTAAGTTCTTTTGCTGCCTCATTGAGGGCAGGTATTTGAATCCAGTCTCGTGGCATGTGGTGTGTGTTGTCACAACTGAATTCCTGACTTGTGTTTTCCCTCATCCTATGACTTCTGTGGGGTTTATTTTTGTTTTGCAAACAGTTTTTCTGTTTTGTTGAGTAATACATCAAATCCATTGTAGCCTTTTGGAAAAGAAGCCTTGTTTGCTATCCTTATTACAGGACCGTTGTCTCAGTGGTAGGCTCAAGCAGTTCTGTAGGAACTTGATTTCTTTCTTGCTTATGGTGTGATCAAGGAACTAAAGAACTTTAGCATTTTTTTAATACATATTCAGGTCTGAGGACTTCTTAATTTTGGATGCTTTTCTAGTAAGATGAAGAAACAAATTCTTTTCTCTGTGAATGAGAGCAGAAACTTGATAAAACCATTGAAGTGCACATCTGAAGCCATCCTCCAGATCTTGGCAGGCGTCTTGGCCAACTAATCATGGAGCTCACCGACATAATTGTTACTAACTTTACTGAGGACTACAGAGAAGAGTTTGGAACAGGGCAGGTGATCCCATAAGTTGGAAGAGCAGTATATCCAGGAGAGATGGTTTAAAATTTTGCAGCAGGAGCCTCATACAAAATTGGTGCTTAGGGTGATGGGTGGGTGAAGGAGCATTCTTTTCCCTACCATTGTATGTTGAATGTGGCTCACTATAACTTTTAAGGTAAAGCTCCCATAAAAATTGGACATTCCTGATTGCTATGGCTGATGCTTTTGTGCTTTGTCTAACCTGTGCCGGACTCCAAAATGACAAAAGCTTTACTGTGCTGCAGCAGGTAATGCTTTCAAGATCTTTCACCTTTGCTTCTTGTCCTAATTAAAGCGAGAGTGCTCTTTTTCTCTTGTTCATACAGAAAGGAAACACTTCCCCCTCCCTCAGAGCTCTGTAATGGGAATGCAGCTGTAATCTTTTGCTGTGGAAATCAGGTTAAGGAAAAGCAGGGGCTCTTGGCCTGTTTCCTGCAGGTTCCTTAACTGCAACTTCCATTTCTGCTATTAGTATACTTCAGAGCAGGAGTAGTAGCCAGGCACTGGGTATGGAATTCAAAATTTATATTTTACACATTGCTGAAATAAAAGCTTCTCCTTGCTGAAAAATTAATTACTGAGTGTTCCAGCACCTTATAAGATATTTATATGTTCTCCTGAGTCCTGTCTCTTCCTGTTTCAAAGTGCTGTCTTGAGAGCAGTTCAGGCGAGAGAACTGCTCAGCTGCACTTTGTAGTCTTCCTCTCTGCCAAGGAGTCTCAAGACAGCACTTGAAAACAAAGAGACATTCTCTAGGGAAAGTATGAATATTAGATCTATCTGGCTTAATCATCTGGGATACAGTGGCCTCGATTTACACATCTGACGTTTTGGGGGGTTTGTTGTGGTTGCTAAAGTGCATCTCAGGATTGTTAAATCTTGGGTTCTTAAAGGCACTGGAAGTGCCAGCTGGGTAGTGCTGTTGTGGTGATGTTGTCCAAGATCTGTGTCCAATGCAGAAAGGATTGAATGAGAAATTTCAGCTGTCTTTTACTGTAATGGATTGGTGTAGTATGTTCATTGTGTTTTTTCCCTCCTTTTGAGGCAAGGATAAAAGAATAATTTGCTGAATTGTCTTCATTTAGGAATGCCAAGGGTGGATGATGGCCTCATAAACAGCATCCTAGAGCTGCTAGTTCTTGAAGGGAAAACAGTTGTGAGCATTGAATGTGTTACACAAAAATATTTACATGTGATGATGTGTTTGTCAGATTCCATGTACTGGTCTGCATGCAGCACAGTGGAGTCATCAAATAAAGACCACAGATTGATCAGCCCTTGCGTAGCAGGTAGGTGATGATGTACAAAACATGGAAACATTGTACGTGTGGAGTTAAGTGAAATCTGTCATGATGTGCCACATCATGCTAATTATGGAAACATGAGGTTACATCTTGTTCTGAAGAAGCAAGGAGATGGAGTTGTGGCACAGGTTAATAGGTCTTTCAAAGCCAGTTTAAAATCCTGGTTTTATTAGGACTAGGCAGGCAATGTGAGACTGCTGTGTGGAAGCATTTCAGCATATGAGGCCAGAGCCACCTCCTTTCCAGTGGATCTTTAGTGCTTTGAAGTCTGATGGAGTAGTGATGCTCTCTGTAAGTGAGCACTACATGAGTGGAAACACAGACAGATGGACTGCAGAAGTGCAGGGGGGGATAGCCTGCTCTGCTGCTCAGGTTACTCCATTGCAGCAGCAAGTTCTCTCCCAGGGTGGGCAGCTGAAGAAAGTGTGGATGAAGCACAGCCAGTCTGTGCTTGTTATCTCAGCTGTGCCCTCGAAGCTACTGCCTTAACACCTTAAGTAAGAGTGAAGGAAACTGAGGTCAGTTGTCTTTGCTGCTTTGAAATGCTGCAGGATATGCACGTTTTGTCTCTGCCTCCTCCAGCTCATCTGTTGAGGAGGTTCTTTTACAAGTAATGTGGCATAAGAATAGGTACAGGGGGATCCAGGAGGCTGCTTAGTTTGCTGTTTGTTGTTGACCTGCATGTCTGCCCTTGCCTGTCTTGGTCCCCAGGTGATATGTGGGGAAGCTGGGGAACTACTTTAAAGCTTACAGATCTTTGCCCTGTGCATCTACCCCAGTGAAAACGTTTGAACTCCTCAGGAAGAAGCAGCTGTCAGTACTTAATGGTACGCAGGACAGCTGAACTGTCAGTAATACTACAGTGCAGTGGTTCTCATAATCTGTCGGGCTCTAGCAACAGAATTTTGAGAGCAAAGCTTCAAATAAATGAATGCAGAAGACTTCTATTACATTCTCTGTCTAATGAATGCACTGAAGATGAGTTGAGGTTTGACATTGTGGTGATCCTGGGTCCAAAGGGCAGATTATAATACTGGAAATGGCAAGGGAAGTTTAATATCTTGAGCTGCTGTATTAGCTCTGACTGCCCTGCTGACTTCCATATACTCTGTGCTTTTTCTCCTTGTAGGTTGGACAGCTGTTTCTGTTCTGTCCTTTTCATAGAATGATTTAGGCTGGAAGAGACCTTCAAGATCATCTAGTTCCAGCTCCCCTGCTGTGGGCAGGGACATCCGTCTCCCACAAGACCAGGTTGTTCAATGCCCCATCCAACCTGGCCACAGTCTCCTTGGGAGACTGTTGCAGTGCTTCACCACCCTCATGGTGAAGAACTTTTTTCTGATATCCAATTTAAATCTGATCTCTTTCCATTTTAGGTTGCTGCTTGTGGTTTTGGATTGTATGCTTGTGCAAAAGCCATGTGTTTGGATATCTTGTTATTGCTGATTGAATCAGCATCTCTGACATCAAACTTGGAGTACAATGCTACAGAGGAAATGGAATGTGTGGCATGCAGCTCGTTCTTAACTTCCTCTCTTGTGTTTTTTAAAAATTATTTTAATGATTTGGAGTCTGCTGAACTCATTAAAGTGGCCAGTAGGTAGTTTAGTCTCAGAGAAAATTAATCTCTTGCTTCAGCCTATTATAATTCTGGAGGAAAGTAATGTAGTGGTAATGAAGTTAAAAAAATCAGAGCTAAATTTGCAGAATTGTGTGTGCCCCTATAGAATGGGGCTTCTTTCTAACCAATGGGTTCAAATTAAATAAATACCTATCATGTTTCTAGAGATTTTACTGTACAAGATAATTTCATAGACTACTGAAATGCAGCCACTCTTGGTTGAGTAAGTATAGAGTTCAGAGCTGAAAGCTGCTTAATGTTGAGAGCTGAAAAAGTGTTCTGTATGTGAAGATGCTGTAGAAAGATTTGGATCAAAATGTAGTAACTCAAACTGGAATTTGTCCCCAATGTTGGAACCGATACCTTTGCTATCATTAACAAAAAATATGTATTCAGTCAGTTGCTGACATCAAAGCCCAAGAGCTGTCCTAATGCCATGCTGAACAAAGTGTCTTACTAGCAGAGCTTCTGAAGCACTCAGCATCTAGTCTGGAGTTCTCCCACATACTGAGTGGACTTTTCCATGCAAAAAAAGTTAATTTGTATTTGGTTGCCTTAAGGATTGTTAGCGGGTTATGGTTAACAGAAAACCAACTGAAGTAATTTGGTATCACAGAATCATAGAATGGTTTGGGTTACAAGGGACTTTAAAGATCATCTAGTTCCAACCCCTCTGCTATGGGGAGGGACACCTGTTACCAGAACAGGTTGCCCAGAGGCCCATCCAATCAGTCCTTGAACACCTCCAGGGAGGAGGTTTCCACAACCTCACAGGGCAACCTGTTCCAGTGCCTCAGCACTCTCACTGTAAGGAATATGCTCCCTTTGCCTTCAGCAAGATTAGGACTTGTGCTGGTACAAATGAAAGATGTGCTACATTTTCACCTAAATAATTGTCTTGTAAACAACAAAAAAAAAAAAACAAAACCAAAATGTTGTATGAGTCTCTCTCTCTCTGTATATATATATATATATTCTGATATTTGAGCTGTGTTTGTCCTTGAGTGTCACCTGTGAATGGAAAGTTCATAGAAGTGAAAATGCTTTACTGAGAGGCCAGCTCAGGTTTGGTAGGAGCCAGTGTATTCTTTTGTGGTTGTTAAATTTGAGGCAATACAATTTTTAAAACCTGGGCTCAGGTAGTATGAAAAGTAAATCTTCTTCAGTGGAGAGCTTAAATCCAAACAGCATGGGCTACCAAGATGATCAGAAGCCTGGAGCATATGTCTCATGATGGCAGGATTCAGGAGCTTGGTGCGTTGAGCTTGGCGAAAAGAAAACCTAATAGCATCCTACAGAGGATTGAAGAGTAAGTGCTAAGTTAATGAAGCCAGGCACTTCTTGGTAATGCCAGATGTTATAACAAAGAACCTGGGTCATGAATTACACCTTGAGAAGCTCAGGTTGAATGCTAGGAGAAGAAAATGTCACAAGACGGGCAGTACTGTGCTGACTGTGTTACCAAATGGGCAGAACCAACCTGGTTCTCCAGGTGCACTCCTGCAAATGGGCAAAAGGGACCTGTGAAAATAAAGACTTTTGCCCCTTCTACTGCCTTTTACATGTTCTGTCTCAGCTTGTGGGAGGGAGCTGGCAGCTGCGGGTATCACTCTATGGCATCAGTCTAATTTGCTTTGTGCCATAGAAGTATTTTACATGTGGTTATTGAATCCTCCTAGCTGTGTGTCAACAGTGGTATAAATTCCCTCCATGATTTTGCAGCAGAAAACTGTTGCTTTATGCTTAAACTCTCTAGGCATAATTTCTGAATATGTATGATAGGAAATTAAGTAGGAAAAGGAAATTTAAGAAGAGTAGACATTGGACTATTGGATACAAGCAGTGCAGAAAATGTCTTTGATTAGTAAAGACTATACAGGTATGTACATCATTCCTGGTTTTGCATAGATGCACTACATCTATATCTGTGATATTTGATAAAAGAGAGAGAAGTATCCTGTGGGGTAGATAGTGGAGAGAAATTTCATAGATTGAGAAATCTGGGGTTCTTTTATACTTCATTCTTCTCTGTGTTCAGTGATAAGTATCAAAATCATTGCTTTTCCTCTAGCATTTTCTTACTCTATCAGTGAGTACTTCCTCCTAGTACAGTTTGCCAGAAGACATCTCATGTTTTGATTTTGAGAAGGCTTTGGCATGCATTTCTGTTCTTGTTCCAAGGAAAACCAAGACAGTATACAAATAAAAAAAATGAAATAAAGATGCTACTTTAGAGTTGCTGTCCTGGAATTGAAGTCATATTTGTACTGCATGAAAGCATTTAAGTAGGATAATCCTATAAACTTAACATAATTACAAAGTTGTTCTAAGTTTTGAAGCACCAGATAACTTACTAGGTGAGTGTCCTGACCTGGCTACATCTTTCCCTGAGTGCCAAGTGTTAGTTGCCACTGGCCCTGCAAGCAAGCACCATAGGGTCAGCACTACTGGAGAAATGCAGCTCTTTATGGTTCTTTACGCAAATGTACAGTGGTGATTTAATAAATTGAAGAAATAATTTGCTGTATTATGTATCAAGGGGGATCAAATCTAGCCTTTAGCCCATCATTTTGCTCCGTCATTAGCTAAACTAGTCAGGTTCTGCTGTTTTTCTGTCTCTCATCTATGGCTGTTTCCCTTCATTCTCTTTCATTTGATATTTCTTTTTGCCTTACATTACTTAGATTGAAAGCCTTAACTTCTAAAGTTTTTAAAAAATGAGCTCTGTACAAGTCTTAGCGTTACTACATCCCCTCTAGTATCCCATGTTCAAGTTTCTATGTATTGTTTAGAAGAAGAAAGTCCTTTCTCCTTGTTCCTGTGCAGCATTTAATCTAATAGCCCGTGACTTGAGCTCACTCTCAGCTCTGAGTTGGGCAGATAAGGAGACCCATCCCAAGGGCAGATGCTAATAGGACTGTAATTACACCTGGCTTGTAAAATCAGAGAAATGTTCACCTTCTGATGAGTTGTACTGGTTTTAATTGTGTGAAATGCACGTATGCTGTTATCACATGGATATATTTTAAAAGCAAAACAAAGTGTTCGTGTTCTCCTTTTAAAACTAGTAATCAAATAAAAGAGTAACTAAAATCCTCATTAACAGAAAAACTTTTGTCTTTCTTCTGACACAAAGTTGAAGCACACATAATTTCCCTGTCTGTCTCCTGTCTAGTGGTGACAGAAATGTGAATGTTTAAGTGTCTTTGTCATTTGCCCGTAGAGCAAATGGTTGCAGTGTACTGGGAGTAATTCACTGAATTTCAGAACAAGCATCCTGGCGCTTGGATCTACTAGGTTAGGTGTTTCCTCTTCATCATACTTCCTAGCACATAGCAATCAGCAGGTAGGTGTATGTACTCCACCAGGTCCTACATGTCCTTAACTACTCCTTGCTCTTCAGTGGCAAATAGTGTGATGTGATCAATGCTTTTCTATATCACAGCTCATGCCCAAGAAGAAAATAATACATGCTTTTTCTACGTCTCGGACTGGGTCTGAACTGTCGTCTTGGGCACAAAAAGAAAGAGGAGTTAGTGCTAACAGCTATTTCCAGTCTGTGTCACTCCTTCCCTCAGAGTACTGTGTTAGGGTTTCAGTTCATAGTGCTCTGGTCAAAATTCTGTAAGTTCTCCTTCTCTTGAGGTTCCATGCCATGTTTGTGTGCACTATACAGTAGATGATTAAAATCTCCATTCTTTCCTGGTCCATCCCTCTCCCCTGACATAGTTCTACTGGTAAGCAAGGTCTTAAACTGGGGATTAGCTCTCAGTTGGGATTATTTGGTTTAACTCTAAATTTCACAATGGCAAACCCACCAAATCAGGCTGAATGCTTTTAAATACTGAATACTTTTAAATGGTGCTAGATTCAAAGCAGCAATATGGAGTATGTAGGATGCACATGGAAACATACCATTGAAGTACTACTTATTGCTGAGCTTTTTCTGTACAGATTAGCCATTTCCAGTGTTACTCCATTAGATGACAAAACCAGCATCCTAATACCTAAATCGTAAAACAAAAAATCTCACAGCTTCATGAAGTGTTATTTTTCAAGTTTGTAGAGTAGGGTTTGTACTTCTGTGGGAGCTGGAGCCATTTAAAAGATAAGGCCTTCAGTTTTGATGATTTGGAAAAGTATCAGTGCTGTTGTTTTCCTGGCATACTCAGCTGATACATATTTGAGTAGCAAAACCTGTCTCCTTTCCATCATGCTTCAGCCAGTTAATGGAAGAGCATTAACCTTACTTTAGTATGTACTTGCATGTCAGTCAATTCAAGGACATTCTTATGTTTTGATTGCTAATCTTAAATGAAAATGTTCCTGTTATCAAGGAGATCAGTATTTTGTTTTTATAGAAATGCATTGTGAAATCATGAGGCAACAGAAACTGGAAGGACTTTTAAAAACCATGATAAATCGCTTCTCAAACTTTAGCACAGGTCTGCTCCATAGTCCACGTTATGTAAGCTAGATGGTTGTTTTCAAAATAATAACAAAACAATAAGGTGTACGCAGGAGATTTGACAGCAGTGCCTTAATGAAAATTGTGAACTTCTAACAATCTTTTTGTATTTCCTTCTGTCTGATGAGTCTGAGATTACCTGAGGAGAACTGGTGCAGGCAAGCTATCTTCCCAGCAAACCTTCCTCATCTTGCTTAAGTCATCCTTAAAGGAGACATGTGAACTGCAGACTTTACTCTCAATACTTTTAGTGGCAGCTTAAACCTCACAGAAGAACTGAAGATTTATCCTGTAGACTGAATTTTAAAACACCACTTTGAAAAACTCAGCCAAGTTTTTACTTGGATATCCATGTATTGTAAATATCTGAGGGCTCCAACCTCAATGAGTTCAGAAAGGAATTTGTGTGATTTTAAAAAATAAGAACTCCTAAATACTGAATTTTTACTTAGTGTCTAAATAAAAGCTTTAAACCCAGCAAGCTCAAATAAACCAGTATTTCTAACTGTCCAGTTGGCATACCCCATCAATAAAATATGCTGGACAAATCTGTTTGCTGCCATGCTGCTGTGCCAGTGAGAGACAATTGTCAGCTCTTTGGACTCCTGGATAGTTTAGGATGTCAGTGCATTATTGCTCAGTAGTGCAAGAGAAAGCATTTGTTCAGAGTGTACTTCAGAGAGAGAAGTCTCAGGATGCAAGATCAGATGGTAGGTAACACAGGATCTTGACATCTAATGACATCTTCCAGTTTATATTGATTGGTTTATTGCTTCTGTCAAAGAGTAGAAGCCTTGCCTGGGTTCTTGCTGAGCAAGCAGACTCAGTTTGAAAAGTACTTTTCTCCCTTCTGTTTCATGCCTTTGCTTTACTTACTAATTCTTTTGCTTTATATCTCTAGCGGTAACACATCAAAAGAAATGCAGGAGAATCTCAAACCTGTCAAACAGGAAGTGGAAACCCTAAAACATTAGCATTTTTTGAGATCTTTGAGCGAAGGAACAATATTTTTAGTGTATTCCAAAATTTCCATAATATCCAACTCAGTCCAGTTTGTTGTCGTATGCTGGTGTCTGAGTGCTGTCTGCCATCAAACCTACCAAGGCTGTGAGAGTGCTGCCAGTTATTTTCTAGTGTACGTGTCAACGTGGGAACTGCAATGTAGAAACTTTGTGGCTTGCAGGTTTTGCCAGGACTGCATACATAGATACTGAAAAGACCCGGAAACAGCAGTGCCCCTTCTGAAAGCCTTTACTTTAGCCTGGTTCTTCCCATTCAGAGACCCAGGTGTAGTGTGGGAAATTGCTGAGGTCCTCTGCTAAGGACTGGGTAGGGAAAGGAGGATTCATTTCTCTTATGTTCTCTAAGATTCTGTATACTTCCAACCTGGCCTTTCATGGTGATGAAAACTGCATTTTCATCCACGATTTGTGGTCTCTAAAAATGGAAAGTTTGAGAGGTCTTTTCCATCAGAAAGATTTCTTTTGCCTTTCGTTCTTCTTTCTTAGCATTTTGAGATTGGAGATGGATGAAGCAAGGAGATCATCATAATGGGGGTGGGGGGAACAGTTCATGTTGATCCTTATCCTGTTCATGTTGACCTTATTTTGTGGAAGCGACTTGAGAGGAACATGTCATCTTGTCAAAGATGTCATGTACCAGCAGAAGGGTGGTAAGTTGTGGCTGAAAGTGTGTCTGTGTGTGTTTGACCTTCATGTCTTACAGCAGGGTCTCTTACAAGATTTGTGAAGCTGTCACTTGCGGAAATACTGCCTCCAAATACTTGGTGCTGGATATGCCATGAGTTGGGAATAAGAAGAAGAAATTAGCCTTTTACTGTCTGAAGAAAAGAACAAAGTCCTACAAGTCATGGTAAAGGAAGGAATGGGGCTTGTGCAAAATAGGTCAGTGATGTATTCAGTTTGAAAAGGCTTGGGTTGAGAAAGGAGAAAATAAACATTTCCATAATGGTAATCAGGTATCCCTGAAGTGTAGTGGTTATGAAATAATTACACCCCAGAGGGATTTGAGGCATCCACCATTGTCTGCTGCCTTGTAATGCCTCAGGGATATTTTTAACTTCTGGTAATTAACGCTCTTCTAGTGGAAATACAGCATGAACATGGGGAGTCTGAAAAAGTCCAGGACTGTAACTCAGTACAGTGTCAAATGTTCTTGTTAACGTATACTGTTTGCTCATCTATAAACATCCACTTTCTTTATACATGTTTCCTTCTTGTTTGACCATGTAACAGCTGGCACTGTAAATAGTATGATTCCTAGGACCCAAATGTCTTGTTCAGTACCTGGGTTGCATTAGCATAGTCCTCTTGCTTGCAATGCAGGATATGGATTCCAATAGGTTCAGTGTTTACCAGTTTTAAATAACATGGAGATGGGTTCATAGTCATTGTGGTCTTCAGGATGGTAAAGATGTGTAAAGCGTGTATAGAACCACAGAGAAAGTTAAGGATTGGATGGGATCTCTAGAGATCATCTAGTCCACCCCCAGTGCTAGAGCAGAATCACTTAGGCCAGGTCACACAGGACTGCAGCAAGGTGGGTTTTGAAACTCTCCAGAGAAGGAGACTCCACCATCAATCTGGGCACCAGGTTCTAGTGCTCTGTCACCCTCACAGTAAAGAAGTTTCTCCTCACGTTGAGGTGGAGCCTTCTTTGTTCAAGTTTATCCCCATTACTTGTTGCTTCTCATTAGTGTTAGAGATACATTGAGGTCACTATGAAAAATGTTTTGAGATTTTTTTTCCCTACTTCAAAAAGGATGAAGATACTGTTCCTACTTTGTTCCTCTTCCCTTTTGTCCTGGCTTGGGGGGCAGAGAGACCCGGTTAGGAATTACCCTCCCCCGATCTATGTGATAAAAAAAGGGTGACACCTGGAATGCAAGGGAAAAAAGTTTATAAAGAAGGTTTATGAAATAACAACGCTAACAAAACAGATGTAATTCCTCTCCCCAAAACCTGTACCCTATACCAAAACCCACCACCCCCCAAAACCTGACGGGTAATCCAGTAGGGTCAACGCTGGATGCTGGGGAAGCAGCAGGAGG
>VZRI01000762.1:0-35676 GCA_013397515.1 Upupa epops | reverse complement strand
GAAGTGGCAAAACACAGCAGCAAAGAAAGCAGCGAAGAAGACCAAACCAGTCCCAAAAAGCCCCTTGAAATAGTCGGGGGAAACCAATTCCAGAACTGAACAGATTTCCCGCTCAAAATAATAGCTAACCGTAATCTAACCGCAGAGCTGAGAACTCCCACTCAAAAATAATTTCCAATTACAGCATCAGAAAATCTCCCACTGAAAAATAAAATAAAAAATAAACCTAAAAAGAGTTCCTGCTTCCCTAGGAGACGCCCCCCCCCTTTTCATGCTGCTGCTTACCCTGGAGACGCATTCAGTGGGACTGAAGAGGAGCAATTTCTGAGCTGTAGCAGTTGTATCCAGCTGGTCTGTATCAACAGCTTCATATGGTGATTCTCATACAAATGACTGCTGTGGAAACAAGCTTCCAGAAGGGATACTACATTTTAATTTAAAGTCTCCTTTCCTGGATGTGGGGATGCTTGGTGCTTTCTGGGGTTTTCTGCCCAGACATGGTAATGCTCACAATGGTGTGGTGAGCTGAGAGCTTACAGAGCCTTAGCTGCCTTTCCAGGGACAGTGTGGAAAAAGCCTTTGTCATCACGCTGATTTACTTCCCTTTGAGAACTTGTGTTCAGATGTGAGTACCTTTGGGAGCTGCTTAAGAAAAACCAGTGAGCAGTGAAGTTGCTCCTCAGCCTACCTCATTACCTAATGTGTCTTCAGGCCTCACCGAGGGTGCATGGGCTGTTTAGGGAAGGTGCAGCCTTGGAGGCTCTGGGATGTCTTACAGGTCAAACCAGCAGCCCTCATAAAATTCTCCCATTTACAAAGGAGAACAATTTGGTGTTCGGAGGCATTTCCTTTTTTTTTTTTCCTCCTCATTTTTCTTGGTCATTCTTTAACGTGTTTTGACTCTGTTAAGCAGCAGTGTGGATAACCAGCAGCTATCATCCAGCTCATCTACAGCCCCTCCTACTCTGCTCTCTGTAAAGAAGTGAAAACTCTCTCACTTCTCTTATATAGCGGGTAAAGTTGTTTTACAGTGGCCTTCTGATGCAGGTGCTAGACCTGTGTTTACTTGAGCTGCTCACTTATTTGTATTGGAGCATTTTGTTGTCCCATTTTCATTTGAGGCTGAGGCCAAGCAAACAGATGTCAGAACTGTTGAAAAAAAAGTGAAGCGTTTTTTGGGAATGGATCAGTCAAGTGCTTAATTTCCAGAAATTGTACTGCTCAGCTGTTAATGCCGTCGTTGATGTTAGCGTAAACTTGCAAAATGAAATATTTTGCTTTTTGTGGTTGTCCTGTAAGCTAATACAAAGTCTATTTGGCTTTTTCACTTTTAAGGTCCCTTTATAAGAGAAGGGTCTCTGCTAAAGAAGAAAGCAACCAACAAAAACCACAACACAAGACATTAGTGAAAACCTCCCGGCTTTCCCTTTATTTTCCTTCTTGTTTGTGTTTGCATCTTTTCCAGAGCTTGTGATGCACCTTGTTCCTGGAGACATCCTTTATGCATTGCTGCAATGAAGTGCTCTTCTGTATTGGGAAAAAAGAATCGGTCTGCCCTACAAATGCACTTTACTCTTGAATTACTGCTGTCCTTTTGTTAGCATCGGGACAAACACATAACCACCAGAATGGTTATATGAGGTGCATTATTGAGGTACCAGGGGTACCCACCCAAATCTGATTCCAATTTCAGGATTAAATTAATTTCCAATTAAGGATTACTTCATCAGTCCATTACAGCATCACTCTCTTCTGCGCTTGAGTATCCCTTTTGCTGGTGATCATCCCGGTGAAGTACGTNAAGGATTACTTCATCAGTCGATTACAGCATCAGTCTCTTCTGCACTTGCATTTCCCTTTCGCTGGTCGTCAGTGATCATCCCGGTGAAGTAAGTGTCCTCCCTAGATGAAACAAGCGTCCTTCCCAGATAAAGTAAGCTTCCTCCCTAGATGAAACAAGTGTGTCCTGCCCAGATGAAACAAGAAGCCCTCTTTGTTCTGTCCTTCTCATCCCTTTGCCCCTTAGACTGACCCAGCATTCTCTTATCTTCACTCGGATGTCTCTGGCTTAGCTCAAGCCCAGGTGCTACCCAGGCAGGGCCCCACAGTACATTCTTTTCTATATCTGTAGCTATACAGGGCTAGTTTCTGCTGCTAAAGCTACAACGTTCTAACATACATAGAAAGGCCCTCTACTAATTTACAATCATTTCTATTCATAAAATTTCGCCTTTTCCAACACTTTAACTTGAGCTTTTCAGGTTGGCTGTGCAAAAAGGAAATAAAAAGAGAGCTCACACTATTGATTGTGACACGCAACCATGTTTGAGCGCTGGAAGGCTCATCAGGTGTATCTTTTTGTTGTTGCTGGCCCTGCTACTGATGAGCAGAGGCATCTCAGATTTTTACCTGTTTTCTTTGTTTCCATACTCCACAGAGGAAGTATGAAATTGAGAGCAGTTCTTATATATTATTAATCTTACCATTTTCTCCTTTACTGAATTGCCACAGCGTTCAGCATTGTAACAGACAGACCCTTAGGAGGGAACACTCCTAGGTATGAACAGTGACTTACCACTGCTTTCCTGAGCTGACATCAGCTTTCCTGAGATGAAGGGGTGGGTTTTGATATATGAAGTACAATAGTTATGATGTGAGGAAACAATACAAATGTGCATTTTTGACAGCCCAGCTAGAGGGTTGTCAGGCCTCTGAACAGGCTGCCCGGGGAGTGATGGCATTAGGAAACATGGTTTACCTGTGGGTCTAATAGTGGACATAGTAGAGTAGGGCATATGGTTGGACTTGATGATCTTAAGTTCTTTTCCAACCTAATTGATTCTATGATTCTGTGCTGCTATATCAGATACAAATTAAACCTCCTGGCATTTAAGAACGTGCTTAGAAGTGCACATAAATATGCACTTTTAAATGACACTTTCAGTCTTTGAACTGCATCTGTTAGCACTTGTGAATGTCCTGAGTAAAGTATGCCTCTAAGGAGAAAGCATGCTGGTTTTCTGCTTAATGGAAGACTCTGTTGTCCAGAGGTCTCTGAATTTGCTACCTGGGAATAGGTGAGCAGCTCGTGATGATAATGTGTTCACTAACAGAACGCACTCCAGTGGCTCGCTGTGTACAGGCAGATGTGAGATTGAGCACCCAGCTGCATGGGCCTGGTGGGGTCCAGGAGAATTGTTTCCTGTCTGTAGTGAGGCACAAATGAAGCCCAGCTGTAATTTCAATAACTTCTGACGCATACAGCTCTGATTTTATTTTTTTTTTTTTGGTTTCTATGAATGTAAATGCCAGCAGCCTTCGCTGCTTGGATGTTCAGAAGAAGAAAACTACAGTTGAAATGAATGTGCTCAGGGAACTGAGGTGCTTGGTCAGCTCCATCTTGCTGTTGAATTCTTGAAATGGTGCTCAAAAAAGAGCAGACCTGAATGCAGTAAACTGCAGTGTTGTGGAGAAGGTCCATGCAAGTCTTTTTGATGCTTTACTAGTAGTTAGCTCTGTAGAATTTTGTCTTTATGTTTCAGAGAATTATATGGAATTACACGTTTATATATCAGAGAGTTTGTTGAGTTTCCTCTAAAGATGTTCAAAACTGGCCTGGACACATTAATGTGTGGCCTGATCTAAGTGATCAAGCTCTGGAAGAGGGGTTGGACTAGAGAGTCTGATGAAGAGAGACTGAGGGAGTTGGGGCTGTTCAGCCTGGAGTAGAGGAGGCTGAGGGGTGACCTCACTGCTCTCAACAACTCTCCGAAGGGAAGTTGGAGTGCGGTGGGTGTTGGCGTCTTCTCCCTAGTGAAGAGTGATGGGACAAGAGGAAATGGGATCAAGTTGTGCCAGGGAGATTCAGATTGGGTCTTAGGAACAACTTCTTCCCAGCAAGAGTGCGGAGGCCTTGGAACAGGCTGCCCAGGGAGGGGGTGAAGGCACCATCTCTGGAGGGATTAAGAAAATGGGTAGACATGGTGTTTCAGCAGATGGTTTAGTGATTGGAGGATGTAGGGTGGATGGTTGGACTTGGTTGTCTTGAAGATCTTTTCCAAACTTGATTATTCTATGGTTCTGGTATATTAAGGAGTTACAAGCATACATGGAATGAGCACACATGCTTCATTACTATCATTTTTATGGTGGCTTTGTGCAGTGTTTTGTATTTTTGTTAATTTTTAATGGAGACTCTGCAGTGAACAGGGTTTTTAGTGTGGAGCTAACGGAGTCTAGGGAAGGTTGCTCCAAGTGTTCATTGCACCTTCTCTTTCACTTGGTGCATGTGTTCTAGTTACAACAGTTTCAGCCTTAAATCACAGAAAACAAAATAATTGGGCTGGAAAGTTCTGAGTTTCGTGAGAGCTTCATTTTCATACAGCCTGAGCTGCTGGGAATCACTGCTTGTCAGCCCTGAGCTCCTAATTTTTAAATCAGTACTTGAGCTTAAAAGGGAGCAGAGGAAGGCACTCCCAGAAGGCATCTATTTGCAAGAGAAAAGATATGAAAGCGACTTGAAGAGTTCCTATTGCTTGAGAAATCTATCTTATGTTTCCAGAGGGCTTGTAAAGTAAAACTGTAGATGCTTTTGCCATCTCTAAAATTTCATGTGATGGGTAGAAAGGATGGAAAAAAAAAGGATGTCTTTATTGATAGCTGCTTGGCTGGTGGTAAAAGGGACATGGTAAGAATGACTTTATGTACCTGTTTTACCTTTGTTATAATACTTTGATGTTTTCTTCCATTATCTAATGCATGGTCACATACATTATTTTGCTTTCTAATAATGAATAGACAATATAATTTTCTTGAACCAACTTCATTTCTGGAGTAGTAAAACGGTAGTGAAAGAATCTGGTATCTTGTGTAGAAAGCGACACATTCATATGTATGGTTGTTTCAGCTTGGTATAAATGCGTTGCAACACTACTTATAAAAGAAGATGCTCCACAAGTGAGAAAAGCTGTGCCATGTTATTGCTGATCTCCTGGCAGCATGCAGGGCTTAGGGCTACTACGTTCTGGGTGATGCCACATACACTGAGGTTAGGGTAACTGTTTTCTGCTCTTTAGTGGCTGTGCAAGCTGCCCTGTTTTCTTCTGCTGGAGGCGGGTTAGGATAGATTGTATTGCTTTTTAAAGATTTCATTAGCTAAAGGTGATGACTTGGATTGCTCTGTGGAGTTTGTTTTCCCCTAACTTTCATAAATACTAACTATGAAACTGCTCAGAAATGTTGAATGTTACAGCAAGCATGATCGAGGTGGAAAAGGTGGGCAGGATTCAGGTGGCTTGGTCAAAGGAATATGCTAAGTGAAACATATAGTGCAGAAATAAAAACATGGAACAAAAGGATGTCCCGTACCACTTGTGCATTACAGTGAGAGAGTTGCAAAAAGTATTCTTAATCATTATGTATTGAGGACAAACTGTTGATGGAATAGATGATGAGGAGTGCTGTGAAGCTTCCTAAATGGATTACTCTCAGGGCTTTTGTTCCCCATGCAAATAGATTTTAAGTTATAAGGACATTATTATTTCCATGCCAGGGAGAAGTATCACTGGGTATATGTGCTACAGACTCCCTTTGGTACTTCAAAAGCATCAGAGCACTATTAAGCACCTCACAAGACACTCAGGAACAGATAGTCTTGTTTCCCGTGAAAGCTGTTTTCAGACCTCACTGTGTAACCAAGACCCTTCACATTTTTTTTAAAATTTCATTTTATTGGGGAACAGAATTCCTACCCAGGTTCTTAAGATACCAACATGAACATGTGGGATGTTGGTTCATATCTCACAGTGTTCTGGTTAATCTGCTTTGTATCTTTCCAGCTGCAGCTCTTGTTCTTGGAAGGTAATTAATCTTTAAGCAAGAGAAAGGCTTGGGCCATGGTGCTGAACAGGTTAACCCTTGCTAAGTTGAGGTCTTCTGATTTTAGAAATGTTTGCAGCAGTTACTTGCCTGCACAAAATTGCCAGATATGAGTGTTTTAATTCATTTTTCACAGAGTAATTTAATTTCCCGCTCCTGGGTTGCTAGAGAAGCCAGTTACACGATGCTGTAATAGTCTGCTGTTCTTGCTCTGTTACAATGAAGAGAGAAAAATAAACCAACTGCTCTAAGGTTTGTAAGCTGCTAAATGGGCATTTAATTTTATGTGGGACTGTCTAGAGAGATGCTGCACTACAGCAGCAGCAGCAGTAATACGGCTTATGAATTGAGAAGCAGTGCTGTTTAAAGGTGTCTGCAGGAATAAAAGGAAATGAAAATGTTTATAGCAAATGCCTGTCTGACTGACAAGCTTAAATGTTGGCGGGAGGAATTGCTATTAACTCTGACAAAGAGGAGAGCTGTAACCTTCCAAGTGGTGGCTTCTCTTAGCTGTGAATGGGTTATGTATGAAGCATAAGCAAGAACTTAGGCTGCAACCATTCTTTAAAAGCATGATTAAATTACAAAGTCAGTAAATGATGCATTTCAAATTTTGTCTTTATTGATAAATTTAGGTGCTTGAAATCTATGGTCTCTGAGTGGTCAGCAGTCTTTAAGCACTAAGAGTCAGATTCGTACAAGTGAGGTGAGGTTACGGGTTTTGCTGTTTTATGTATGACCTCTGCTTACATCGGTAATAAATTTGGCCTTCTGCCTCTCTTCCCATTGCAGCCTCTACTTCTGTCCTGTTCTGTGAGTGAGTAATTACAGCAAGAGTGCTGTTGTATTGATGGCCTGTTTGTAAACAATTCTTTTACTCTGGAAAGATCATGAATCACCTTCTTGTTCAGTTTGAATTCATCCTGTGGTTAATCTCTTCATTGGAGCTCCCCTTACATGCAGGAAACACTTATGAATAAATCAGAAAATCACAGAATGACTCGTGTTGGAAGGGACAATCTTAGACCTCATCTACTCCAACCTCCTGGCATGGGCAGCGACATTTTTCAGCCAGACATTTTTCAACCAGACAGTTGCTCAAGGCCTCATCCAACCTGGTCTTGAACATTTCCAAGGAAGGGGCAGCCACGGACGGTCTGGGCAGTTCAGTCCAGAGTCTCTCCACCACTGCACTGAGTAACTTCTTCCTAAGATCTAATCTAACCGTAGTCTCTCAGTTTCAAACCGTTTCCCCTTGTTATATTGCTAGATTCCCTTGGGAAAAGTCCCTCTCCACCCTCCTTGTAGGTTCCCTTCAGGTTTTGTAAAGCAGCTGTAAAGTCTTCTGTTCCCTAGTGTCCCAAAACCAAAAGGAAAAACAGCTAGGTCTTTTGTCCAAAAGCTTCTGAGGGCTTTTGGACAAAAAGGGCTTGTTGAATCTCCATCTAAGCACAAAAAAAAAAAGTAAAAAGCAAAACCTAAGTAGGTGACACAATAAAAAAAACCCCAAAAAACCAACCCAGAAACTCAAGTCACAATGCCATTATACACATTCTGAGAAAAGAAATGGGTAAAGCATTCGTTAGCAGTCTTTGGTGTCAGGTCAGGTCCCCTGGGGGAAAGAGATGCAGCAGCATCAGAGGTGACCCACCGCAGGACACATCAAACCCCATTTCCCGACATTCTGCCAAAGGTTTCAGAGTTATCACGCATTTAGCTTCTTGCATGGATAGTTCTGTCCTTCCAGGCGTCAGTACTCCCACAAATTTCAGCAGTTCCAAAGTCTTTTTTCAGCTGCAAGCTATGAAGAAAATTTCTCTTGCTGTTCCTTAAATCAGGACGGCTGCGGCTATGGGCCGTGGCCATGGGCGAGCACACAGTGGCGAGCGCAGCAGGCAACCAGCAGGGGACTCCTTCCTCCTTCAGGTGCTTGGGCTTTTGGGTTTTTCCCCCCTCTTTAAGGGCAGCTCACAGATCCTGCTGTCGATGGCCTGTGACGCGGAAAAGAACTGCTCCACTTGCCGCCGGGAAGAATCAAGAAGAATCAAGCTTGGTGGTTCCTCTCTGTGCCCACCCGCTTCGCCCTGCGGAAAGGGGACCTTTCTGCCAGCTTGGCCGGAGCTCTGGCCGGCCGGCAGCCGCTAGGCCCTGCGCCCTGGCACCGTCCTGCTGCTACCGGAGCGCAGCTCTGCAGTGCAGCATCTCAGCCGCGGCCTCCCTGTCCCCCCCTGCCCCCCGCATGGCCGTCCCGCAGGGCTCCAGGAGAGGGCAAGTACAGAAGAGAAAGCGAGTGCAAGAGTGTCTTTTTATTGGGGTGCGAGTCACAAAGTAACGCTCCTACACCTCCTCCACATTTACCGTAACCCCTTCAAAATCATTCCCACCTCGAAGTCAAACAGGTTCTCGAAACCCTTAACCTTTCTGTGAGCCCTGTCCGTCTCCCGGGCCTCCTCCTTTGTTCGCCCTAATGGCCCATTAACTTGTGAATGAGCTCAACTATTCTGATCTGCAGAGGACCCACCTCGAGGTGGTGGTGGACCCCCACGGTCTAAAACAAAACATAAACATTATTTACTGTTGGGAATAAAAGGAGAGATGATATAAAAACCTATTTTTCCTAACCTAGAACACCTAGGCTGAACAGCCCCAGCGCCCTCAGCCTGTCCTCACAGGCCTGTGCTCCAGACCTTGGATCATCTTTGTGGCCTCCAATAATTTTATGTCCTTCTTATGTTTGGGACACCAGAACTGGATGCAGAATTCAAGGTGAGGACTCACAAGGGCGAAATAAAGGAGGAAAATCCCCTCTCTTGTTTTCTTGGCCACATTTCTCTTGATGCATCCTAGGATACAGCTGGTCTGGGCTGCAGGAGTGCACTACTGGTGGCTCATAGTGAGCTTCTCGCCAGTCAGCACCCCAGTCCACATCAGCTAATGACGAGGTATTTGCACAGACCTGAAACTCTGCGTCTGTGTTTCAAACTAATGTGAAAACGAGGAGCTAAATGCTGCTGCATAATAATCGTACGGTTTCCATTTAACCATAGAAAGAAGTGTTCTAAGTGTGGGCTAATAAACTGCAAGTGTTTTATTCTCTTGAGGAATGACTGCTAAATGAGATAGGAGACAGTTGTTTTTACAACTTGGAGTTTTACACCTTGCCAAAAGTACTTTTTCCAGGGGTCCTGATGTGAATTAAATTGCCTCCTTACCTGGAACTTTCACCTTAACTTTTTAATGTCACAGCTCTTTTTTTCCAGTTCATAGTAGTGATTTAGAGGAATATGCATGCTAATCATACTTCTGTGCAACTGTTGTTTAATATTTTATATGTAGGAGGTTCTGTTTGGAATTTATAATGACCTTAGCCATCTCTGTCCCGAAGGATGATTTCACAGCGGCTTCACTGCTGTTGATTGCTGTGCTAAATGCAGCATGGGTGGGAGAAACCCGAGGGAGGGCTTTGATGGAGTTTGGTTTTTTTCTTGTTTCGGTTTGGGTTTTTTTTGTTTCGGTTTGGGTTTTTTTTGTTTAAAACAATGACATATTGCTTTTCTAAAAACTACTAATGAATTACACAGTGACAAAGGGCTGATGCTTTGAATTAATCTGTTGTGCTGATTATTTAGGTGGTGTTACCATGAGCAGGAAATCAGGATGCTAAGAACAGACTGACAGTAGCTGGGATGTTGAGTTAATGGAAGAAGTAATTCCATTCCTAGCAGAAAATAATACATGATGAAATGTAATTTTAAGTTCACAGTTAAGTGCTGATTTTGCTGTAGTCCCTCAAAAATAGAAAGACAGCAGTTAAGAGAGCAATTAAAAGGTTGAAGGGAAAAGAAAAAAAGAAGTAGTGAAATTGAACTTCGACAGTGGTTTTTTTTGATGTTTAGGTATGCTTTTGGGCACAATGCAGAGTTGTTTTCTGAAAGGTCAATCATTTAAAAACTGGTTTGCTGGGATATACCAGTTCCATTGCAATTTATAGCAAGAACACCATCAGTCTTTTCCTTTTTGGGGAAAGGAGTTTGGCAGATTAGATAAACCTTGAAGCATAGCTATTAATTTTATAATTTCTGAAGTGGAAAATGTGACTGAAGTATGGTTTTACTCCTTATCATGCAGTAGGACATTTGAGGCCACATCTTTTGCTGCTTTGACTTGACAGAGAAGTTCTAGAATTTATTAGTGGTTACACCGAGGCGATCCTGGATCATTTGGATTAATTTCCGTGATGAGTGGGCATTTATCCTAAAAGTAGATGACTATCAATTGTTAACATAAATTTTGTGAAATACATAGTGGATTGAACCCCCTCACCTTTCCTCTGAAGTTAAGAAGTGTTTTACAGAAGCACAGAACTATTGAGACTGGAAAAGACCTCTGAGATCATCAAATCCAGCCCATGACCTGACACCACCATCCAGAAGAGCCATCCACTGGATTGTCAGAAGATTGACACACCTTACATTACAGTAATTAAACAATGAAATTAGAGCTGTAGACAATCATAACAAATCACAGTGAACTGTATCTTTGAATCACTTGGGATTGGATTATCTTGCTGTTTCAAAATGACCCCTTCTTGTCTTCCCACATGCTTACACATTGCACCTTTCTGTATTAGTCTAAGGAATTAAATGACCACTAAAGGAGGCTGTAGGACTGGTTTGTCTGAGAGCCTGTGGCACAAATTCTGTTATCTGTGCTGATCTGATCATAGTCTCTCTTTGTTAAACTTTTCCAGTCTACTAAGTAATAGGGCTTTGTGCTAATCCTTTAACAGACTGCTATAATACCTGAAATATTAATGTGAGCAAACATTTTAACTGGCACAGTTGTCTTCTAACTCATGTCCTTTACCTTAGGAAACAGTTTTTTTCCCTTTGTTGGTATTGATTCTAACAGGTCTGTAATTTCCATCAGGAGGAAGGATAAATGGATTTAAATTCATGCAGTGCATAGAAATACAGTGCAGATAGAAGCTCTAGGTCAAGAATGAGGAACCTCTGATAGATACCTGTCTACTCTTAGCCTTTTGAACATCCTTGCTTCTTTTACTGTATCCTGGTTATGGGTTGGCATTTACCGTGAATGCTGTGCTTTTGACCACTGAACATGTGGCTACCAATGCATTTGGGCAACACCAAGGCAAACGATGATTCCTGAGGCAACCATGCAGACTACTTCTAGTCCTTTAGGAGACAGCAAATGTGGTTGCCATCCTGCTAGGAGAACTTCTGTAGGAATGTTATCCTTGTCTTTATCTTGTCCAGAAGAAGAAAGGCCTTAAGCAGAAGGCGGTCCTGGGAACCGTACATGGAGGATAGGTCTTATGAAGAGTTGCTGAGGAAGTTGGGGTTGTTTAGTCTAGAGAAAAGGAGGCTGAAGGGAGACCTTATTGCTCTTCACAACCATCTGAAAGGAGGTTGTAGAGAGGTGGGGGTTGGTCTCTTCTCCCAAGTCACTAGCAGTAGGACAAGAGGAGAGGGTCTCAAGTTGTGTGAGGGGAGGTTTACATTGGACATTAGGAAAAAAATTCTTTACTGACAGAGCGGTCAGGGATTGGAACAGGCTGCTCGGGGAGGTGGCAAAGTCACTGTTCCTGGAGGTGTTAAATGTATAAATGTGGCACTAGGAAAGATGGTTTAGTGGGCAGGGTGGGGTTGGGTTGACAGTCAGACTTGATAATCTTGGAGGTTTCTTCCAACATTAATGATTTTATGATTTAGTAATGTTTATCTGAAGAGCGACCTGTTTCTTAGTGGGTGATGACCTGAATGCACAGTGCTTGTGAGCTGCCACTAAGCCAGCTTGGATCTGGGAGCTGCAGATCACTGTCTCTGTAGACACATGCTAATGATGCACCTACCAAAGATGTTTGAAAGTCAGCTTTGGGCAGGCTGCATGTCACCTAGGGATCCTGAGTTTCCCCCAAATTTCTGGGATTATGAGGGAGGGTGCAATGATGAATGGCTTCCTCAGACATATGTCTTCTAGCTGGAGGTGGTGTTTATTTTAAATATTATCTATGCTCTGGATTGCCAGCATTACTGTCTCTGTGACAAATGGGGTTTGGAATGGAAGCTAGATGGAAGGGAAAATAAGCACCGATATTATTTATAAAGCCTATTTACATTCTGTGTCCTCTTTCTGCCAATGATATTAGCATTGATGAATTCTTATTTAGAGAAACACAGATCTTATTAAGGGGTAAATACGCAGTGTGATACATGGGGATTAACTGTGCAAGTCATTATCTTTGACATACTGTCTTTAGCACTGCAAGTCCTTCTTAAGCAAAAGATCTCTTCTATATTTAAATAATTTTAGCTGAAGAAAAATGAGGTAATTACCATGTCCTCGTATCTCTTCCAAAGATTTTTGCCAAAGTCAGAACAGACCTGGTCTCAGGAAGGTTTGCTAATTTTGAGCACTTGTTTTACGCCTGTAAAGCACCAGCTGCAGTGGTGTTAGTTTGTCTCATTTCTCTGGAGTGGTGACAAAACTAATAAAAGACTAAATCAGATAATGATTTTTATACAGCAAACGTTTGCTGCTCAACAGCCCACTGACAAAATGCCACAGTCTTTTAAAAGCCTTTTAGCACATGCAAAGCCTTCAGCATTTAATTGATTTGTGTGAAACGGAATCTTTCCCAGAAGTTTCCCCTGTATGACCATTCTTCATTTCCACAAGGTAATTATACCCTTGGAGACAAGTTGAGTAGTAGGAGCTTTGTGCCGCAGAAAATCCTGAAGGTGGGATTACCTCTAATGATGATAGCTGCTCCTCTTAAATGAGCTTTTTACTTGCCAGCCATAGTGTGTCCTTGGTAAATTGTATGTGTTATGTTCCTTGCATCCAGCAATGCTCTGGAGAGGATTTGCTAACAAGAGGCTATTCAGTTCTGCCTTCAGAATGATGGAAAGACCAGGTTGATTTTCCTCCCCATGCTGGAGTTCAGCTTTGCTGACTAAAGTTAAATCATTCTGCCAAGGATGAATCATCAGTGGCTCATAAAAGTAATTTCTCCAGAGAAAATTTTTGGCCCCTGAAACAGGCAAAGCTGCAGCAGGATTTTCCTAAGGGAAGACTCTTCTTCTCAAGCACACAGCTTCACTCTGCTTCCAGTTATCCAAGCTCAGATGCTTTTGCACTGTCTGTGTCTATCAAGTCTCAAGGTAAAAATATGTTCCTAGTAAAATGCTTAATGAAATTGAGAGTATTCTTCATTGCTCTGTCACTGTTAGGGTCTGGCCTTCTTAAATGGGGAAATAAAATGGGTTTCCTGGACTTTCATTGATCCTCTCTGCTCTGTAGTCATAGCTGTGTCCTCGTCTTCTGGCAGGAAGCTGCACCTGGGTAGGGGTGTAGGCACTTGGGGAGCCCCAGTTTGGTGTTCGGGCTGCATATCATTCAGGGTTATTTTTATTTTGGGTTTTGTGCCTCCTGTTGCCCCCAAGAGTGAAGATTTCCTTTAGTTCAGAAAAACTTCCACAGATTTGACTCCTGCATTATGCTGATTTTTTACTTTTAAATTTACTTTTAGCAACAGTCCATGAAATTAATCCTTTCTGATTGCTGAAAAACCTGTACATTGTGACACAGAGCTAATGTCTGCTCACCTCATGCTCATTATTGTAAGGGTGTTTGGTTATGTGGACAGCTAGTTGTAAAAGGCTCCAAGAAGAAACTGTGAGAAGGCTTCAGTGGAACCTGGTAGTGACCTTTAAATACATGAAGGAGGCTTACAAGAAGACTAGAGAGGGACTGTTTATGAAGGCCTGGAGTGATAGGTTGAGGGGCAATGGTTTCAAATTAGAGAAGGGTAGACTGAAATTGGCTGTAAGGAAGACATTCTTTAGCAGAAGGGTGATTAAACACTGGAACAGGTTGAGACTCCATCCCTGGAGATACTCAAGGTGAGTCTGGACAAGGCTCTGGGCAGCCTGATCTAGTTGAGGATGTCCATGCTCACTGCAAGAGCATTGTACTTAGATGACCTTTGGAGGTCCCTTCCCACCCAGGTGATTCTATCAATGGAAGATATGTATGAGACTGATGAAACAGCAATATACCAGAAGATGCAGTTACACTTCAGAAGGCTACAACTTTGAGTTCCACACAAAACAATTTGCTTTTCTGTATTAGCTCTTCAGAGATGCCACTGTAATCATGTCAGTCAGTAGCAGTAGTTCCTGACTGGGTGCCTGGCCATACATATGCTCAGGAAGAGACATACTGTTGAGGCAGTGTTTGGGTACCACTTTGAGGTAGTTTGTGGTACAGCTGTGTCACAGTTTAGGAACATCCTTTGGAATTTGATCAGAGAATTAAGAGAAATTTAAAGTTGTCTTGGAGAGAAAAAGTCATGTTGTCTGTATTTATTGTGGTGGGTTTTGTTACAACACGTTAAAAACAGCTATGCTGCTGGCAAGGTGATAGCACAAATGCTAAAACAAGCTTGAAACCTTGCCGAGAATTTCTGTTGAATCTTTATTTCTTCATTAAAAGAATTATTTCTGTGAACAGAATGCTTCCTGAGGATAAGGCAGATAACATATGGATTGATTGCCAAGATTTGACAGTTTGAGTTAGCCACAAACTGAAATTTGCACTGTATTAGGAAGCACCGTATTGCAGATTTTTCCATTCAGAGCTGTAAAGAACAGCAGCCCGTTATCTATTTGTGTCCTAACATACGAACTTATTTTGACTGTCATCACATGAAATGACATCATAATTGCATGTGTGACAAGAGCGGTGACACTGGTAAGGAAGCAAACTGATTGACTGTCAAAATATTTACTTAAATGATATAATTTCATGATTAGTTTGCATGCCACTTCATTAAATGTTCTCTGAAATCCACGTGTATTCATTACACTTTTACGTGCCATTATGGTTTCAGTCTCCAGTGTCAGATCAACCATGTGGAGACTTCTGATCCAGTGAAGGTACTGTGCTCTCTCGGCAGTCACCAGCCACTAGTGACCAGCTTTCATTGTCATGGGGTGTGGCAGACGGAACTCATGAGATTGTATTGTTTTCAGCCTGTGTGAGCATGAGTAGAAGGGCATAACAAGGGAGCCGCATTTGACTTTGAAGTGTTCTTGAGGTTCATTTATTTCAGCTGCCAGTAGTACAAGATTTACTATAGTCCCTTGGAAGGAAGGTTTGGGTAATGCCAGGCTATTAAGTCTCATGATGTGGTGCTAGAAAAATGATGCATGTTATCAGTGACTGTTAACATATTTTTTATAATCATTGGAAACACATCTGTTCTAACTAGGGATTTGCGATGGCAGGGAGCAAGTGTTTGTGTCAATGCAAGTGGGGCGTTGACACAGCACACTGTTAACAAGCACTGGATCAATGCTTAGCCCTCTATTGTTTTCACAGAGCTGATCACAGAGTTTAAAAGTGGGACCAGTGGCAGCCAAAATTGTGTCACTGTCTCACAGAGCAGAAACTGGAAAACTCATTGCTTCTTAGTTCTAATTTTTACTGTAGGATTAACAGGCACTATAGCAGCAATGCTGAATATGTATCGCAAGTGGTAGTACAGTTTATCACAGATAAGAAACAAACTCCTTTCATGTTCAGCAGACTATGAAATGAGTCTCAGCAGGTCTCTTCCTGCTATACAGTGATACGCTGCTCTGGTTACAGAATGTGTGTGGTACTGCTCTTCAGCCACTTGCATCCCTTGTCTTGATGCCTGTTCTGTGAGTATGAGGCAGTGGGTCAGCTCCTGCAAAAATGACCTTCGTGGTTCATTGGTTGAGTGTTGGGTTTTGTTTGTGTCCTGGGTTATGGCACCATTTATCAAGGGTTGAAAAGTAGACTCGAATGGTCTTTTGGGTTGCTGCTTCAATCTAAACACACCAGCCAGCTCCCAGGCAGAATTTACTAGGCAGTGAAACAAAAAGAAACATTTTGTTGAACCCAAGAAAAAGAAAGAAAGGAGAAATCCCAAACAAGTGAAATAAACAGAAATGTTACAGTGCCATCACACATATTCAGAGAAAGATGGGAGTGGTCTTTGGCTTCAGATGAGAATCCCTGGGGAAAAGGGCATATATTGCCACAAAAAAGAGGACAACAACCATCCCTCCACCCTGGGACTCAAAGGCTTCCTCTCAACTCTGCTACTTGTAGAAAGTCTGTTCCAACCGTCCACAATCTCTGTCTCTCTCTTTTGGCAAAGTCTTTGGGGGTCAGTGTGGCATGGCCAGCAGATATCAGTAGTATGAGCATGGTCCTCAGGTGGTAGCAGCATCTCTGATGCAGTAATGTACACTTCAAACCCCAGTCTCCCAACATTCTGCCAAAGTTTTAGGAATCACAGGTCCCTTCCACTTCTTTGGAACAAACAGTCCATTCAAGCATGAATCAAAAACTTCAGCTGCCCCTCTGTGGTTCTTTTCTCCCACTTATTCAAGCAGACCCAGCTTCAGCCCTTCCTCCAGGGCTTGGAAGCTCTTCTCCTGAGGGTTACAGGCAAAAGTGTGTGACTAGCTAGCTCACTGAATTCTGGACTCCAGGCAGATTGAGTTACAGGATTGCTGAGTTGGCACTGCTCTGTGTTCTGGCAGTGATGGCTGTGCTATGCCCAGCATCGCTCAAGCGGAGCTCTGCCAGCCGCATTCAGGGTAGCAGTGCAGGTGGATGAAAGGGGCACTGGCCAGAGATCGATACCACTCTTCTTTGTGGCAACTTCTGGGGCTGCTTCCCCACCTCCCTTAGGGAGTGGGGACACAATGACACACGACTGCCTGGCAAAGCATGGGCAAACAGCTGCTCCAATGGCTCTGTCCCAAGACAGAGAGCAAAGCAGAAGTGGTCCCTGCTTTATAGGGGGACCTCTTCCCACCCCCAGCCACACCATTTTGGTCCTAGTGGGTAGAAGTGCACAGCTGTGAAAATGTGTTTTCTGCAGCAAAGCACAAAAAATAGCAAAACACCAGAAACTCAGCATGTCAAAGCATGACAGTTTATAACACAAGAATTGATATTCTTTTCTGTTCGGAAGTTTGAGCGGGGTGTTACATCTGTAAGGTACAAATCTCTCCATTGACCTTCTTTAAAGAGATAATGTTTAGTTCTGTGGTGTCTCAAACTGACTGTCATTCCAGTACACTGAGTGGAGAAGATACAGCTTTGGACTGGCAACATTCCAGGACTTGTGTGGCTTCGTTGTATATGAGGGTCCTGGGCAAACCTTACTGCTCCTTTCTTGTGCTACTGGCCCTGCCTTTACTAAATTATCATGAATCATGAGAAAATAAAGTAGAATCAAGGGAAAGTTCAGGTTGGGCATTAGGCAAAAACACGATTCCCCTAGATTTCCCTGTGTTGCTGCTGGCATGACAAACCATTGTACGCTACCTGTGAGAATCCTCATCATGATCAGAAACTGTTTCCCCTTTTGGGGTTTATTAAGCAGCTTGCTGAAAAGCTGTGTGACTCAGCAGTCCCAACTCTCCTGAGTCTGAGCAAAGCAGTGAAGACGTTAGAGTGGTGAACAATTAACTCACTTTGTTTAAGCAGTCTTCAGTACAGAAGCCCTAACTGTGAGGAGCACTGGTACATTGACAGAAAGAGTCATGTTCTCTCTTTTATTTAGTTTTGTTTCTTCCTTTAACTCAAGTAGCCATCTACTCGTGTCGGTCTTTTAATAAGATCAGCTTTTGTTCACTACTGGAAGATTAAAAATAGTCACTGTGAAATGACATTCTAGTTGCAGCACCTAGTGCTATGTGCTTGATCCTGGATGCAGGGGGATGGCGAGTATTGCCCCATTTCATACATAAACGTTAATGAAGTTGTATTAACATTTGTAATGAACTTGTAGTAATGTTTATGTGGAACCAGTTAGAGGTTCCACATAAGCATAAGGAAAAACTTATTTATGGTGAGGGAGGCAAAGGCTGGGGAACAGGCTACCCAGAGAGGTTGTGGGCTCTGGAGACATTCAAAACCCACCTGGATGCATTCCTGTGTGACCCACCCCCTGTGCTCTGGCAGGAGGGTTGGACTAGGTGATCTTTCGAAGTCTCTTCCAAACTCTAATATGGTGTGATTCTGTATTATTCAAGCTGTATCACTTTGTGTGACAAAGAAAGTGGGATCCAAGTCACCCAGTGTTTTTGGACTGACCTTGCGATACAGAGTTTCATCCTGTGTTGCAGAACTGTGTTCTCAGTTTTCACATCTTTGTATTTGCTTAGTAGTTCGTAATGTTCTTGGTAAAAAAACAACTCTTGAAAATGTATACAGTGTGGAAAAAATATTAGAGTATTTGGTCTGTGAAAAGTCTGAAGCCAAGTTGGAAGGTGTAGGCTTTCCTGCTGGCATTACAGACTTTGTAGGGTGCTTTGTAAGTTTGAATGTATTTCCAGGCTATTGAGTGACTGAAGAATTTTTCCAGGGCCAGGAGAGATCCTTAGGGGTTGTAGACGATAGTGCAGGTTACCCTCTTGATTCCGCAGGAGCTGAGTAGAAGGCACAAGTCAGGAGCTGGGGTTCTGGTGGTTGCCAGAGTCCTTGAGCAGCCTAGACTGTGGGGTGAACTAAGCAGGCCTAGAGGAGGCAGGAGCCCTGAGGATGCCTGTCCGCCCGCTTCTTGCCCCAGTAAAGAGAGAGAAGGAAAATTCTTACCTGAACTGAAAATCAACATGTGAGAATGTGAGGGCTTCTGACTCCTGTCCCTGCTTTTGCATCTTATATAATGCCTCTCATAGAGCAATCAGACTCAAGTTTAAGCCTGTCTAGAAATCCTCTTCACATTTCCAGGCTAAGCTTCTTAATGTGCAAGTTTACACCCATTCACTCCACTGCTGTCCTTTGACTTAATCATGTTTCCCCTCTGCCCAGTGGTTATGCTGAAAGAGCAATCCTGGCTCCTTGTCTTCCAGTCTGCAGGACTAAATGAGTCAAGCTTGTAATCTCTAGGAAAAATGTGCTGTTTGCTTTCCTGATTATCCTCAAATCCTTTCTTTGCAACATTTACACTTCCAGTACCTCTCTTTTGAACAGGAGTGACCTAAATAAGAAGTTTTTCAGATGGGGCCTTAATAAAATCTTACATGGCAGCATCTCTTTGGAGGAGGAGATCATGCCACACTTGGCACCATGGTCTCTCTTGTCATATTGAGCAGATCCTGTCTGCAAGATGGCTTGGGTGGAAGATGTAGGAACCACTGCTCAGTCTTCACAGTGGCACTGTTTTTTGATTACCATATGCTAAAAATATGGGGGGAGAATCAGTGTGGCTGGCTGTCATAAGGTTCATCTTTATGACCAGGCAGTTGCCTGGTGGCTTCTTGTATAATTTTGGTGTGCTGTTCTTGACAGATACATCAACAACTGCTAGACAATATTGGAATTATTACATGCAGAGCTCTGGAGTGATGCAGTCCAAATCATTCTACTGATTGAGGTAATAAAACCTTAGATCATTCATATTGCATGCTGAGAGCTGCTGGGTATCTTTACAGCTGTAAACAGTTGCCTTATCTCATTAAATATGTGAATGTGGGATTCTGTGAAGTTTTGAGCTATTTTTGTGAGTATGCTTTTATGTCTTCATTTTCTTTCTTCTATCCCAATATAGCATAGGATCATTAGCAAAAACACTTCATCAAAGAAATATAGAGGGATTAATAAATAATGACACAGTCAGAATTCCAAAGGAAGAAAGAACGAGCACATGCATTTCTGTGTTGTTAACCTAAAAAAATGCAGGTAGAAGTGTAGTGGTTAAGCCTGGAAAGACCCGAAGCTGTGCCTACAGCAGGCATACATTATAGATTATTTATTTATTCTTTAAAAAGAATATTCTTTCTTTATTTATTCATACGACACACCTGCAGTATGAGTACTGCAACTTTGTCAGTCAATGGCATCTTACACTGAAAATACCTCCCTGGTTGTGTTGCCATCTTCAAATGTGTATGGTGACATGCTTTGGATTTTCTTTCAATAGTTTTTCTTTTTAGACTGCACTGCATAAATTTATATTTGTGCTCTCATGACATTGTTTCTTTTAAGCTTGCTTAATTATAGGATAATTTGTACAGTGGAGGGGTATGTGAAGCAGTGAATGGTGTTCTTGGGTGATGAAAGGTGTGGCAAGGCTGAGACAGTAATTACAAGAGTTGTTGTGATGTCAGCTCTGTTAACATTGTGTTATATGGAGAGAGGCAAGAAAGAGGTAAACCACAACTATTTTTATTCCTTTCTCAAGAGCTTGCAGTGGTGAAGCTACACCTTTAGTACTGGGTTCAGTTTTGACACCTCAGTACCAGAAGGACATTGGGTTGGTGGAGCAGGTGCTGAAAGGGCAACAAGGCTAGTGAAGGGCCTAGAGAATAAGTCTGGTGATTAGCCACTGAGGGACCTGGGACTCGTTAGCCTGAGGAAGAGAGGTTGAGGGGAGAGTTCTCCCTCTTGTAGAGTTGCCCTGTACAACTACCCCAAAGGAGGTTGTATGGTGGGGGATACTGGTCTCTTCTCACAGATCGTTAGTGACAGAACAAGAGGGAAGGGCCTCAAGTTGCATGAGGGGAAGGTTAGGCTGGACACTAGGAAAAACATATTCACAGAAAGAATGGTCAGGGCTTGGAACAGGCTGCCCAGGGAGGGGGATGTGTATGTTTATAACAATCATTTAAATGTGGTGCTTAGAGATCTGGTATAGTGGTGAACTTGGTAGAGCAGGGTTANGTGGTGAACTTGGTAGAGCAGGGTTATTGGCTGGACCCTTGATGATCTCAAGGGTCTTTTCCAACCTGAATGATTCTGTGATTCAACTATTGGTTTTTCTTTGCATGTGTTGTGAGTGCTGCTGTAAGGGCAGGTGGATTTCTTAATGAAATATTCACTTAAAAGTAAAAAAAGCATTCCTTACACATTGTGTTTTTCAAAGTTATGTCCTTACCTGAAACTGAAACAGATTCTTTTTAAACTAGGGATAGAAATGTCTGGTATTAATTCATAGTAAGGTATAGTGCGTAAAATTAAATTTGCACTTCTACTACAACAGTGATGGATTTCTCGTTATGAAATATTCTGCAATTCTTTTTATGCAGCTCCAGGTCTGTGGTGATATTTCAGATCCAGCATGTGACTGTGGTAAGGCAGAGTGTGACCCTGAAAAGGGGAACTGTGGAAGTGGTGTGCAGCTTCAGTTTCAGAATCTCAGAATTATTGAGGCTGAAAAGACCTCTGAGCTCATCCAGCTCAGCCCATAACATAACATCACCACATCAGCTAGACCAGGGCACTAAGTGCCACAGCCAGTCTTTTTTTAAAAACCTCCAGGGATGAGGACTCCACCACATCCCTGGGCAGTCCATTCCAGTGTTTAAACACCCTTTCTGTGAGGAAGGGCTTCCTAACATCCAACCTAACCCTCCCCTGGCAGCTTCAGGTTCTGCCCTTCCATCCTGTCCCTAGTTGCCAGGGAGAAAAGCCCACCCCCCACCTGTCTACAACTTCCCTTCAGGTAGTTATAGAGAGGGTCCCCCAAGTCTCCAGGCTAAACTACCACAGTTCCCTCAGCCTGTCTTTGTAAGACTTCCCCTCCAGTCCCTTCTCCAGCCTCGTTGCTCTCCTCTTATCCACTCCAGTACCTCAATCCCTTTCTTGGAGCAAGGGGCAAGGGGCCCAGAACTACCCACAGTACTTGTGAGACCTCACCAGTGCCCAGTACAGGAGGAAAATTATGTCCCTAGTCCTGCTGGTCACAAACATTTATGATGTTTAGTAACAGGATTGCTGGAGTAGCCTTAATAGTCTACGAACAAGTGAGTTAAACATTTTTTTTCAAAGCTTTTATTTCTTTGTGAAAACAGCCATTCATTACACGGTACAGAACGGGGCATTGTATTTCTGCACTTAAAGCTTTGCTTCAACTCACCTGGGGGAAGGTGACCTTTTTTGGCGATAACTGTCCCTTTCTGCCATCCGGCTGTACCTATTCCCATTTATCATTCTTCTGCTTTGATAAATGATCCAGTGCCTGCTCAGAATACTGGAGAATCATTCAAGAAGGACTGGTGTAAGAAGTAGCGTAAAAAAACAAAACCCTTGCTCTGCAGAGACACATCACTGTACTCATTCAGTCCTGCAACCTCCACTTTCTGTGGGGAGGAGTCGCAAATGTGTGACTTCATGTTTAGGTGGTGGTATCTTAGTCCCTATCAACCTAACTAAATTTGGGCCTCTACTTCTCTCTGGTTGCTGGGGGTCTGTGGAGAGAGAACACTGCTTTTTCAAACTTCAAACTCTGATGCTTTAATTTCGGGAAGATTTGTTAGTGAGTGAGCACTGGCTCTCAGTGTACATGATGAAACTTACCAGCAACTTGACTGTGCAGCATCCAGTACAAACTAAGAGGAGGAAAGCTGCCCATTTTTGAGGATAAACTACAATCATTCTGAATCTGCTACAGATTATTTTTCATTTCAAATGCCCTTGGAATGGTTTTGCCCTGCAGCAAGCAGGTATGAACAGCTTCTCATAGCTGGATGCAATTACGAGTGTGATTCATTAACTCTAGTGGAGAGTGTCCTTAATACTTTGTTGAAGTCAACCAGAAAAAATGGTAATTGCACACTGGCACTTACTGTGTGGCTAACCCCGGTGGGGTTTTTTTGTCATAGCAACAGTGATGACACAGAACATAAACGTAATCCTCGTTCTGGAGGCTATTTTTAACATGGATAGTGGTGCCGCTATCTCAATAGCTCTTTGATCTTCAGGAAGTGCTATATTTTTTTACCTCCTCAGGTACTGAACAAAGCTATAGGAGTAGATTCTCTCCTGTGCAGAAATCCATCATGGAGTACAGAGCATTAAGAGGTAGAAGTAATTTACTTAAGGCACATGGAAGCAAATTACTCTTATTGTTAAAGCATGCAGACAATACCAATGCAGTGGACTGCTAAATCAAACTTCTTTGACTAGATCCTCTTTCCATCTCAAAGGAGAAAATAACAGTTAAAAAATGGGTTGAGATTTTGTGAGGGGTTTTCTTTGTAGAGTTCCTTGGAAAGTGAGATGACCTTCTATCCTGTGCAGGGCAAGACTATACCTGTCCCTCCTGCACTGAGACTGACTGTCTTTTTAAAATTAAGGTTATTCCTAAAAATACAGTGATGTTATATGAATTAGTTAATGTGACGTAATGTAACTCATCCTACACGGGGATTACACGCTCCAGTTCAGATACTGCAAAGCCAAGAGAACAAGTCTTCAAAAGAGCGAGCCGTGTTGAACATTTTTTCAGAGACTTCCAGTTTTTAACATCTACTATAATTTTAAATACAGTGGCAGACTATATCCTAACTTGTTCCAAAATTTGGCCAATTTATGTGGCAATTTCAGTAAATAGATAATTTCTTACATTTTGAGACTGAGAAGGGCTGATTTGACCACTTGTGTATGACAAGCAAATGTGTTTCACAACATTGTTTTCTTACATTAATCCCTAAATTAGACTGAATCGTTCCATCCTTTTCTCTAGGGAATTTGCATTTATCTTCTCTAACAAACTCCATAAGGGGTACCTCCTTGTATTTTGCCTCCTTCCCCCATGACTCTGCTCTAGTGGGACCCCACTTGGCATCCTGTATCCAGCTGTGGACCCCCCAATACAAAAAGGATATGGACTTGTTGGAGCGGGTCCAGAGGAGGCCATAAAAACACTAAAAGGGCTGGAACACCTCTGCTATGAGGACAGGCTGAGAGTTGGGGTTGTTCACCCTGGAGAAGAGAACACTCTGGGCAGACCTTAGAGCAGATTTTCAGTACCTGAAGGGTACTACAGGAAGTTGGAGAGGGGACTGGTTAGAAGGGGGTGTGTGTGACGGGACGAGGGACCAATGTTTTAAGCTACAGCGGAGGAGATTTAGATTGGATGTTAGAAAATGTTCTTCACAACGAGCATGGTGAATCCCTGGAACAGGTTACCCGGACAGGTGGTAGAGCCTCCACCTCTGTAGGTATCCAAGTCAGGCTTCGTGGGGCTCTGGGCAACCTGATCTGGTTACAGATATCCCTGCTCGCTCACTGCAGGAGGCTGGACTAGATAATCTTTAAAGGCCCCTTCCAGCCCAACAAATTATATCATTTTTGGGTGCTTAAAATCTTAAAAACATGATTATTCAAGTTCTTTTTATCAAAGAACAGAGGGTAAATGGGAACATCAACTGTTTGTAATAGAGCCATAGAATCATTAAGGGTGGAAAATACCTTTAAGATTGCGTACAACCGTTAGTCTGCTCTGTTGTGCCATGATGAAGACCATGGGCACTGTGCTGTGGGCTCCTGAAGGGCTCTGCCTGTGTGCCCACCCAATACCTGCAGCCAAGCCAAGCACCTTTTCCTACCTGCACTATGAAATTATACGAGCTTGAGCCTTTGAGTAGGGAATCATCGTGCCGCAGAATGACACATCTGCTCAGGAACACTTCTTGAACTCTTAGCTCAAAATTAATTTCCTTCCACTGTGGGCATGAACTAACTATTATGGGAAGGTAATGATATCCCAGCAGCTGCTGCAGTTGTGTGCTGGAGGATGCCAGGCATGGGTTTGTAGCTCACAAGCTGCTATCCATTAAGATCCCATCAGTTTGTGAGCTCTGGCACCTGCAGGTGTGTTAGTTCCTAACTGTTTTCTACCTTTAAGGAGCCTTTCTGCATAGGTGTGGTGCTTTTTGGGAGTGGCCTCTTTATCTAACAGTTTTTAAGGTTTCTAATGTTTTATTATTTTGAAGCTGATGTGGTGGCAGATTGGGCTCTACTCTGTCCTCTGGGTCATAATTTTTTGTTGTGACTTTTCTTCTAATATTTTTAGTTGTTTTCAGTTGAGAAAACAGATTCTTGTGGTGTTTGGTAATGATTGGGTGTTCATCTGCTGTTACAATCAGTGCTGGTTCTTTGATGCTAAGGAATAGCTTGTAGGGTGCACAAAGGCTGCAGACCTGTCAATGCTGAGAGCAGTTGCACAAAGGCCACCAGATAGAGGCGTAGGGAAGGCACTGCATTTTGCATGAGCCTTCCAGTAAGAAACTTGACTGGGAGGGAAAGACCTACATCATCTTCAGCACGTATTGAAATCATATCCTGCATGTACTCTCTGGAAGATATGTTGAACAGGTTGGATGGTGGGGTGTAAGTGTGGATGAATATAGGAAAAGGCAATTTTGGTTTGTTTCTGGAAAAGCAAGCAGTTTGACTACATAGAATTTGTCAGTAGTGGAGGACTTGTTAGAGTAGGATTGCTGGGGCGGGTTTGATGATCTCAAGGGTCTGTGAATTGCCACTGAGTTGATTGCTGCTGAGGACAGAGGCAAGTAATTGCCTTCAAAGGCTCTGAGGTTTGGGAAAAAATTTTGCACAAACCTTTTCACTTCTTTTCTATATTTCAGAGTTGTCTTGAGTTGAATTAAAAACAGTGTTGAGTTTTTAATCACTATAAACCAAACAGGGTCAGATTTTAAACTCTGAATTCTGTCCTACTGTGGAAAGTTTATGCCGGACAAGTTTTAAGTGTTTCCACCTCAACACTTTGGCCAAGTGAGGGTTTAACCATGGAAGGCAGTAAGTGCATGTGACTGCAGCAGTATGAAGCTGAGCTTCCAAGGACACTTCCATCTACAGACCTTGCAGCCTGCAAGGGCAGGCATCTCGTGACTTGAATAATACAGGGTTTATTTAGCTCTAGTTTGGCGTTCTCTGTAGAAACAAGACTTAAGAATGGAGGAGCAGTGCTTTTTGTTTGCAGTTTATTCATTTAAATCAGTGCAACAACTGCTTGTTATTATATCTAACTCCTTGGCGCTGAGGTTTTTACCTCTGTATTTAGTTTAGTGTATGTATGGTTCTGTTTGCGTGCAGTGCTGGCTCGGTGGGATGGAATATACCTCAGTCAAACATTATGCTGCAGTTAGTTAAAACAGTAATAGCTACTTAAAATATTTTACATGTGAGATTTTGTCTGTGGTATGGCATTGGAAGAGGCTGTTCAGGAAGCAGACGATGGCACTTTCCATGGAGGGGTTCAAAAAATGGGTAGACATGGTGTTTCAGGAGATGGTTTAGTGGTTTGGGGTTGTAGAGTGTGATGATTGGACTTGATGATCTTGAAGGTCTTTTCCAACCTTCTTATTTCTATGATTCTAATTAATAAGAAGGCAATACTATGGATTCACAGCTCCTCAATCCTCCCACAGTTCTTGTCTCTCTCTGTGCACCTATCTCACAGTAAGCACATGGTATCTTGCTCTATGTTGACCCTTGCATATATAAAGTAGGGTAATAGTAATCTGAATGTTCTGAATTCCCCAGCAACACACCCAGGGCATCCCTAAGAGCTGTAAACACTTTCTGCTTCCTCCAGACTGTGTCACTGTCCGTTTGCAGCAGAAACCTTCAATAGAGGCAGACAAACCTTATAGCATCTGCATGGAAGTAAATAACCTAGTCCAGAGTAGTTTCTAGTCTGGTGTCTCTGGCAGTGAAACAAATACACATGGGTAATGTTGCACAACCAGCTTCTCTCTTCAAATTTTGTTTTGGACGAGTATGTTCCAGATCTGACAAATTTGTAATAGATTTGTTCTGCCAAACTGTGCTCTCTCTAGCAGAATCTCACTTGATAGCTGCAACATATTGGCTGTTATTATCACACACTCACAACTCCTCATTTCCATTCTTGGCTCCAGTGATTTTTTTTCCATGGCCTGATTAAATAAGACTGTAAATTAATCTTTAATCATAATTTAATAATAGTAAATGTGATAAAAAGTAAAATTCAGTAGGAATTGTCTCAGTCTGTTTCACTACCTCAGTTTCCACTGGGTCATCATGTTGTGTTAATGATGCATTTGAATGAAATAAAACTTGAAAAGCCATAAATTGCACATGGTTTAGTTCCATTGCAAGACTTCTTGGAGCAGGCCACATTGTGATACACACTGCAGAGGGAGATAAAGCTGCTGAGATTAAAATAGGAAGTTCCAAAATAGCATTCCCAAGAGACCTCACCAAGTATGCTCCCAGAAATTGCAGTGAAACTAGATGACCTGACCAGATACTAAACTAAATCATTGCAATGGCGCCTGTTGGAAGGCACATACAACTATAATAAGTATTGATGATTTAAAATTAATCTATGCCTTCGGGGTTGTTGTTTTAAACTGAAAATTATGCAATCTGTGTGTTTCAGCAAGTATTTCTGCTCTTCTTATTAAATGTCTTATTTTTCTGCTGTGGTAAAGAATTCCCCAAACGTTGTATTTCCAGTGTTCATGCTCTGCTGCGGCTGCAGAACTTCCCTCTTTTCCCCTTGGGCACACCACTGTTCAAACAGAATAGTGTTTGCAAGTAGATAAACATGAAAAAGATTTGTTATTAAGTAAAAGGCTGGAGATAATTTCTAATGAACAGGTTTGTTTGGTTTTTTTTATCTGATGGCTCAAGTACAGAATGCATGGTGGCTCAGTGCTAATAGACAGTCTCTATGGGAAGGTTTGAAGGGTGCTCTGGAAAGAACTGGGTGAGTTTGAGGATTAGAACAGTAAAAATAAATAAGTAAATAACTAATCTGAAAGGAACTGAGCGGTCCAGGGTGCCAGCCTGGGCACATTGGACAGGAATCATTAATTTCTTCCTCAATACATAGTATGTGCATCTTGAAGAGGATCGGTATAGCAATTTTAGAAGGAGCTGTGAAGGAGCAATGGTAGAAAACAGGTAGAAAGCAGACTCATACAATTTTATAATAGAGGACTGAAAATGTAAGGCAAGATTACTGTATCCAGTTCTTGGTCAAGACTTCATCACTGATACCTGTTGGAAGTGATTCAGAAAGGGGCTTGCAGGAAAGTCAAGGACCAGAGAATGGGGAAGTCTGTGTACTGAAAGCTGGCAAGCACACAGAGACAAAGGCTTTTCAGTTTAGTGGAAAGTTATTCTCATAGACATGTCTGTGGGATGCAACAGCAGTAGTTCCTTGGGCACGTGTGGACAACAAGGTACAGGAGACTGGGTCTGCCCTAGAGGCACTGCAAGAACCAATTCTATGCCAGGGTAATCTGATTTTCAGATCTTCTAAGAATGAATGTATCATTTCCTGAAGTCATGAAGAAACCTGTGTTGTCATCTTTAAGGGTGAAAGCACACTTTTTTTCCAGTTTACACCTTGCTGTTCAGCACACAGGGGCTGCTGGTCTCAGTGTGCTTTCTCTGTGTGGATTATTGTTAGGCATTGTGAAGAAGTCGGCCCAGTATTTTCATGTTTTTACTCAGTGGGGATGCTTAGCAACTCCATGACTCTCTGTATTCATTTTAGATGTAAATGTTGTAGAGCTCTGCTGATACTGTTCTGTGTTATCTGAAGGTGTGTTTCTTTCTTGAGTGACACCGCTAATTAGAGAGTTTCTCAGGGTTTATTAAAACCCATGAAATAAGCTAGACGTAGAATTTTGCCTCTGTTTTTTTACCAACTTATTTTCAAATCTGGAGAGATATTTGTGATGGGGTCTATTTCTTTTAAATTACTTCTGAAATTGTTTAATCATCTCATGTTGGTTTGCCCCCTGAGTCTCTGACAGTTTGGCATAGTATCAATAGCTTTTAGTTAAGCAAATACAGGTTAACTCTATAACTTCTGGTTAACCAAATGCCCTAAATTTTTATTTTCATCCTGTATCAGATTTGGCTTTGATAGCCTTCCTAGTATGGTAGTTTTCTCTGTATAGACCTACTCCGAATATATGTCCAAGGTAGGATTCTCCATATGGGTTAGTGTCTGGTGCCTTTTGTTAGCTTGAACCATACATTTTTCATTCAAACTCTCCAGTTGTGATATTTTGTACTTTTCCCAGTTGATTATTAGCATTAAGCTGAGCTGGCTGAGTAATTGTGTTTCTTTTTCAGTTGTGGATTTGTTTAAAAATAGCCAATTTTGGAATCACTGAAAAATCTACCACTGTCTTTGTAACCAAATGGTGGGTGAGGTGGAGGAGCACTCTTGCAGGTTTAAATCGGCATCTTTCTTGGCTCTAAGTTTTAGCATCATAGAATCATTAATGTTGGAAGAGACTTTTAAGATCATCAAATCCAAGTGTCAAACCTACCCCACCCTGCCCACTAAACCCTGTTCCCCAGTGCCACATCTACACGGTTTTTTGAGCACCTCCAGGGATGGTGACTCCACTCCTCCCTGAGCAGCCTGTTCCAATCCCTGACCACTCTATCAGGGAAGAAATATTTTCTCATGTCCGTTCTGAACTTGCCCTGGCACAACTTGTAGCCATTTCTTCTCCTGGGAGAACAGACCAACTCCCACTTCTCTACAACCTCCTTTCAGGGAGTTGTAAAGGGCAATAACGTCTCCCCTCAGTCTCCTTTTTTTCCAGACTATACAATCCCAGTTTCCTCAGCCTCTCCTCATCAGACCAGTCCTCCCGGCCCTTCACTGGCTTTATTGCTCTTCTTTGGACACAGTCCAGCACCTCAGTGTCCCTCTTGCACTGAGGTGCCCAAAACTGAACCCAGTACTTGAGGTGGCCTCACTAGTGCTGGGAACAGGGGAAGGTGGCGATTGGGTGGGTTGTCTGTTGCTAGTGCTGCCTGCCTGTCTGTTTAATGGGTGGGATACCAAAGCAGATGCTGATCTGGAGATTTCAGCCATCTTCATAGAGACATCTTGTAGCCAGATTGTACTGATATAGCACACCCTTGCCTGCTATTGGTGGTTTTTTTGTGCAGTTGGTCGATGCAAAATGCTTTGAAATTATCTAAGTGTAGTTTTTATTGTATTGATTTTTAAAGTAATCTTCTGTTTTAAAAACAATTTAGTGGTTAGACCTTCCTGCCCAGGTTGCCCAAAGCCTTTCAGTGGGATTCCAGAAGCTGAGTCATAAAGGAATCTCTCTCATGGCCCATTCTCTGCATGCAGAAAAGCAGCTGCCCTAAATGTACAAAAGCTAAAGGAAGTTAACACTGTGTGAATGGAAAAGGTCAGACGCTTGCTCTGATGACACCCTGTTGGGCCTGAACTTCACCTGCTCACTTGATGCTTACCAGCATTGCACCAACGTTATTGCACAACTTTCTGACATCGGTAGTGAATGTGGGAGCGCGAGCCAGGGTAGGAACTGACCTCATACACTGACCTGGCAAAATCCCTGTATTTATAACATAAGAGCAGCTACATAGGAGAGGCTCCAGAGTGAGGGTAAGCTGCAAAGCAATGCCTTCATGGACAGGTATGGTAGAAGTTGTGTTCTTGCTTAATTCCTTTAGGGGTCCCTTCCAACCCAATACATTCTATGATAATGTGGCATCTTTCTTTTCAAGTAAAAACCCAAACAGTGTATATTAGCACTCCCGCATCCTACCCCAAACAAACCCGAATGTTAAGTTAAAAAGTCACAAGCCAAAGCACTGGTTCAGGACGTTCTTCTTTTTTAAGTAGAAAATCCATTAGAAAATCCCCCCTCCCACACCATTTCATTTTCCTTAGGTGTCGGCTGTGTTTAAAGCCAGGAGCTTTAATCTGACATACACTGAAATTAATTCCATGGAGCAGGAAGACTATCTCAGGCATGAAGGGAAATAGTGTTTCTTCACTACAGAAAGAAAACTCTTTTGTTCACTTTGTAGGAGACTTTCCTACAGTGGCTCCTAAGTACTTTATGAAAGAAGCCACAGTACTTGTCCTTCACGGGTGAGAAATCTGTTTTTTCCTGGGATTACTGCCTTTCTCTAATCCAGTTTGTTATCAGCTGTCATGGGAGGAAAAGAGCAGCAGCGGGTTTTCAGTCTTTCAGCAGCTGAAGAAATGACAGTCTTTAAAGGAATCTTTCAGCAGCAATTATGGAAATGATCTGGTCTTGGTTTGCTGATAGATGGGAGCCTTTGCCATCTGCTGCAAAGAACAGCCATTTCCTTTGACCCTCTATTGAAGCCTGCACCAACATCATTAATGGCCCTATTTGTGCAAGGCAGCATATCTGCTGGTGTGTGGGAGCCTGTGTCTGTTTGGATCAGAAGAAATTGTTCCTTACCTCTGCAGTAATTGATTTTTTTGCAGAAATGCTGTCTCGGTGACTGGTGGTGTTTTAACTGGATGTGTGCAAATGTTGACTGGACACCCTCATGTCATACTTATGGTCACCCCTGAAGAAGTGTCAATAGATCTTTGAACTACCACACCAGTGATTCACATGTCTGGACACTGGGAGAACAGAAGGGACCATGAGTAGAAGTGTAATTTGTAGGGGGTTAAGTTGGGGTTAAGTTCCTCCTTTCCAGCAAGCATAGCTGAATTGTTCTCTGAAGGATAGGGCTTTTGCTGGTGACAATTTCTTTGCGTGTCCTTCCTTAACTGCTTGGATTTGGGAAGTGGGTTAGTGCAGCTCAGAGCTTTTGGAGGCACTGTCATCACTGAGGGACCTCCTCTCACGCTGCTGGAGTCTAACTGTTGGGAATAGTCTGCTCAGTCTATGTTTGGTTTTAGTTTAGATTAAATTCTAATGCATGGGTATGGGGGGGATTCTTTTAACTCTTTGAATGGAGGAACAAAAAGTTTGAGATGGATACAGAAACCCTAAGATGATGATATTTACTCCCAGATGAGTTAGCAGGAGAGCTGTGTCTTTATAAAAAAAGAGTCACATTACTGTAGTTGGCACCCAAAGTGAACGAGTGGGTCCTGATGCTGTTAAATAGCAAATTCTCTGTAGATTTCAAAGAAAAACATCAAAGGTGGTTTTGTTATTAATCCAGGTTCTAAAGAAGGAGCTTTCCCATGCTGCTGCTGCTGCTTGGCTGAGTACGGAGGAGTCACTGGCTTGCTATTGATATTGAAATCATTATGTTCAGATGAAGCTTATTGCATGTGTTGCTGACAGAAGCAAGGGAGCTACACCAGCAGTTTGACAACTGCTCTGTGATTTTTACACAAGAGAAACCATGGAAGAGAAATGAGACAAGACAGCAGGAAATTAGGAGGACTTCTCCGATTTTCCTAAACAGCAAAGATAATATTCGTCGTGGGTTCTCTTCCATAACTTGCTGCTGCTGTACATTTCCCCTTTTCTGCACTCTGAAAGCCTCTTGGCCTTTTGCATCACTGTAGTCATAGTGCGTATGTGTAAGACAGCGATCATCAGGTACAGAAGTAGCCTCTTTGACAGCATTCACCACCTGTGGTGACCAGATACACCATGTCTTCCTCAGCAAGCGTGAAGTCTTGATTCCTTTTAGAAGGGAAGACTAATTAAAAATGCAAAGCTAAGGGAGGTGGCATTTGGAAGACTTTTTCAAAGTCCTTACGGGGTTCCGTGAGAATAAATGGAGAGAAGTGTAGTTGTGCTTATTTTTATGGACTTGATTAAAGCATTTGAAATGGAGATATGTAGGAGTGGATGGAGATCCAGTGTGAGAATCAGGCTAAGGAATTCATCACATGAGAAAATAATGCTTGTTCAGAAGAAGAATTCGCTAGGAGAAAGGTTGTTAATAAAACTTGCGAAGGACCAGTTTTGACAGCAAATGTAGTTAACAGCTTTACTCACAGGCTTTGAGCAAAGGCTTGTGTGTGATTGTTTGATTTAAAACTATATGCTAAACAAGTCTTTTAGCTAGGCTTGGGTAGCTCCCTGAAGGGTAACAGTTCAAAATGGCCTTGGCAAGTAGAAGATTATGAGAGACAAATAAAATGTGACAGTGGCTTTCTGGTTTTAGTTAGGGCTTAGCTCAGATGTTGAGGCTAGAAATGTAGGACTTTTGCTGGAGGAGATGCAAATTTTGATGATACAGAAAAAATACTTGTGCATCCTCCTCATTGTGGAAGGGATGAATTGTATGCAGTAGTGAGTATTCAGTTTGGCCTGAAAAGAACCAAGTAGAAGAATGAGATTTGTTTTCTTCTATGATTTACAAGCACTTTATTGTTGATTAGAGATTGTTTGGATAAAACGTTTTACTTTGGCTGCATGTGCCCTTTTAAATATATTCTAAAGGATTTTATTTCATGGGTTTTCTTTCTGTTTTTGTAGCTTTTGTGTTTTGAGAACTTGTGAATAAACACAGCACACTTGAAGTGAGAAACTTTTGGTAGCCTGGTGCATGCAGACTGTCTGCTAGCACAGTTTATGCTGCCATCCTCTAGTTTGTTTCCTTGCTGAGCTGTAGCATTTAGTCCACTTTAGAGATGACCTGCAATGCCAAATTGATTTTCTTATCTTAGTGACGTGTAGACTGAGCTCATGGGATCATGATTCATGTTTCCCTTCAGTTGTGACCTACAGCTGAGTTTGAATCTGAGTCATGTGGTGGGCTGCATCAACCCTCTGTGCTTTCCCTTCTCTCCAGATGTCTGTATTCAAAATACTGCTGTGCAGCTCTTTGCTAGAACTAGTGTGTGCTACGTATCATTAGTCATAGAGATGCATGTTCACAGGATGAAAGAAAAATGTGAATATTGTGGAAGACAAAAGCATTTTCAGGCAGTGATTTAAATCAAGGATAGGAGAGTTATGAAAATTAAGAATAAAATTAGTGCTGCCTTCATCTCCTGAAAGTGATATGAAAATAAGGTGAAAGTGCATTAGATTTTGGAAACGTAGCTGTGGAAACCTGAGGACTTAGCAGTGCAGGTAATTTTACAGAAGTTTGGTTCTGCTCTGTGGCTTAGCTTGCTTGTCTCCTGAGTAAGGGGTAATATTTCTGAAATACTTAGAATTTCTACTGCTCTAAGTTCAGATTAAGAAAGATTGCCTATGAGGAAAAATAAAGCATATCTAGACTTGAGGGGGTTTATGGATGCACCTCATTAGAGAGGTTCGAAATAAAATTGGTAGAGGGAAGAGCAGACCAAGCCCATCTCACTGTTTCTTTTCATTGTTACTTGCTCATCCTTGCTCAGATGTGTGCAAGCAGACGTTACATAAGCAACTTTAAGCGTCATTCGTGTTGTCCTGGAGCTTGCTAAACTCAAGAAAATTCTAAAGTACAGATAATGCTTTTTAGGAATGCATTTTAATGATAGACTAGTCTAAAATTTGGAGGAAAAAAAAATCCCAAAGATATACTGTGTCTTTGGCCATACGCACACATGCATGTGTGCTATAGTAGAATTTGCTTGCCTACACAAACCCAACCTGCATACCTAAAACCTATATAAACCCAACCACAGCACAGCAAATAGCGGACTGGAAGGAAAATAAAGAGTATTCTGGTCTAGCGTTCAAGACAGGATCAACTACAACTGCAACATTTGTGATACCCTTTTGTTTCACTTTTTTCTCCCCAGTTACATGTACCCTGAGCACAGATTGCCAGCCTGTTAGTGTTTTCCAATGTGTTGCATCTGTGGTCACCCTCTCAGAGCAGGATAGAGGGAATGTGTGATAGGGAAATACCCAAATTGCCATGGGCTAGATGGGAATGTGTTTGAAGGGAGGGGAGGAATGAAGGAGGATATGCTCATGGCATATGGAGTGAGAAAGGCTGAGAGAACTGTGCCTCTGCAGCTTGGAGACTGAGGGGTGACCTCATTAATGTTTATAAATATGGAAAGGGCGGGTGGCAGGAGGAAGGAACCAGGCTCTGCTCAGTTATGTCCAGTGATAGGAGAAAGGACAATGGGTACAAACTGGAGCAGAGGAGGTTCCACATAAACATAAGGAAAAACTTACTCACTGTGAGAGTGACAGAGCCCTGCATCAGGCTGCCCAGACATAGTCTCCTGCTCTGGAGGCATTCAGAACCCAGCTGGAGGTAGCTCTCTGGCAGTGGGGGTTGGACTAGATGGTCTTTTGAGGTCCCTTCTCCCCCCAACTGTCTGTGATTCTGTGGTATAAAATGCTGGAGTGTCCCAGTGAAGCATAGTGTGATGAAGGAAGGCTTTGCTTTCTATGCCCATTCCTTATCTGAATTATTTGGCCCAAAGCAGTTTTCCTGCATGTAGAATATTGCCTCTTTTGGGAGTTAATTATATAGGCTGAATAATTAATGTTCACTTTTGGTAAATCAAATAAAAAAGCAGATTTCTGTCTCTGGTACCATTTCCATAACAGAAAAGTACTTTCCATGTGCAAACGGAAAGGCTAGAACAACAGAACTATTTGGATGATTCTCATCCCCCAGTCTGTAGCTCTGCTGGGGGTTGTTGTGGCCAAAGTGTTGGATCCTACACTTGGCCCTGTTCAACCATTGGCCTCTGCCCATTGACCCAGCCTGTCCAGAACTTCATGATCATTCTTGCAGACTGTTTCACTCAGTCCCACAAAGTTGTTTCCTGTGGATGTACAGAATATGTTCCCTGCTGCCATTCCTCTCTGAGAGGGCAGAGCTCTGGGCTATCAAGAGCTGGGATTTGCTCAGAAGTGATGCCTCAGCCTTTCTCTCTTTCTTAATGGTTGTCTTAATGTTGTTCTTACATCAGAAACTGTGTTACAGCTATGTGCTCTAGTACTGGTAGTACTCTAGTATTCTATAATAGAATTAAAGCAAGAGCACAAGCTCCTCCCCTGCTTTCCTGTAGCCCCCTTCAGGGACTGGAAGGCCACTCCAAGATCTCCCTGGAGTCTCCTCCAGGCTGAACAGCCCCAACTCTCTTAGTCTGTCCCTGTAGGAGAGGTGCTGCAGCCCTCCAGTCGTCCTCGTGACCCTCCTCTGGACACGTACCAATGTACCATCTCCTTCCTGTGTTGGGAGCTGCAGAACTGGATGCAGTAGTTGTGATAGGGTCTCACGAGATCAGAATAG
>VZRI01000761.1:0-112314 GCA_013397515.1 Upupa epops | reverse complement strand
CTGCCTCTAGCCAGGGAGAGGTAACATAAAACTAACATGTGTGTAGACTGTTGTTCTGAAAGATAATTTTTAAAGGAAAATTATCATGTTATCTGATCACATGCTAGCTATGTCTCCTGGTTTCATGTCCACCAGAAAATTAGGCTTTGTCATTTTTAAATAAAGTTAAATATATAACAGGTTAATAGTAAAATTTTAAAAGGACAAAATGCTTTCAAGATTTCCAGAAAGAAAATACTTTGAAGAGACAGTATCCATTTTCAGAACAATAAGAAAAAGAATACTGGAATCACTGCGTACAGCCACTGGAAAATAAATGAGATTGTCAGTGCATGTGTAAAACGTTTATTACCGATTCATATTTTAAAGAAACAAACAATGCATCAATGACCTGAGACTACTGTGTTCTCTACCCAGGTCCTCCAGGGAATCCAGTGACCAGCCATGGATAAGCCTTTCCTGTAAGTGAGTGTCTGGTAAGGACAAAATGTTTCCCCTGTAACCATTGGTATTCTTAATAAAAAAATGCTGTCAGCCATTGTAGACTATTCATTTAAAATGTGAGAAGTACTTTTCTCCCTTATAAATATTTATCCCTTTCTGCTTTCATTTGTGGCATGGGGTATTTGCACCATATCACACAGATTATTGCAAAAAGAAGTCGTGGCCATTTGTTAACTTTCTTTACAAATATAGAAAACATATATATACACATATGCAATTAGAAAGTATTATTGCCATTTTTCCTGTTGTCTAACACATAAATATTACATCTATTTTTACAAGAGGGATTACATAGCTAGACAAATATTTTTAAGTTACTTTCTTGTTAAATTTCTACATAGAGTATTTCACACATCTATGGAAAAACATCAAGGAGATACAAAGTATGTTGAATTACAAAATATTATTAATAATAGACCATGTTATTAAAAATATATTAATAGTACTAAACTAAGTAGTACAAAATAATAATCAGCTAAGTAATAAACAAATAATAATAAACAAAGCAGTATTTCATATATGTTAATATATTACCAAGATGATACATAGCAGGTGGATCTTTATTTTTGATTTTTAAATAATAGATAAATCAATTCAATAGTAACCTTATGGATAGTAGTTACAGTAAGCTTCAAACCACAAAACATAAGTTCTTCTTCAGCTGTAAGGCTTTACTAGAAGTAAGAAAATGTGAATCAGGGGTGTGCACGCAGGACTTACAAACTGAGACAAATCTAGGTGACATTTAGGGATGAAGTTAATGGCTACCCATAGGTACCAAAGATGGTGTGAGAGTGTGTTAGCAGGGATTGCATAGACAGTAGATGATGAGAGGAAGAAGACTGCAGGGATAATCCAAATTACTCTTCATGCAGAAGAGTCCATGATCTTGATGAACAAGGCAGACAGCTCCTAATGTGCAGAGTTCCATGCCAGTTCTATGCCAGTTTTTTTCCAAAGAATGGTAATGAGGAGAATAAACAATTTTATTATTTTTCATATCTCTGCACAGCAAACGCCAGTCCAACCTTCCTGTTTGCAATACTGTGATGTAGTATTTGTCTTAATCAAGGATTTATGGCATTCTTACTCAAAGAAGGATGCAAATTGCAGTGGGAAATATTTCAACATCTACGCAGATGCATCAGGCTTCTGGATAAGACATTCCATTATTTCAGCCACTAGAACAAGGAAAATTGATTTGTTTCAGCATTCCCATTTCACCATAGTGGCATATCTGGTAAAGAACAGAAAAGTCTCTCCTTTTGCAATACCAGCAAGGCCCACATGATATTTGTGAATGGCTGAAATATTAACATTTTATTAATATCTGGACATCTTCCTTTTAGCATTCAGATTCATATTTCAACTCCTATGAAGATGTGATGAAGGTCACTAGGCTTTTATCTGTCCTTGTGATGAGGAGCTTAAAATTACATAATCTGGTTTAGAAAAAAGAATCACAATAAAGTGGACAACATTATCTCTCACCTTAAAACACTACCCATAAGGGGTAGGCTTGTAGTTATGTGCCTAAATAAATCTGCCTAAATTCTCTGCCAGAAAATCAAAAAGCAATTGAAAACAAAGAAATCCAATGGCCTTTCCTGCTTGCACATTGTGTCTGTAGATAAACACTGTTCTGAAGTTATCATTATACACAAATTGGTCATCAATACATGTTTGTTGTTGCAGCTTCTTAGGTTTTGATGGTCCTCTCTCCTTCAAAGTGTAGCGTTGTTTTTTTTTTTGTAAAAAGTTCACTAACAAAGTAAAATGCATACTAGTAACAGTTAAAATTACAATTTACAACTTTTAATGATTCCATTAAAACACACATTGCTGTATCCTCCCGTCAGAAGCTTTGTCTGCTACAGCATGGTGACTGTAGTAACTCAGATGGTAGGTCTTCCTAAACCAATTTATCCTTATTAATCATAGACCTCTATGAATACATTATCTGTTGCTAAATCAAGAGCTATACTGTCTCCTTATTAATTAGGCAAAATGCTGGACTAAGCTACAAAAATAAAGGAATGGATAGTAGTTTGCAAGGAGACACCTCATCAGAACAGATTATTTTCTTAAGAACAACAGCTTTTCCAATTATAATTCACCTTATTTTATTAGTGTCTGTGCTTTGTTTATTATCACAGAAGCATTCACATCTTCTCATATCTTTCCACTTTCTGCTTTCTACACCATCTGTGTTTTTTTCAAACTATATGTAATGACTCTCAACAACATTCAGTAAGACCTGGTGACTTCTTGTCTTTTCTGTACATTAAATTCAGTCTACAGAAAACACTCTGTAACAAAGTTTTTAACAGATTAATAGTGGACACCATCACAATAGTTCCAGTTTTCTCTCTGTAGTAAAATCTGTAGGAGGTATTCCCATGCCCCATATTATGCCATTTGTATAATAACACGCCCACAGTCCTGTAGAGAAAGAAAAAGTTCAGGCATTACTGTGAATCATATGGATTATGCAAAACATTGCAAGTACATAGCAAATATCAACACGTAACTTTACAAATATCAGCATGTGCCTATAATGCAAATAATGGAGATATAAATCAAACTGCTTCTAGTTGTTTTAAAACTAACTGAGGCAAGAGCACGAAACCATAACTTCCTGGCCACATTAAACCCAGTTACATTGAATGCAGTTAATTTTCTCAGGTATTTCAAAGCATGTGATGAACCCAAGTGGATAATACTCAGAACTCCACTGATGTTCAGTACCTGCAGATCTGGGCACCTGATAGCCATGGAGCTTATGCATTTGGCAGTTAAGAGAGTGACAGCCAAGTAGTTGTACTTTTCTGAGTCTGAGGAGAAAAGAATTGTCTGAAAATATGGAGTATGGTAACTGACTAAGTAGAATTATTCACTACACACCTTCTGTATTCTGGGACAAACTACATTGCAGTTTGGAACTTGTATTTCTCATAGTATTTTTTTCTTTGCTCTTATTAAAATTTTCCTTTAATGTCTTTACTTCTTTCTGATAAAATCTAGTTTTAGAAATACGTTTGTCTCATGCAATTATAATTACTATTTTTGGACTCTTCAAAATATTTTCATTCCATCTGAGGAAGAAAAGAGACTAAATCAGTTATTATAGCCTTTGATGCCATTTCTACTCTTTTCAAGAGCAGAAGGACTCCTCTCCAGGTACTGCATAATCTGTTCCAATTCTTTTCACATTTTGCAGATCATTATGGTCACTCCTATCTTACAAAGTGTGAGAGACAGAGGTAAGAGAGGATTATTGTTTAATACAAGACCTATATGTAAGCAGAGAAACAGGTGCTCTTCTGAGAGTGGCAAAAGAGAAGTCAAAGAAGAACTGCCAGGAATTTCAATGAGACTTTAATTACAGGATATGGATCCTGGCTGACTTGTTTATAACTACATGCTTTGTTGCTCTTAGCAACAACCTGCCCTCACTCTCTCAAGCAGCCATACATAGACATATAGGAAATGCACACAGAATTCAATAGTTAGTTATATCTTTTAGGTCACTGCCTGTGTGCCATGCCTCAGCTAGCACTGAATGAGCACTATCTTAATCATTGAAACCCTACACAGCAGAACTGTAGTCACTATTTACATCCAAAGCAGCTAAATATCACAGAATCACAGAATGGTAGGAGTTAGAAGGGAAATCTGGAGATCACCTATCCAACCCGCCTGCTAGAGTAGGATCATCTCAAGAAGATCACACAGGAACATGTCCAGACAGGTTTTGAATGTCTCCAGACAAGGAGACTCCACTGAATTTCCAGAGAAGCCTGTTCCAGTGGTCTGCCACTTTCAAAGTAAAGAAGGTTTTCCTTATGTTCAGATGTAACTTCCTGTGTCCCGGTCCTTGTCCTGTCACTGGGTACTACTGCGAAATCTGGTCACACCCTCCTAACAATTGCCCTTTAGGTACTTACAAGCATTAATGAGATTCCTCCAAGTCTACTTTTCTCCAGACTAAACTGAGCCAGCTGTCTCAGTCTCTCCTCATAAGAAAGATGGTCTAGAACCTCAATCATCTTAGTGTCTGTTCTAGACCCTCTGCAGTAGTTCATTTTCTTCTTTAACTGGAGAGCCCAGAACTGGACACTACATTCCAGGTGTGGCCTAACCAGGACACAGTAGAAGGGGAGTACAACCTCCCTTGACCTGATTGCCACATGTTTCTTCAAGTACCCCAGGAGATCATTTGCCTCCTTGACCACAAGGGTGCATTACTTGCTCATGCTCAGCTGTGGTCCACTAGGTCCCCTAGGTGCTTTTCCCCAGAACTGCTCTCCAGCATGTCAGTCCCCAACCTATACTGATGCATGGGCTTGCTCTTCCCTAGATGCAGAACATTAAACTTGTCCTTTTGTGTGGAGACTAACTACACAAGTATACTTATGTCATCCACATTTTATTTGCCTCCAAGGTGATCCCACTGCAAGCTAGTTTAAAACCAGTACAGATATTCCTAAAGAGCATGATGAAGAGATTTCTCGAATAACTGTAACTGAAGTATCCAGACCAGGAAAGCAGAAGGACTTCCCCTGCACTGAGTTGTCACTGAGCAGAGTGCTACCTGCACAGCTTCTTCTCACATTTTGAGCTGGCTGTAGGGTTTTCCCACCTGCATGCTAACACCAGTGCAGGCACCTACCAGACCATTCAAGTACCAGTTTGGTTTTTTAAACTGTGAAATCCAGTGTGCCCTGTGTAATCTGACCAAGTACATTGAATGGATTCACCAGCTGTGAAAATCAGGCCAATCTTAAAGTAGTTCTGTAAATAACTGATTTTAGATACCTAATCTTGAAAGCAGAAACACCGGGTAATGATTGTGTTACAGTTCCTAGAAAATATTCTGTTACCATTATGTAAGTTTAAAAGATCTCACTATTAAGATACTAATCTTTCACCAATAACCATATCTTCTACTTTTGAAGCTGTACTGAAGAGTTTGGTTATGCCTCTGTATTGCATTGCTTCCTGACTTTTATACCTACTTCTATCCTCCCTGCCTGCAACAGTAGAAATTTAAAAACACACACCTGAACAAAACAGATCTACTCCTGACAGCTGGTCTCAAGAATTAGATTATACCATAACATCAGTTGGTAGCCTGCTGAGTTCACTTAATATTAGCCAAAGATCTATCCCATCATGTACAATTCCAATTTACTGTGAAGAGCAAAAGTCCTGCCCTAAGCTTTGATATGTGTTAATTTGTGATAGTACATGGCACTGCATATTATGAAATGGGAAGGACAGATGAAAGGTGAGCAGTTCATCATAAACTTGGACATCAGGTCTTGGACAGCTAGATCCAACAGTGCTGAGGCAGCTAGTGGAGAAGATTGCCACTATTCTTCTTTTTCTTGAAACATTTGACCTTAGAGATGCTTCTACTACAAGTATTATTTGTAAATCAGTGCATCCTGTCCAGCTACATATCAAAATATTTAATAAAGATGCTTGTATGCAGCACAATTTTATACTGTAAAAATATACGGAAGTCCTGTAGATAAGCTAAACATAAGCCAGCAGATTGCCAACAGAATAAGGCCAACAGCTGCCTGGGTTTTGTTCAAAGAAGCATCACCAGCAGATCAAGAGGAGTGATCTGTCTTTTCTACTCAGCACTGGTGAGACATACCTGGAAAGCTGGGTGCATATCTGGGTTGCCTAGTACAAGAGTGACATGGTCATGCTAGACCAATGCTAGTAAGTGGCCATGAAGGAGGCTAATGTCCCAAGTTTATGGTACATGAGTGTCCATGGTAGAAGGAAAGGCTGAGAGAGATGGGAGAAGAGGAATTTTAGGGTGTCTTATCAGTTGTAAAATTACCTGATGGGAAGGCATAAAGATCGAGTCAGATGCCAGTGACAAAACAAGAGACAACAGGCATAGATTGAGATGCAAGAAATTACGTTTCCAGGTAGGAAGAACTCTAAGGATTGACTTGAATCTAAGGATTATCAAACACTGGAACATGTTGCTTATGTAGGCTGTGGTGCCTCCATCCTTAGAGATATTCAACACCCAGCTGGAGTCAGCCCTAAACAACCTGCTATAGCTGGCCCATTTTCAGTTGGGGCACCTGTTCTGCTGATTTCCAGTATCACTTTCTGAAAACTCTCTCCTATCTTCCTTTAAAATTTATTCTCATTAAGTATGACCAAAGACTTTTTAGTGCAACTTTTACTAATGTAAGACTGAAGATCAGTTGTAGCAAAAGCAATTTCGTTTACCTTAAGTTTCCATGTTTTTACAGCCTCATGTTAATGCTTATGGAAAATTTTCATAAATTTTCCATCATGTAAAGTACTTGTGAGAGCATCTATACCAGGGAATGCCATACCTTGCCATGGAAACAACTGATACAACTATTAATGAACTGGAGCACCACATTATCATAAAACAGTATCAGGTTAGGTTCCAAAAAAAATTGTATAATTGCATCAGCATAATGCCGCATGCGGGGTAATTATCTCTGTCAGTCAGCCTAATTAACAAAGGGCAGAGTGTTGCTGATGTGTCTATTCTAATTCTAGCTACTGAACATAGCACCATACTACACAGGTATCATGTTAGTACATTTAGAGGCAAAAACTCCTAAAATTTTATCTAATCTGTTTTCGTCTTGCTTTTTTATAAAGAGGTATTGTAAATATGCGGTATGAGACTAACAAAAAATATGTCAAATATTTTAAAAACATGGTTCTGTTGAAAACTGGTTATTCTGCAAAACTATTAGCTGTCACACAGACTTTAACATCTCTTGGATTCGTGTCAGGTTATGTGTCTTAGAAGAAGGATATATGAAAAGGTAGTAATTTCACTGATGCAGTTCTGTTTCTTCACACAAGGTTTTCACAGATCTCTGTTTCTATTACCACCGTTGGAATAAACTCACCAGCTTTTCTGGCCTTATACCATCACTTGCTTAAAAACATTAGTCCTAGTTTTTAGCTGTGTGTGAAAAAAAATACTTTCTGGTGCTAGGTAAATCCCTTTATTTGTTTAAAATTGCTGTTAAAACTTGGGCTACCTTGTGCTTGATAAAAACTGAAGGTACATTGGGCAATTTCCTGTAGTATATGTCAGGCTCTGTGTCAAAAACAGGTCAGCCTCAGTCATGCTCTGCTTACCTCCCAGAAAATGACCACGTTGCTCAGGTAGTTGATGTCAATTTCATCCACTTCCAACAAATAAGTAATGTCTTTGATGTCAGCCAATTAGTTCTGCATCGCTCAACAAGGCTCTATTTATCTGAGCTAACAGAAGAAGCATAATAAATCCTTTCAAGCCAATCCATGATCTAAAGCACACTTCTCAAGTTATACTTGAGAATGGATTACAAATTTACATTCTGAATTACCCCATCAAGACGATCTGTCAGAGGTTTTCGTCCAGGCAGGGAGTCCTTTGGCTTTTCTTAATCTTGTTCTTGAAAGCATCTTAACTCACAGAGCGTTACTTTATTTCTATCCAGCTGTGACACTTTACTTCCAGTAGCTGACTGTGTGTGAGAACACTACCTCAATTGTCTCCACATCTAACAGATTTAAGACAAAAATATGGGACATATCAGAAAATCTGATCAGAAAGGAAATCAAGAGAAGTAACTCACATATCTAAGTAAAGTAACCAAAAGACTTGCAACTGAAATACTAATGATTTGTTGATTTAAATGCTACTGAAAAAGACGTTAACCTTAAATGTTCAATATTTCCTAAGCAACTGAAACTTCGCTTAAAAAAAGGGCCCCCTGGTAAGTTCAGTCCTTGTCTGTGTTTGCAATACATTGTACACCAGTGCCCATAGCAACCTCATAAGGAAACACTGCTCCAGGGCAAACTTTCACACAATCCTCACCCAAAGTGGGTGTGTCAAGACACTGATAAAGACTCCAGTTGCCTCCCCATCTCTATTTTGAATGTTGTCACTCTGGCTGATGATTCTACAGCCGGAAGTCCTTGTATGTAAAATACCTTTGTATTAGCTTTTTTATATCTGTATCTATATCTATATACAATGTGCAGCAAAAAGGAAAGAAAATCAAATCTCCTGGACAAATAAATGAAAGGATTAAAGGATTGCACTGTGCTAGATTCAGAGCGCAGCTCAGAAAAAAAATGGCTCAAGATGCTAAGTTGTACTTTAGTTATTGAAAGCAGATTTCTAACTGCAGCCTCTCAGGAGTGGCAATTTGTGATGAAGGAGTGATCTGGTATGGTGAATAAGGAGGAACCGACAGAAAGAAGGGGTTTAAACTAGCTGGAAGCTGGAATGCTAGAGACAGATCCATTCCTTGCAAATGACTGAAGCTTCCCTTGGTGATGTGAAAACAGACTGCTCAGCACTGATTTGTAGACTATTCTTGAACGCCAGCCCTCAGGGTTTCAACCTTAGGGGGCCACTTTTGGGTAGCAGAAGTAGATTGTGGTAGGGATCCAGGGACAGAGTGAAGTGTCCCATGCAGTCACTCATGTTTCAATTTTGCAGAATCCATGTACAACCATGTATTAATGCTGGGCTCTGCTCATGCATTATTTTTTTTATTTCATTCTAAGCACTAAATATGTTTTAACTTGCCTTGAGAGAGTATCATAAAAATTCTCTAAAACCTGTAAAAATGGTTTCAAAGAAGTTACTTAAATCTTCAATATACAATGGCTTCAGCTCTACTGCTACACACAGATCTATAGTCTGCACACTAAAGCAATACAAGGTAATAGCAGTTACAGTACTTTTAATGCCTTTTCTTTACCCTCATTATTGTATATATCTCAACACACAGCAGCAAAACTTTATGATCTCCCTGAAAAGCATGTATTTTCTACTAATGAAAGGAGTATTCTAACAGCCAGTTGAAGCCATATACAAATCCTCCATTTTCCAAATTTTTAAGTTTAGGATTTCTTAATGTCGTATTATCAGTACCATTTGTTCACAGTCCTTTGCCTCAAGTATTACTGCTTAATCTAAAAGAAAGGTAAAAAGCTTTGCTTACTGTTCCAAAGGGTACCATATAATTAAGTATGATCACAACAACAAACTTAAATCACATAAGATCTGTAATCTGCTACTCTCACTATGTGTGATAGCTTAAATTAATCAATTTATTGTCATTTTACTCTTTGATTTGACAATGAAACTTAAAGCAATAACTGTACATGCCTCCATTAACTACATAACTACAAAATAGATTCCAGATTAAGTGACCTCAAAAACTGCAGCCATTTCAATGCACTGGATTTAACATTTCTTCTCTTTCATATACGATTTACATCAGTTCACACTGTATATACAAATTTACTAGTTATATGTAGTATATTGTCAGGCTAGGTAAAGCATTTTACAGAGATGATGGCAGGTTCTCCCAGACAGCATGCCTGTCTCCAGAAACTGCTGTACTCCAAGACTAGTCCCAAGCAGTTCAAAATACATTAAACAAAATGTATAATAGTAATTTAATATTTACAACTGTTATATTAATGATAAAAGAAAAATACTAATTCTTATTCCAAAGGTTATGATTTGTATAATTTGATGTGATAGACATGCTAACAATCTACTGAAAGACTTTACTATGTCTTTGTACTCTTAGGAAATACACAGCCACCTTTATATAAATGGTGTATGTATTGAAAAGCACTTTGTTTTCATAATATAGTTGCTCAGAGTAAAACCATTTCCAGAAGAGAACTGCCTTATTATGCTTTTCCAATGCTCAATCCCTGGACACTTGCCTGACAATCACTCTGGAAAATTCACCATTCACCAATCACCATTATTCCTATATCTAAATAACTGGCTGAAAGCAGCAATTAACAGTACAAACTAAGCATCAGAAGCAGAAAAAAAACCCCTTGTTTGCCACGGGCACTAATTCTAAACACCAAAGAATACAAATTATGCACAGGCATGCCTCCCACTGCACTGTTGCTGCATGATGGGGTGTTGCACAACCAGCTGAGAGGCTATAAAGAACTCAAAGCAGCTACCTGGTCTTACAACAACAATGAAGTTAATTGATTTAATTATTCATAAGTCAGCCTGATGAGGTAGTATGTTTGTCTGCATATAGAATATATGTGATAAGCTAATACATATGGGTATTTTTTCTTCGAAATAAGATACTCTTAAATATAAATTCACAGTAGTAATCCTAATAACTAGGATAAACTACAGTAGCTGATTACAGTAAAATCCCAGGAGCTTCATAGGTCATAGAATGGCTTAGGCTAGAACTCAGAGATGACCTAGTTCCAACACCCCTGCGCTAGGTGGGGACGCCTCTCACCAGACCACCCAACCAGGTGTTAAATACTAGCAGGGAGGGGACATTGACAGCTTCTCTGAATATCCTGTTCCAGTGACTCATAATGTTCATAATGAGGAATTTCTTCCTACAATCTAGTCTAACTCTACCTACTTACATGTTGAAACCATTCCTCCTTGACCTATCACCAGAGTCCCTCATAAAATGTCCATTCTTAACTTTCCTGTAGACCCCCTTCAAGTACTGGAATAAGGTGTCTGTGCCTCCAGAACCTTCTCTGGCTGAACAGCCCCAATTCACTCAGCCTATCTTCACAGGAGAGGTTCTGCAGCCCTTTGACCAGCACTGTGTCCCTCCTCTAGACATGCTCCAACAGTTATCATCAGATACTTGTAGTATCAGGAGCTCCAGAACTGAATGCAGTACTCCGGGTGAGGTCTTACAAGAGCAGAGCAGAGGGGGAGAATCACCTCCCTTGACCTGGAGTGACACTTCTTTTGGGTGGTGACACTTCTTTTGATACAGCCCAGGATACTGTTGGACTTCTGGGCTGTACTCACACACTGTCAGCTCGTTGAACTTCTAATCTGCTAGCACTTCCAAGTCCTTCTTCCCAAGGCTGCACTCCATCCAGTCACCACTCACCATGTATTTGTGCTTGGGATTACCAAGGCAGAGGTAGGACATTGCACTTGGATTTGCTAAATCTCAAGCGCTAAATCTCAAGATCCCTCTGATCAGCCTCCCTTTCCTCCAGCTTGTCGATCACACCACACAGTTTGGTGTCATCAGTAAATTTGCTGAGGGTGCGCTCAGTACCACTGTCCATGTTGCCAACAAAGATGTTAAATACCACTGGGATCAAAACAGACCCCTGAGGAATACAACTCAGATCTGATCTCCACTTGGACATTGATCTGTTGGTCAGAACTCTTTGAGTGTGACTGTCCGCCAAGTGGTCCATTTGTCAAATCCATGTCTTTCTATTTCAGAGACAAGGATGTTGTGTGGAACAGTACCAAATGCCTTGCACAAGTCCATGTAGATGGTGTCAGTTGCTCTACCTTTTTCCACCAATGCTGTAACCCTGCCATATAAGTACATAAGATCTGTCAGGCACAATCTGCCTTTAGTGAAGCTCTGTTGCCTGTCATGAGTCATCTCCTTATTTTGCATGTGCCTCAGCATAGTTTCAGGAGGATTTGTTGCATGATCTTTCCTGGCACAGAGACGAGGCTGACTTGCCTATAATTGCCTGGGTCATAATTTTTTTTTCTGTTTTTAAAAATGGAGGTTATTTCCCATTTCCAGTTGCTGAGAGCTTCACCAGACTGCCACTGTTTCTCAAATATGATGGATATTGGTCTAGAAATATCATCCACCAATTTGATTACAACACTTGTGTGAATCCCATCAAGTCCCATTGGTTTGTGAACTTTCTGAGTCTTTATGTAGTCTCAAACCTAATCTGTCCCTACAATGGACATATCATGCTTCTCCCAATCCCAGCTTCTGACTTCTCTGTCTTGGGTGTAGTGGCTTGAGAGCCCTCTGGTGAAGACCAAAGAGAAAAAAATCATCTATATTCCAGCTTACTAGGTCATTGGATTCCTTCCAGAGGGGACAATTTTTGCACCAATATATTTACAGAAGCTTTTTCCAGTCAGATTTAATTATCTCTGAGGTTTAGCCTCGCTAACCCAATCCCTGGCTGTGTGGATAATTGCTGTATATTTCTCCCAGATAACCTGTCCTTGCTTCCATCCACTGTAGGCTTCTTTCTTGTGTCTTCAAGTTTGCCCAGGAACTCCTTGCTTATCCACACAGGGCTACTATCGTTTTAGCCTAATTTTCTTTTTGTAGGAATACAATGCTCCTGAGATTGGAGGTGGTATTGGAATGCTAACCAGCTTTCTTGGCCACTCAGCACTTCCAGGGCTCTATCTCATTGCAGTCTACCAAGCAAGTCCTTAAACAGGTCAAATTCCAGTGTTCTAAAGTCCAGGGTAGAAACTTGGTGGATGCTCTCCACACTGCCTCATGAACTTCACCATCTCATAATCACACAGCCCAGGTTGCCCTTCAGTTTCACATTTCCCATCAGTCCCTCCTATTTGCTGAATATAAAGTGCAGCATGGCACCTCTCTCTGTTGGCTCATTGTAATGGTTTAGGGAGAGGGTCTTGCTTGAATGAGGAAGTTATGATCAGTGCGCTCTAGGAATCTCTTGGACTGCTTATACCTTTCAGTATTTTCTTTATTAAAGATACCAGGGTTGTCAAAATGAAGACCAGGGTTTAAGAACCTAAAGCCACTCCAATCCACATATAAAGGGGCTCATCCACTTGGTGGATGGCCTATAGCAGACCCCCACTGTAATGTCTACTGTCCTCCATTTTACCCTGACCCATAAGGTCTTGGTAGTTTCCACATCTGCTTCCAGGTGGAGTTCTGTGGACTCCAGACAGTCACTGACATGGAGGGCAACCCCCATCCTCATCTCCCCTTCATGTCCTTCCTAAAAATCTTATATTCCTTCATTCCAACACACCAGTTACAGGAGCCATCCGACCATGTCTCCATGAAACCAATGAATATATCTTGGTGTGTTCAGAATTCTGCTTACTTTCTGCTCTAGTAACTGGAGGAGAGCTTTGTTAAAGTCACTGTTTATAGTACTGTGAATCTTTTGGTAAAAACCATCATTGCACTAGCAGGCAAATTTTTAAAAAGCTGTCTTTGGATTGGCTTCACCCTACTCTTATTTATACAAATTAAGAAACTGGAACTGTTAAAGTAGAATATCTACACTTATTGAACATATAGTAATAAAGGAATTCACAATGATGTTAGAAATAAACACATGAAGTACTTAATTGTATTAACATGATATTATGTTAATCTGAAATGTTAGGGCAACTTAAAGATCAGGATAACCCTTGAAGTGCTGTCAATTCAAAAAAAAAGCTGTCTTCCATTGTAAGAGGCTTCCTATTGGACTAACGAAAATCAAAATTACATTCATGTTTGCAAAATGTATGTCTTACTAGTAGCAGAATTCTGGTAACATGGAAATACACATACAGAAGCATGTACTAGCACTGATGATAGTATGCCTTAAAAATCTTGGAAAATTATGGGAGGAGTGTGTGTGTGTATGCGTATATATGTATATACATATATTTTTTGCCTGTGGAAGTACTACATATCTGTTCTCCCCGTGGAGAATTTGACAGCCTTTTTCTTATTTACCTAACCACATATGACTGAAAAAAGTTCTGAAGCTGTGGTTCTTTAAGCCCATGCACAACAGAAAAAAGGCCCACTGCTTTCCTCTGTCACAATGCATATAAAATGAGCCAGAACTTACACAGCTACCCACAGGGACCCTGGCTGCTCCTGAAGCTGCTGCCACTGCCTCTCCAAAGGAACAGCACGCTTGGTTGCTAGAACATTTGTTCAGCGCTACTGAAATGCAACACCCAACATTTGTTTGGGAAAGGTGTAAGTATTTGCTCAGGAATTCACCGTGAGAACGTGACATAAGCCATGAGAGAGCTACCTACAGCAGGTGACCTAGAGTTTTGTTTGCTTCCTTAATCATAGCCCAATAGCCCAGAGTTTCCTCCTTCTTTTTAGAAGCCACCTCCCATATTAACCATTAGTCATTCAGTTCACCTCTATTTTCTTTTGCTTTGTTCCTGAACTGTTCTGCCTTGGACTTTGGGCACCAGTTTCCTGGTGCTTCTTGTGTGATTATACATCCACCTCAATTACTGAGAACAAAGAAACAGAAACACTGACTGATAATGGGAAATCTTCATATCTCTTTCTATTTTTCTGCATTAAGTCAAGATTTCCAATGGGTATAAGATTTTGGAAAACTGTATCAACAAGAATTATTAACTAGGATGTATAATAGTCCCAAATTAATAATGCTTATGATATTATGTATGAACATTTAAAGAACTTGAAGATAAGTATGTCCTGGATATAGGATTTTCTGAAAAAAAATTATGTAGAACTAAACAAGTACAGTAATATCTGTTTTTTCATATGAAGCAGTTACTTAGACACCACATTACCATTGTCTTGATTTACAAAAAATACAACAAAAATAAAGATTTTGCAACATCTTTTTGTAAGTACAAGTGGTTTAGTAAACTAAAATAGTCTTTCTATGTTCCAGGAAAAATGGATTACTATGGAATTTTATCCTCTTTAATGCAGAAGCCAAGCACAGTATTCAACGTCCAGTAATATTGAGATCCACATGTAAAGAAAACCAGGGCATATCTAAAAGATAGCATATCTAAAAAGACTGAAACATATAAAAGCAAAAATTGGTACATTGCATATCAAAACGTACATGATGGATTTCCAGTAAGACCATGAAAATTAAGTTCTGTTCCATCTCCCCTGCAGACAGATAGACATTTTTTGTAAACATGATAAGCAAAACTATCAGAAAATTCTGTTCTAACAATCATTTTTCACCATATAAAATATTAGAAGTAATCTTTTACAATGTATTATTTCAGAAATTGTTACAATAACCTATAATGGATTACATGTATTTGGTCCAAAAACTGAGCAATTATTCCTCTTCAAAAATGTCCTTAAAATGAAAACATTAGTTCTCAATAGTAATATACTATTTATTTACAGTGATTAGTATATAACATTAAGAGCAGCCTCATCATAAACAAATTTCTGACAGCATTTAACTCAATTAGAATTGAGCCTGTACTGCCAAATTTAAATTAGGTCTGAGCATTTGTGAACACGGATGTATTTTGATTCTAAATAACTACCTGATTAAAATATAAAAATATCATTAGAAGTTTTCCACAGACTAGACTGTTTCTTAGAGTTCCCTACCAGAGGGGACTTTTGATTACTGAACTTAATCCAAATACTGGAATTCCAAAGGGAAAGTCTTTAGGATAGTCCCCCACTCCTCTCACTTCACACTATCCCAATAAAAAAATATAAAGACTCATTAGTGGCTTTGCAAAAACTGAATACATATGTAGTATTTAGAATACATATCTAAGAATAGATGTGCATTTTTTCCCAGCATGTTGTTCTCTCAGTAATTTGAATTATATTTTCAGAAGTCGGACTTTGAAATTGGATTTGAAATTGGATCCTAGAAGAAAGAGAAGTTAGTCAGCAGTTGTGTGGTTATGAGAAATTTTCTTTTGTATGGAAAGATGAAGTAATAAATACATAATCAGTCAACAAGCTGCATTGGCATGCCCTACCAGAATTTTAAACATGTACACTGCAGGATCAACATCACATTTTTAAAATTTCCACAATTAAGTATTTCCATTTTATCCACTATACAACTAGACTCATTGTAGATTCTAAGAACTTCCAGTGCGAAAGTTCAAAAAGCCCTACAATGTTAGAGGATCCATTCTACTTTTTAACTCCGACTTTCAAAGGTCGGTAAAGTCTCCAAACTACTGGCAAAGCCAACTGGAGGCAAAACTTCATGCCAGGATCACCTTTATTTGTACTCACTTGGCACAATTGATGTCTTGCAGACATCTGAAGGAACATTTTCTACAAAAACAGCTCTAATAACTATTAAGACACTATATTGTAAGGAATCATCCCAGAGTAGGAAGCAGAGAGATTATTTGATTATGTCTTTCCTATGCTTCAGTTGATAGCTAATGTGCTAACAGGATTACTATGCATGAAAATTATCCTGCTGCTTCTGTTGACATGCCTCTTTGCAGAACACTGAAAGTACATTCCCAGCAAAAACTGAATGACTCATTGTTCCAGGTTAAAAACAAATGGAAAGGCAGCCAGGCCTTGAGGGGCATCAGATTGTATCTATCAAGCAAGAGAAAACAGCTTGGGGAAACAGCTCAGAGAGTTGTGGACCATGGCTCAAAGAGGAGAACAGTGACGAGTGGCATCCCTCAAGGGTCAGTACTGAGACCAGTGCTGTTTAACATCTTTGTTGGAGATAGGGACAGTGGAATTGAGTGCACCCTCAGCAAGTTTGCCTATGACACCAAGCTGTGTGGTGTGGTGGACACACTGGAGGGAAAGGATGACATCCAGAGGGGCCTGAACAGCCTTGAGAAGTGGGCCAGCACCAAGCTCATGAGATTCACAAGGCCAAGTGCACAGTCCTGCGCCTGGATTGAGGCAATCACAGGCACAAATACAGGCTGAATGGTGAACAGATTGAGAGCAGCCTTGAGGAGAAGCACTTAGGGGTGTTGGTCAACAAAAAACTCATGAGCCAGCAAGGTTCACTTGTGGCCCAGAAAGCCAACCACATCCTGGGCTGCATCAAGAGGATCATGGCCAGTAGGTCAAGGGATGTGATTCTCCCTCTCTATTTTGCTCTTGTGAGACCCCATCTGGAGTACTGCATCCAGTTCTGGAGCGCTCCACACAGGAAAGATATTGAACTGTTAGAACATGTCCAGAGAATGGCCACAAAGATGACTGCAGGGCTGAAGCACTTATCATGTGGGGACAGGCTGAGAGAGTTGGGGCTCTTCTGCCTGGAGGAGACTCGGGAGATTTTATATGGGCCTTTCAGTAGCTGAAGTGGGCTACAGGAAATCTGGGGAGGTGCTGTTTACAAAGGGTTGTAGTGGTAGGACCAGGGTCAATGGTTTCAAGCTGGCAGAGGGTAGTTTAGACTGGAAGTCAGAAGGAATTTCTTCACGATATGGGTGGTGAGACACTGGAACAGGTTGCCCAGGGAGGTTGTGGATGCTCTCTCCCTGGAAGTGTTGAAGGCCACATTGGATGGGACCTTGAGTCTAGATGGGGGGTGTACCTGCTCCTGGCAGAGGGGTTGGAACTAGATGATCTTTAAGGTCCTTTCCAACATGAACCATTCTATGAATGTATGTATCTACGAAACAAGAGTTTTTTTTAAATCTATATTTAAGAACAGAAAGAAGAAAAGGTCCAAATAGATGACAAAACAGAAACTCCATCACAATGCCATTACACACATTCTGAGAAAAAAAATGGGCAAAACATTCTGTAGCAGCCTTTGGCTTCAGGCAGGATCACCTAGAGAAATGGACACACAGAGAGCATAGCAGCAGCATGGGGGAGCCATCCCTAGGACACCTCAAACCCCAATTTCCCAACATTCTGCCAAAGGTTTAGGAATTACAAGTCCTTTCAGCTTTCTTGCACAGACAGTTCTGCCAATCTCAAACATTATCTATTCTCCTGCTTACTCAAGCATTCCCAGTCATTTTCTCAGCAGCAAGCTATGACAACAGTTTCTTTTCCTGCTGTTCAGTGAATCCAGAGGGTGGTTGCTGCATGGATAATCATGTGATGAGGACAGTTGTGACAGCAAACCAGCAACCAGGCGGGGCCCTCCTCCAGGGTACTCAGGGTTTTTCCTCTCTGAGTTTCTCATTCATCCAGCATCTTCAGTCTTGTGATCATCTGCTCAATGCATGAAGAAATTAGCACTGGTGGTTTCTCACTGTGCCTGCCCACTTTGCCATGCGTGGGAGAAGGGCTTTCTGCCAGTGTGGCAGGGTACAGAGCTGCCCACCCCAACACAGCATGAAGCCATCTGCTCCAGTTGCAGACAGGGGACTGTGCCTAGGCCCCCGCCACAGCACCCAGCTCTGTGTGGTCAGCAGAGTTGTGGTCGCACCATTCCAGCCCAGACCCACAGGAAAAGGGCCAAGGGCAAGGGCCGCTCACCACTACATGGCAGGGGCCTCAGGGCAGACAAGCTGCTCCACAGCTCCAGAAGAGAAAAAGCACTGCTTACCCCTGAACAGAATTTTTACTAGGGGGTAGGGTAGATGGGAACACCCCTGCACCCCCTCTAAACCAGCCACAAAACCTCTCTTGAAACCTTTACTCTCATCTCCAGGTGCCTTCATGGCCTGGTGGTTTTTGTCCAGTCAAATGGGCCATTATCTGTTAATTGCTTTGGCCTCTCTGAGCAGCAGAAAAGGTTATCTTGTATGGAGGTTTTCTGCCTCCCTCAGTCTAAAACATAACAGTTATTATTTTGGGAATGAGAGGCGATACCAAAGCCTTATTTTCCTAACCCATGACACTCATAAACTTTAAAAAACGAAACCATTTATATTCTGTTTAATACATCAAGTCTAATGTAACTATTATCATAGGGTCACTATATTTTACATAGATGGCTTTTGCAATGAAGCAGAGCCATGTGTGATCTCATATGTTTTCACATGACTTGTTGAACATGAAAATAGTTATCATGTGGAACTAATTTATCTGATACAGGGTATATTAACTAGAATACTTTAGAATAGATGTAAAACCCTTTAAGACTGCCATGCAATTCAAGAATTGTCAAATAAACAGCTATTACCATGGTATGATAATACTAGTGTTGTTTTCCTGATAGAGTGTTTATCATTGTCATTGTCACTGTATGAGTCATGCAGAACACTAATATAAAAGGGAAATGGAAGAAACACAGCATTTTCATGTAAACATGAATCAGAACCTGAAAACACAGAACACAATCCAAATCTGAATATATGTTTTTAATAAGTGTTATAGCTGCTTGCTTAAGCAAACGGTTCATCATAGAGCCAATAAAACTCAGATAACCCTCCTGTATGTCTGTGACAGGTTTATTAAAAAAAACTTCTACAGGAACTGTATTAAATCACATTCTATGCAGTATAGATCATTATGTTATAAACTGCAATACTACACAAATCCTGATATATCTGTTTGATACTCCAGCAGGTTTTTCTGTTCCAGAAGGCTGGAGAAATAAGTAAATGGGAATGTCATATTCAACAAAGGGGAAGGCAAAGTTCTGCATCTGCAGACAAGGTGGGAGCCAACCACCTAGGAATCAGCTGGGTAGAAAAATGTTTGGGGGATCCTACAAAAAAAAACAACCCAGGAACATCTCACAACACAACAGCTCAGAAAATTTCAGTGAGTTTATTTGCATTCATTTTCATGGTGCTGTAAGTGACTTAGAAGAAGATGTGCAATGAAACCAGAAATAGAAAAATATGTACTTGTTATGTAAGCAATTTTTCAGTGCTTTTTTCCTCATCTGTTTTCCAAATGTTTTTTCCCCCATTGTTTTCCTCCAGTAGCCTTGATTTTTGGTAATGACTAGGTCAGTTATTTCAGGTTTTTTTCTCATTTTAAACTAATTTTTTATTACATTTACATCTGCTGTAAATGCTAATCTGATGCATGCCAAAAAAATTCCATTCAAACATAAACATTTTCTATTTCCTGTCCTAAATATTTGGCTGTTTAGTAAGCAAAAGCAATAAAATCTGAATGTCTTTGAATAAAAATTTACCACAGATATTATAGGTGCCTTACAGGATATTAACAACATGTTACTTTTCTTGTTTATCAACATGCTTTGGACAAATAGAAATCCTGATTAAAAGAATGTGTTCATAGCAATTTACGCCCTCAACAGAGATCGTATTAAAACAAAGCTCTGACAACTGCAATTTTAGTTCTTTGAGTTAAATGAAATCACTTTCAGGACAATTCTAACCTTAACGCAAAACAGTAAAAGATAAGAAAAAATTGTTAAAGCTGAAGATAAGTACAAAAGACACGACAGTGTTAAAATCAATTTTAAAGCCATCATTAGAATATTCACTAAAGGTAAGAAATGTATGAAATGTAAACTGAAAAAGAAAGTAGATACTGGTCTCAGTTGCCCATGTATACAAGACAACTGTGCAAGTCTAGACTTCTCCCAGTGTCTCCCTGAACCAGTCGCTTTTGTTCTAAGGATCCTGTTCCGAACAATTTCCTATCTAAACTATCTGATTATACTAAATGTTACCAAACACACTTCTTGAAGGCAAAATGTGATGGTGTTCTTCTGATATCAAAAAAGCAGCACTGGTGAGGCCATACCTCAAATACTGTGCTCAGTTTGAGGTGCTTCAGTACAACAGGTGTTGTAATGAGTCTGAAGAAGGGCAACAAGTTTGGGGAAGTGTCTGGAGAACACAACTTACAAGTAGCAGTTGAGGGAACTGGGGCTATTTAGTCTGGAGTAAACATGGCTGAGGGAAGACTTTATTGCTGTCTCAGAGAACTTGTGCTCCAGACTCTTTATGAGCCTTGTTGCCCTTCTCTGGACACACTGAAGCAATTCTAAGTGCTTCCTCTATTGACAGGCCCAGAACTAAACACACTATTCAAGCTGCAGCTTCACCAGTGTTGAGTACAGGTGATCACCTCCCTACTGCTGCTGGCCACAATATTTCTGATACAAGCCAAGACACTGCTGGCTTTCTTGACCACCTGAACACATTGCTGGCTCATATTCAATCAGCTATCAACATATACTCCCACATCTTTTCCTGACGTGGAACAGTCACACAAGAAATTATATGAAACACTGCATGCTCTAGACTTATGTCCCCACCCTGATCATAGTCCCTTGCACAAGTAATTTACCTAAGCAGGCTGACTCATATTAAATAAATAACAAATAAGCCAGAACTCACAAGTTGTATGGTATCATTCTTCAGATTAGAATGACCTTATTACCTTCCACTTCCCCACCTTTTGGCTACTCTGCTCATGGAACAGAGGACACAGAGGTTCAAGAAAAATATTATTGTTCCATCCAGTCTCGTCTCTAACAAAGGGTTGCTGCATACCTACTGGCTTCAAAAACAACAAGTACATCAGCAAACCGACTGGAGTGAGTCCATGTGGTCTGCCCAACCATCTGACTCCAACAGAGCAGGCAGCACAAAGTACCATATGGCTGTCAGAAGGGAAGTCAAATAAAAATGGTACCCATCAGTTAAACATGGGAAAATTTCTGTAATGCTATAGGGAAAGAATTATGTTTATTACAAAAATAGGCAGCAAGTAAAATGCCTAATAAATTGTTACATCATTTTGTAAAATACAACAAAGCCGATGATTGGCAACTATAACCGTTACTAAGTTATGTAAGTATTGTACAGCAGGAAATAAGAGACAGAAGACAGGGCAGAAAAACAGGCCTTTTTGTGGAAAAAAATTTCTTGAAGTTCCTTCCGAAAAAATACTTCATTATTTCAGTTTAAGCTTCCTTTCACAGATCAAAAAAGTTTACTTTCCCTGTACATATCAAGGACTTTTCTAACTATTTCTGTTTACTGAATTCTTCAACAGCGCTCTAGTCTCCAGTTCTAAGTTAGACCACAAAAGTAATTAGAACTTTGTGCATATTTACCTTTTAAATATTAACTTAGGGCCGATAAACGCTTTCTTAGCTGTTAGAGCTAAGAAATACAATTAAGTAGTTGACCTGAAATTTTAACTTGCCAGGCAAGAAATGCAACTTTGAATTGATCAAAAGTAAAATAAAGCAAATAACTATCATTCACAAGTAAGTTACAAATAATATGGACATATAAATAATACCCAAGTACACTGAAACTAATTTCATCCTACAGGTACTCTGAATGGGTACAGTAACTGTTCTCAGAAACCTGTTTTTTAGGTTATCAAGCCACAATGTTTTCAAAGCAAGGCCCTCCCACATGCTTTTTTTTTTTTGGCTGAAGTTCGCTAAGGGAAATTTTCAAACTATTTTTATTTTCTTCTTCTAAAATGAAGGCTAAACCCAAAATTCTCTTGCTTAGATTGAATTCTCTTAGTTTTTACCAGTACATCTTGTACTTCCCATTCAGAGAACAAAATCAGAAGTCTGATTTACACAGGTAATGAGGAAAAAGAAGATACTATAATGCAGTGCTTTTAGACTTGAAGACCACTTGGATCTCAAAACAATGTACTCTATTAGTACATGGACCATAACCCTTGATTTTTTTTCCAAAGATAGATTTCTGTAATATTCAGCTCTCATCTGCCCTTTGGTCAATGTTCTGTCAGTGAAGTGTTACTCTTACATCCCCTTGAGGCATTTTCAGGAAGTAGCTGAACACTGAGACAAATTTATCACTTCTAGGTTCCCATAAAATTCAAGAAAGTGGTCACATAAATTGATGTGGGTAATAATTTTCAGTTTAGACTGGGCCACTAATAATTTTCAGTTTAGACTGGGCCACCCAGCTCTGTGCCCCTGGTGGTGAGGAGAGGTGCCACTGAAGACCTGCGGCACCCTGTTCCCCTGAACCAGCATAAAAGCTTCTTCCCAGATCAATAAAACCTGCAAGACATATGCCTATAATTATAAATGCCTAATTTACACCTGTTTTCAAACATTTATTCAGTGTAATTTAAAATAACCACCAATAAAACCTCCAAAATACAAACCAATCAACTGAAAAAACAGCCAGAGTCCAATGTTTTAAAAAGTATTCCTGTGCATGACAGTTTGTGATGGATTATTATGTAGTGCCACAAGAGGACAGTCTCAAACCACTTTTTTAATTAAGATTGGTACTTTGCAAGTAATTTTGTATTCATTGAGGTAAATACAGATACAGACAAGGAAGACAGAGACAGTTCTTCACCAAATCTGGCTTAAAGCTCAGAATTCAGGTATCAAACAATTAATAAAATTTGTTATTCTATCTGCTTTAAAATTTTAGTTCCAGTAATAGCTGTAGCCCTTTATATAAATTTCATAAGTTTTTAAAAAATTACTCAGGAATTACATTTCTAGAAATGTGGAAATAAGCTCTTAAAATTCATAGTGGTATTAAAAATATTGAAATAACTACAGTGTCATTGCCTTATCATTATTTTAGAGATATTTTGTGCAGGTTTTCTAGAGAGAGTCAAACAAGTAATTAGAATATTTGAATTATACATTGAAAAGGTAATGCAATCCAGTAATTGAAAATACATAAATATCTTGCTTCTTTGTAGTAAACTGTGGTGGAACAACTATTTACAACAAACAGATGCAGAATCTTCCTCCATTTTGCTTATTATATGACATGCAGTAAGTTCTGTAGCCTGAATGAGAACACAAATACCTTAAATGATTAATTACTTTATGTAGAGATATGGTTTAACAATAAGTTGAGCTGGAATGGCAGAATTTAAGATAGCTGGTGATGCTGATTTGTTTCAAACGTGACTTCATTTTAAACTTGCCATTGAGTTGAATGTTACTGTTAATCAACACAAGCCAGACTTTAACACCTTTGTTATAACGGTTAGTTATTTTAGGAAAAGGGAACATCAGATTGTAATGCTAAGTCTCAAAATTACATTTAACTTTGCCTTTCATCATAGTAGCAAGTCCACTCCCTTTTACAGACTCTGTCCACCAATCACCCGGGCTCAGGACATTGATGCAGGGGTCTGATGGGACAACCATCTCTAGTTTCAAAATAAATACCCTTTTGCCATAAAAGCACAAAAACACCTGAAAATTTAGACAATTTTCAAACTACATTTCACCTGTGATCTTATGCAGAAAGCATTTTACACTTAACTGAAATCTACTATTAAAACCTTCACTAATCAATATGGCAATCAACTGAAGTTGTGGAATAAATTTACAGGAATTAACAATTCCCATCCACTATTACAGACTCCTTCAGGCAAAATGCCATCTTAACAGTCAAACACCACCCCTACCCCTTTCATACCAGCAGGGAGGGAGGACAGGTTCAATTGCCTGCAAAATCTCCTGAGAGACAGGCCGATTACCTTGAAACCTTTCCTGACCAATGCATCAATTATGTCCTGGGTTCAAATGAAGGTCTAGATTAGTTCTGGCTTGGTGCCTGCAATTCAAGCACACTCAGCTCTCACTGAGAATTCAATAGGCAAGGAAGCAACTTTGCTAAGAAGAAAGGAATTTGTTGAACTCACAACCAATAAGCAAAGGAAAAATCCCCAAATAAGTAAAAGAACCAAAAAAGATAAAACAGAAACTGGATCAAGGAGCCATTAAACACACACTGAGAGAAATGGGAGACAGCTAACACACCAGGTGAGAGCCTTGGGAAAAAAAGAGTGTACATTAACATTCTAACCAAGGGAGTATTCAGCCAACCCATCCATCCACATCATCATGACACTTGTGGAAAAGTTCCTTTTCTGGTCCTCTTGGAGACGCCAGCTTCTATTATACATCTCAAACTTCCTTCTAAATCCTCTTGTCTTGGAGTTCTTTGCAATGTGACCATGACCACAGCCAACAGATTGTATCAAAGATCTCTGAGGCCAGCAGCATCTTAGATGTAGGAATAGACAGAACCCCAGTCTCTTTCTGTTTGCCAAAGATTTAAGAGATCAGTACTTTAGGATTTCTCTCTTGTCAAAGCTCTTCCCAGTCTCTCAGTGACAGAGCTGAGATACTGTGTCAGCCCCATGGCCCTGGTCATGAGGTCATGCCCACCGTGGAGGATAGAGGCAACATGACACTGGTCACATGGGGCAGTGCCTGCTGTGGTAAACAGGGCCTGCTCCAGGACCTGCTCCAGGGTCTCTCTCTCTCTCTCTTTCCTCCTTCTACCAGGTGGCCATAGTTCTGATGCAGAGAAAGGGTTAAGAGCTCACCATCTTCTCACATCTTCAAAGACGAGTGGGCTGCAACAGGCAGGCAGGCAGTCTCATGCTGGGGCTTACAGCTACAATCCAAAGACTTTACTCCCTTGGGGGAGCCACAACAGCCAACTTTATAGCCAGGCCCTGACTATAAAGGGTCAAGGGGATGCAGGTCACTACCCTAAGAGAGTGGTGAAGGGTTGTGAGGGAAGCCGCTCTCCTGCTGAGGACAGCTCTCTGTCTGCCAAGAAACAGGAAAAAAGCCTAGAAATCCAGAAGTCCACTCCCTTTTATAGAGTCTGTCCACCAAACACCCGGGGTTAGAACACTGACTCAGGGGTCTGACAGGAAAACAATCTCTAGTTTCAAAATAAAATGCTCTTTTGGCATAAAAGCACAAAAATCAACACCTGAAAATTTAGAAAATTTTCAAACTACAACACATCTATATGGAAGCTGAACACTCAAATATATATAGCTACCAAATAGGATTACTATCCTTGCATTTTCATTCTTTGGAGAGAAAGAAAATCCTGTAATTATCACTTTCTGGTGTATACTGACAGTTGTAAAATGTAATAGTTAGATGTGATGCCTGCTTTATTAATTACTCGGTAATAATTGCATTATTTCAAATTTGATGCATTCCTTTTTCTACACTGTCACTTTGTGATAAATGTTTTGGAGTGAATATCTTGTAACTTTGAAGTCCCCAAGGGTTTGGAAGACAATATGCAACATACAACCATATATTCATTGTTGTTATTCACAAGCAGGAGAGTAGACACACCCACAGAGCTAAAATTTCATAGAAGTCCTGAGAGTTCTGGATCATTCTGTAATTTGCTATCAATTTAGGTTTTAAGCAAATAAATAGAACAAAGAACACTGGAATGCAAGTAGTGAAAGAATAACTGTTCGCACAACATAGAAGAATCATCCGCATGTTTTACAGCTGAGGAGAATTATGAGTCGAAGTAAGTACTGAATTAAAAAGAATTGTAAATAAAGTGGGAACCACCCTTAGCTTTAATGTTTTACAAAAAGCAGCTGAGCTTTTTGTAAATGACTAGAAGGATGTAAAGGAAACACAGTTTCTAATGCCTGTCCTGCTCCTGACAAGGATGCTAGAGCTGCACTTTCTCCTAAGCAAGATTGGCCAAACCGTGGTTCACTAGCAGCGTAAAGGTGAATGCCCTGGTGAATGTAGTTGACATGGGTGGCTGTGGGGTTAGGCTGTAGACAGGGATTCAACTGCTGGGCAAGCCTGGGAGTGTCCCTGGCACAGCTCTACAATCTTCTTTGCTGCATCAGTGTTAAGGGTCTGCAGGTGAGTTTCAGGAAGTACAGCTATTGATGCAGAGATGGATCATGCTCCACCTGATCACAAAGTGGCTATGGTGGTTGGTACTCATGGGGTTGCACAGGCCTGCAAAGAAAGAGAAGGAGCAGGGAGATGGGGATGAAGAATATGTTGAGGACAGAGACAGTGGATAGAGTTGTAGTTTATGATAAAATTCAGTGCAGTGGTTTGGAGGTCCAGGATGCGTATTAAATTTGCATACAAAAGACAGATGTGGAATAGAGGCTTAGGAAATTGGGATTTTGAAGGGAGGAGCATTGTACTTTGTGGCATATAGCTGCCTAAATGAGAACAGCAAAGGAGACTCTGAGGAGGACAATATACACCAAAGAGGAAGTCATGAGTATGTAGCTGGCAACAGAAACTCCATTTCCGGCTTCTGAGCTCTCTTCCTACATGAATGCAGTAAGGCTATGCTATTCTAATGACAAAGCCACTACTGGCACACTAAGAAATCAGTCCTCTTTCTGAGTATCGCAGAACCGTCAGAGTTGGAAGGCACCTCAAGAGATCACCAAGTCAAACACCTCTGCCAAAGCAAGACTGCCTGAAGCACATTGCACAAGACTGTGGACTTTGAATGTCTTCAGAGACTCCAAAACTCCTCTGGGCAGCCTGATTCAGGGCTTTGGTTTTCCTTATTTCTAAGTGAAACCTACTGTGTTTCAGCTTCTGCTCATTGCTCCTTGACCTGTCACTGGACACAACTGAAAACAGTCTGACTCCATCCTCTGTACAGACACCCACCCTTCAGATAGTTATAGGAGTAGGTAAGGACTCCTTGCAGTCTTCCCCTCTCAAGGCTAAGCAGTCCCAGCTTTCCCAATCTTTTTCATACAATAGATGCTCCAGGTCTCTAATCACCTTCATTGCCATCTGCTGGACTCTCTCTAGTAGTTTCCTGGCTCTCTTTAACTAGGGAGGTCCAAACTGTACACACTACTCCAAATATGGCCTCACCAGGGCGGATGATGACTCCTCTAGACCTACTGTTCACACACTTCTTAACACACCCTGGAAAAAAAGCTATCAGATTAGTCAAGCATGATTTCCCCGTGATAATGAATCCGTCCTACCAATAAGTTTCTTCTCTTCTGAATGTTTAAAGATGGCATTCAGAAGAATTTGTTCTGTTGTCTTTCCCAAGATGGAACTAAGTCAGACTTGGCCTGTAGTTTTCCAGGTCATCCTTATTACTCCTCTTGAAGACTTGGAGTGACATTGACTTTCCTCTAGTTCTTCACTACCTTTCAAAGATCATAGAAAGTAGCCTGGCAATAACATCTGCCAGCTCTCAGCACTCATGGGTGCTGTTGGAACCCATGGATTTATGGGTGTCCAGCTTACCTAACCTGGTTCTCCTCTACCAAGGGAGACTCTTTTTCTTTCCAGACCTTGTCTCTTATCTCCAGGGCTCAGGCTTCATGAGGGCTGGATTTAGGAGTGAAGACTGAAAACAAGGAGGTATTCAATAACTCAGTCTTTTCTGTGTCTTCTGCCAATAAGGCCCCTGTCTTATTCAGTTGGGCCCACATTTTCCTTCCTTCTTCTATTGATACACTGGAAAAAACCCTTCTTACGGTCTTTGATAGCCCTTGCCATATTTGATTCCACATTGGTCTTGGCTTTTGTCATTGCATGCCTACACTCTCTGACAACTATCCCATATTCCTCCCAAGTGGCCAGTCTTGTTTACCATGTTCTCTGAAGGAGGAGAAAAAATTCTAGAACAAAAAATTCTCTTTTTCCAAAAGAGCCTTATTCAACCATGTTGGAGCCAGGACCAGGTCTTCTGCTTCCACTGCTTTCTTTCTTATTCATAAGAATGCACCAATCTTGAGCTTGGAGGAAATAGTGTTTGAATATTGACCAGCAATCATAAGCACCCTTGTTCTCTAAAGCCCTGACCTATGGTATTCTGTTAAGCAGATGTTTTAAGAGGCCAAATGTAGATCTTCTGAAGTCCTGGTTGAAATCCTACTTGTTTCTTTACTTCGTCTTTGCAGGATACTGAACTCCACCACTTAACAGTCACTGCAGCCAAGGTTGCCATCAACCTTCCTATCACCAAAAAGTCCTTCTTTATGTATTTGCCCAGCAGTGCACCTCTCCTCATAGATTCCTCCACTACTTGAATTAGAAAGTCATCTTCAGTGTGCTGTAGAAAACTCCTGGACTGAGTGTACCTTGCTGTGTTACTTTGCAAGCAAATATTAGAGTAGCTAAAGTCTCCCATGAGGACCAGGATCTGTGATTGTGAAGCTGCTTTCACCTGTCTGTAGAAAGCCTCATCAGTCTTCTCTTCCTGGTCAAGTCATCTGAAGTAAACACCCACAAGAGTGTCACTCATATTAGAGTGCCCCTTGATTCTTACCCATAAGCTTTTAGCTGGTTCTTCATGCTCTCCTAGGCAGAGCTTGATACATTCCATGTGCTCTTTCACATGAAGAGACAACCCCCAACACCCTCTCCTGTTGATCCATCTTTCTTAGACAGTACCTAGCCATCCATGAAAGTGTTTCGTTCATTCAAGCTATCTCACTGTGTCTCAATAATTGCAACATGATCATGGCCCTGTAATCACACATGGATCTCTAGTTCTTCCTGCTTGCTCCTGTATGCATTATTGCATAGCCATTTCAAAGATGTAAACAAGCATGCAGGTAAAAATGTCACGCATCGTGGAAGGGGCTGGTAGGATATACCATTGTTGTATTGTCACACCCTGATCTCAAGGGAGTGACTCAGGTCCACGGATTCACTCTTGGTCGAATTAAGGATGCTTTGCTGTTAATCAAAGTTTGACACACATACAGCTCCAGGGTTGTTTACCTTCCAATTCTTTCCGAGGTATATTTGCCAGGTGGACACACACTGACCTGAGACTTTTCATTTTGGACCCCAACCCCCAAATCTTTCAGCTTAAAGTGTATATATTCTTGGTTTATCTGATTTCTGAGGTTCCTGACTAACTTTTGGGGAAAGCAATGTGTGAGAGATAGGGTGGGGGAGAAGGGAGCAAACATCCCTTCCAAGACACGTTGTGGAATAATGGTCTCAGAGAAAACTAGTACTATTTTTTATGGACTGTCCAAATAAAATACTGCTCAGTTATTCTGGCTTAACAAGTTTTTTCAAAAAAAACCCCTGTAAACTTAAATAATAAAAACAGACAGGGAGCTATAAATCAGAGCTGACTCTATTTTTCATCAGCTGTTGACATGTCTTTTGTTTTTATACAAGTTTAGCAAAGCAGAGACATCTCCTTACATAACCTTTGTTGTTGCAGTGGCCTGTGGGCACAATAGGATCTGACTGAAATGGCACATGACATAAGCTACGTAAAATCAGTAAAGGAATAGTCATGGTCATAAGAAAGTTATGCTGTGCTACAGTTTGGCATTTCTAGTGTTATACAGCTGCTGAGTTAGAATTACAGCTGTTGATTTAGATCACAAGAACAAGATTCATGCAAACTTTATGCTCACATACTTTTTTTGGCATAAGTCCTTTTTTTTCTCCCCATACATAAAGTATGAAGAAGAATCTGAAGATTTGATCTCCGAAAAGTAGCAGACATATTAATTAGGTTTTTATTGCCAAGATCATTGCATTAGAAATGCATCTAAAGTTACCTACAGCACTCTCAAAACGTTTTGAAAATGGTTTTAAAATCAAACTTTTTGAAGACTTACATGTAGTATATGTATTACAGATTCTAAGTAGAACACATATATGATTGCAGTTAAAAGGCTATCCGTGCTCTTCTTACTGCAACCCTTTCTAGTAATAGATGGACTACTCTATCAATAGAGCTAACTATTCTTCAGTCGAAGTAACCTACTTCACCTCAATTTCTAGTCCATTTAAATAAATTACTCTCTTCATCTTGTGTGACTGTGACTTCACCAGGTCACTGACAAAGAATTTAAGGGCCATATCACTTCTTTTGAAATATCTGCCACCTTGTGAGCTTAGCACAAGTGTGCATAATGAAATTAAAAGCAAGTTCATATGGAAAAAGTCACAATGAAAAAAATAGAGCAGATAATTTTCACGTTTCATTTTTATAACCATGTTTTGCACTCCTCCACTACATGACTGTGAAGTAGAAATTAGTCCTTTATTCTTTTTTGTAATGCAGAAACACTGACCTGTGTTTTTTAAAGCAGGAAAACTTTGTGATGTTATGCCGCAGCTTTAAATTCCTACTGTCTTCATTACACATCACTCCACAGGGACACAGAGGTCCATGTTTTCAAGGAGGGAGCTATGAGACATGTAAAGGGCAAGCTATGAACCTTTGTAACACTCTAACATGCAACTGCTAAGTTCACCTGGCTGAGATGAACAGCAATACCCTCCCTTCAAATAAAGCAACTCCATGCAAGATAGCTTCAATACATCAGCATAGCTCCTGCAAATTTCTAGCTCCTGCAAACTTGCCTTTGTAGAGGGACAGAGTGAAAGAATGTAAGACTACTGATTGAGAGTCTTACAGGATTTAAAAGCTGTAATGGTAGAAGATGTCTCAGACACCTTGTTCCACCTATCTGGTACACAGTTTTAAGAAAACCAACATTAAATGCATTCAAAATTAAAACAGCACACAAACAAACAAAAACCCCCAGTAAAATAAAACGAAAAGTTTAGAAACATACCTTGATCTCCGGATGAAGTTTTTTGCCTTCGGTGCTTGCGATCTCCAGTTTGGCCACCAAAACTGTCGTCAAGTTCTAACAGCTAACTACAGCAAGAGTTAGCACCAATTAATGTAGTTTGATTTCTCCAAAAGCACATTTGGGAAGATATTTCAGTGAGTCTTATAGACTCTAGACTATATATACCTGTATATATAGTCCTGCCCTTTTACATTTCACATTGCCAGAGTCCACTTAAATTTTTACACTTTCTACAGAGTACAGACACATCTGCATTTAAATGCTTTATGAGCTTAAGAAGGAGCCTTGGTTTCTCTAACTTAGGTCCCCAAAAGGATGTGGAGTTACATCTTTGGAGACTGTATGTTTTTTACCAGAAGCTTTTGCACTGTCTGAGCCTCAAACCACCTGAATATAAAAAAGCTCTATGGAAAAACTGCACAGCTTTTCTTGCATAACACTAGCCAGAGCTGCCTACCAAAACATTGCAGCAATATGTCTAAACCCAGAGCCTGACCTCTCCACTTGCACTCTGCATGTAGCAATTTTATTTCAGGACAAATTCAACCCTGTAAGTAGTGTTTAAGTGGTAACTGGGCAAAGAATCAGGCCCTTGGCTAGTGCATCTCCAGTGATGTTAATAACATATTCTAATGTACTTCCTTAAGGTCTCTACAGTTAATAAAAATGTATATAGAAAAGCCTGTAAGTCCTAAGAAATCTGTCTTATGTCATGTATAGTGGACGATAGTCATTATTCAGATTCATAAAATGGTTCAGGTTGGAAAGGACTTTAAAAATCATTTAGTTCCAAGTCCCCTTCTAGGAGCAGCGACAACTCCAACTAAACCAGGTTGCTCAAGACCCCATCCAATCTGGCTTTGAACACTTCTAGGGAGGGGGCAGCCACAACGTCCCTGGGCAGCCTGTTCCAGTGTCTCACAACACTCATTGTGAAGAATTTTCTCCCGACTTCCAGTCTAAACCTTCCCTCTTCCAGCTTGAAACCATCACCCCTGGTCCTACAAATACAAGCCCTTGTAAACATCCCCTCCTCAACTTTCCTGTAGACCACCTTCAGGTACTGGAAGACCAATATAAAATCTCCCCAGAATCTCCTCTTCTCCAGGCTGAACAGCTCCAACTCTCTTAGCCTGTCCCCATAAGAGAGGTGTTCCAACCTTGCAGTCATCCTTGTGGCCCTCCTCTGGACATATTCCAACAGTTTGGTATCTTTCCTGTGCTGGGCTCCATAACTGGATGCAGTACTTCATATGGGGTCTCATGAGAGCAGAATAGAAGGGGGGGGGGATCACCTCTTCTTGCTACAGTCCAGGATGCAGTTGGCTTTCTGGGCCACAAGCAAACATTGCTGGCTCATGTTGAGTTTTCATCGACCAACACCCCCAAGTCCTTCTCCTCAAGTCTGCTTTCAATCTTCACCACCCAGACTGTATTGTTGCCCTGACCCAGGTGCAGGACCGTACACTTGGCCTTGTTGAATATCATGAGGTTGGCACTGGCCCACCTCTCAAGGCTGTTCAGGTCCCTCTGGATGGCATTCCTTCCCTCCAGAATGTCCATCACACCACACAACTTTGTATCATCTGCTGAGGGGGCACTCAATTACACTGTCCATATCGTTGACAAAGATGTTAAACAGCACTGGTCCCAGTACTTATCCCTGAGGGATGCCACTTGTCACTGCTCTCCATTTGGACTTTGAGCCGTTGATCACAACTCTGAGTCCAACCATCCAGCCATTTCATTATCCAGCAAGTGGTCCATTCATCAAGTCCATGTTTTTCCAGTTTGGTGACCAGGATGTCGTGCAGGACAGTGTCAAATGCTTTACACAAGTCCAGGTAGATGACCTTGCTTGCTATTCCTTTGTTCATTTGTGCTGTAACATCACCATAAAAGGTCAGCAAATTAGTGAGGCATGATTTGCCTCTAATGAAGCTGTGTTTGTTACCAATCAACCCTTCATTTTCCAGATGTGTCAGCAGGGCCTTTAGGTGGATCTGCTCCATACTCTTGCCAGACACAGAGGTGAGGCTGACTGGCCGATAGTTTCCTGGGTCTTTTCCCTTTTTAAAGATGAAGGTAATGTTTCCTCCTTTTCCAGTCAGCAGGAACCTCACTCATCTGCCATGATCTTTCAAATATGATTGCTAGTGGCTTGGCAACTGCTTGCCAGTGCTCTTAAAACCCATGGATGGATTTCATCAGGCCTCATCAACTTGTGCACATTTAGGTTCTTCAGATGGTCTTAAACATGATCTTCACTGGAAGTGGTTGAATCATCATGCACCCTGTCTCTGTCTTTGCCTCCTTGAGTGGAGTGGCTAGAGCCTTTGCCACTGAAGACTGAGACAAAGAGGTCATTAAGTACCTTAGCCTTCTCCATTTTACTTGTGACCAGGTTTCCTTTTTCCCTCTGGAAGGGCACTATGCCATCCCTAGCCTTCCTTGTGTTACTGATGTATACAACATCAGTATCAACAAAAGCTGCTACTTACAAAATATATTTCACCATAAGAACTGTCATAATTGCAGAAGGCTTTTCTCCAGTTGATTTTTATTAGGGATTCCTGCCATCATATCAACATACAAAACAATCGGGATGTTGACATATAGAAATGTGAAATTCACTGTACAAAGATAAGGCTCAAGTTACAGGTGTATTTTCCCCTTAGTCTCCATGAAATAAAACAATTTTTAATACTTCCCAGAGTTTTGTTTATAAATATTAGACAAACCACAAAATATATTTCAAGTACATAACACTATACAATATAATCCAAGCACAGACAGAAATACACAATACTGTACCTATAGATGCTCCATAATCCAAGTCCATCATCCTCACCAAAATAATACTAGACTGCTACTGTTTTTGAGTATGCCCCACCATATCTCCTGTGTGTATTATCTTGTCCTGGCCTTTAAGTTATAGGACTTTCATGTTTTTGGTTAAATTACTTTAACAGGACAGTGAATATCAGGAGGAAAAGAAAGAATTTTAAAAGGCCAGACCCGAGTGTGTGCACATGATTGGAAAAGGCAAGCACATGTGCAGGCACACTTGCGTTTAATCCCACATCAGACCACACTGCACTGCATGTTTTTTGAGATTATGTTCTCATGCAACTTAGTTATTTTGTGATCGAGTTAAATTAAGAGTAACAATACTTCTGCTTCTAGAGTGCTGTAATTTACAGGGATGAGACTATATTTTAGAGCACAGGATCTAAATTATCTTTTAAAAATAATTATCAGACTTATATAGGAGCCTGTTTGAAACCATGTCTCCATAGTCAGCAACAGCTCTCACAGCCTTCAGCACTCAAAACACCTTTTCTGTCACCTACATCTATAAAAACACAAGTCAAAAATTTCCTATTAAGGCCTAATGTCTACTGTAGGTAATTTTGCATTTCTATGAGGCTGAATGATTATTTACCTTGCAGGAAAGGACTATTTAACTGCAAGTAGCAGAAGAAGAAATAACACATCAAGTAATTAATTAACAGTCATTCTTCCAGGGAACAGATTGGCAAGGACAAACAAAGAAAAGGAAAAAAAAGTCAGTTATTCAATTTAGCCAGTATTAGTTGGGAAATGAAGAGTAATTCCAAAGTTAACAGCAGAGGAAAGGAACTCCTAAGCCTTGAAACTGTTATATCCATTTAAAACCAATGATTAGAAGATGAGAAATCCTATAAGGAAACCACTACTTTCAAATGAGACATTTGCAGAAGTTTATGTAAGAAAATCAGGCAAACTTAGGCAGATCAAATTTTATCTGGTATCAAATATATAGGCTTTTTTGACATCTGTTTACAATGTGTTAAATATATATGTAATACAACAGCCTCCTTTGACAAGTTGTCTCCAATTCATAATTCTCTAAGCAGGAAAAAGACTCTGAGGCCAAAATCCAATTTAAATATGAAACACAGCTGCATTAAGACCTGAATGGGGAAGAATAAAAACCTGAATAAAAGTCCCTGTGACACATTTGAGAGCCTTTGAACATTCTCTGCATTGTCAAGATTTTATGTAAGTATATTCTCTAAGCTATTGTTACACAAAACAGCATTAGATCATGTAACTCGGCTTTTAGTAACAGGGAACGGTAAGTATGGTATTATATGTGAAAAGAGGCATAGTAGTATGCACAGAAAATACATTGCTTTCAAGATTAGGAATAACAGGCATCGAGGATGAAGATGCATCTCTTAAAGTGTTTCAGCCTTTAACTGTAAGTCAGTATAATACTTTTAAGTCAACTGCACAGCCTAATGCTTCACTTCTTAAAAGGAATAAATTTTTCTTCTCTATCACTTAAAAGTAGGTCACTTACCTACTGGTTTAGCTAGTGTTAGCTTCTATTTTTTTGAGCTTTTTTTTTTTTTGCCACTTAGTCCTACCTTCTTCCATATTACGCATATTACGGACAATAATCTACATTTAGACTGAAGACTGTCTTCCAGAACATATGTGTACTCTCTTGCAGAGCCTCTCTACAGCACTGATAAAGTGCAAGACAACCTGATGGATAAGATGAACAATCATTACTTCAATTTCTGCTCACATCCCCAAGCTTTACAATTGTGCCTTTCAGAAACTCTTCTGTGCACTTTGTGTCCTTTCATTAGCCACAGGCAGCCCTACTGAACTTGCAAGAACTTTCAGTATGTTTCCCAAACCACAGTCCCTCTGTAAAGAGCTACATTAAACTCATTTTCCAGTCAGCAGTTTAAAAACAAGCCATTTCTAAAACACTAAAAACACCCTACATTTGTGCATTGTTCCTACTTATTTGTACATTTAAATAACATTGTAAGTTGTCTCTTGCTAAAAATTTACCAAAATATTTTAAACACATACAAATGTAAAAACCAAAACAAACAGAAGAACAAAACAAAACCAAAAACCCAGCATAAACATTGCTTGTATAGGCATTGGTTAGGAGAGATTGCTACACTAAGGAGTATATTCAAAAGAGTTTTTCTTTCAGTTTCATTGGATTTAGTGTAAAGGACTGGAAGTTTAAGGACAATGAAACTTACTGTAACACCATCTTACACAATGTAATAGATAAGAAGGAAGTCAAATGCAATTTAAATATTCTTTTTGGTTACTGAAAGGTGACTGTGTAAGCCTGCAACCAAATGGACAATTTAAGTGTATAAAGAGAAGAGCCTGAATGGATATGAACTGGATATGAAAACAGCTACCAAATGATGGCCCATGGAGGCATTATGGAAAGCTAGCACTAACTGACATTTCGAATATAGCCCTTAGTTGTATCATATTTATTTAAAATTTAAAAGCTGCCCAGCACGTCACGAATGAAGTTTATTTTGCAAGCCACCCACTGCCTAAGGGGGCAGTAATACTCAATATGAAACTGTTGGAACTCCGGAGTCTGACGGATTTCATGAAGAAAAGAGATTTGAAGGTCTGACTCCAAGAGAACAAGGAGAAGAGGGAACACAAACAGCAACAGTCCAAGGCCTACAAGGAGAAGTCTGGAGAAACTCTTCACAAAATCATTCACCTCTATGTTGCCCATTATAATGTCATAGCTCCATCTAAGTGCCCTCCGAGCTTCTTTCAGTTCTTCCTCCTCTGCAATCAAAAACGCATTTTCATCTGCTTCCAGTTCCTCAAATGAATCTGTATCTTCTTTCTCATTCTCTGTTCTTGGACAGATATCAAAGAGCATGTCAATCTCATCATCAACGGGGGTGGGCAGCAAGCTGGCGCTAGGATTGTATACCAGTTCTGAGATGGTTAAAGGTTCCTCTTTCATCTTCTCTTCCTGTTCAATGGTAGGATCAGCATTCTCCCCTGTGTCCTTAACTGGAGAGCTTGAAGCCACAGGTACTGAAATCTCATCTTCCTTTGGCAGTTGGATACCTGAAAAAAGGAGACAAAAATAGTCATCCTAAATTTCTGGTGGCATAGAGGTCAGAAAGAAGACTGTGCATTAATTTTGCCTATTTAACCAGACCATACACAACTAAAAAAAACTGGAAAAGCTCTTTTAAAAGCTCCAGATTAGGGCAACATATTTTAGAATACTGCAGTACTCTAGATCTGCTTAACTTTGTCTGATACAGCTACCACACAAAATGGGAAACTAAGCAGCTCATTTTCTACTGGCAGTCAGACTTGTGATAAAAATTAATCACACATATGTATGTTTATTGGTGTTATTTGGATAATAATAATTGTAAAAAACAGAAAACCCAAATTTAGTTCTTTGAGATGAATGAGGGGAAAGTGATGAGATAATGGGAATTTTTAATAGGGCCTGACATTAAAAGAGACAATAAATTGTCCTGATAAATTCACATTAACAGTAGAGAGGATAACGGGAAAGACAAGTTGACACATATGAGGATTAGGTATTATTGAAAGGGAACAAAAATGTCTCGCCTCCTATAGGAACTCCCTCTCCTCATATCTCACTTTTCTTTCAGTCATCTTTCTACTTTTCATACAGTCTCTTTCCTCCCTCTTCTTTAAATTTCTCTCTTCCCCTCACAGGGGATTCTTTCTTAACTCATTGATACACTTGTCTGTTTTGAACCACTCTGCCCAAGCTCCCTGGTCTCAAAACTGACTCCCCTTTTTCCAATCTGACACTTAACAGCAGTAAATCTGCAAAATGGTGCAGCTGGTTTGCAGCTCCCTCAACACTGCAGTGGCTGCTTCCAGTTGTCTGCTATTAGATGACACTTGCAGGGGTCTAAGGGAGGAGGGTTGGGCACAGAGCTTACACAAAATGATAGGAAAACAGCTTGGTTTTGTCCCACGTCCAACACTCATTATCACCTATCAGATGCCATTTATGTGCAGAAGCTACAGGTCAGAATATTGTTTGTAACAGTAATACATAACAGTACTTCTTGTTTTGTGAAGTTACGCATCTCTTCATTCTTTACTAATGCAACATACAGATAAGGATACAGTGCGTGAAACCAAACCAAAGTTACATGATTTGTCCAACAAAAAACCTCAGGAAATTAATGTCAAAGTAGTATTTATAACTCAAATTAGTTCATTTCTTTGATTTCAGAAAAAACATCTCTGTAAAAGATAGTGAACTAACATAATCAAAGATTCATTCCAGTTTTAGCACAGCAGAGATTAAGGTTAAGAAACTATAAAACAATGTGGTATAGAAGAAAATGCATTATTCCAGAAAAGCAAGTAAACAGAAAAGTAGTACATCTCCAGTGCTAATTACACTAGACATACAATGAATTTTCACTGCAAAAAGGATCTCAGCAAGCTCTGTTAAGGTCTTCTATTAAAGGATGGCAAACATAAAAAATTACATTAAACAAAAATTATATTAAACAAAAGGTCATTCTGAGAGGAGAGAAATAAAGCATGACCTGAAGCAAGCTGTAAGGAAGAGATGCATTACTTATAAACATACAACACAAGTAAAAATCATGTCATAAAGGTATCAACAATACAGGAACATACAGACATGCACTTTAGATCACAATTCTAAGATACAATTTTAAATGGTAATTAACCTATAATTGGCCAAAGTTCCACGAGGAATCTAACTTTGACATCAGAAGTCTTGTGACATTCTTCCTTTAAAATGTATATTTTTATATTAGTCCTAAAAACTCCAGATACCATTCAATACACTGAAATTATTGTCTCCAAAACCTACTTTTCTTCTATTTGACTAGACAACAAAAGAGTATTCTTACTCCATTGGCTACTGAATATTAAACTAGCAGTAGGCATAACTGCTATTTCAATTAAGTTGGTGATACTTGCCTTACCCCAGACTTCCTCACTCTTACAATTTTTATGTTTCTTGATGACAATGTCTTATGATTTATATTTTCTTTCCTTTTTTTTCTTCCTTTGCTATCTACCCAGACTGCTATGCTCAGGACAAGACATGCCCATAAAAATCTGTTTCATATCTGATGGGAGGTTTAAGCATTGCCAAATCACTGGCAGTAGAACTGCTCTGAGTCAGGTACAAACACATAATTACATTTCTGTCAGAGCCTTAAATACTCAGTATTTGCAGAAAAATCTGTTAATACAAATGTCAATACATTTTGTAAATGAAACTAAATAAACAGAATAATACTTTGTGAGATGGTGATGCTGCACTAGGAATCTTAAAGTTTGTTACTACACTTCGTCATGGAAATACCTGCCACAGTATTTTACTACATGTCAGAGTGCCTGAGCATTACCACTAAATTCTCCACATGACCCTTGCAGCTGTTACCATGTTTTACAATCAAAAGTTAACTAAGTACTTGCTAAGTTACTTCAGTTTATAGATTTGCCAAAAATTGGGTGGGTAATGACTTGTTAATATCTGTGAACTTTAAAATTATACTGAACTTGATAGCAATTGGGAAGAAATGCCAATAAATGCAGCACAACATAATGCAAATATTTGAAAAATATATAAGAAATTATGTAAAACCTACACTTTAAATCTACTCACATTAAATCACCCTTTGGACAAGACGGCTCACTCTTTAACTGACAAGATAACTTTCTGAATCCCATTCTTACTGCATGTATTTATGTGTCATCTTGGATTAATTACATGAAACCTCTTCATTACAGAACACCATTCTCAGGAAGCATCCCCCACAGTCAGCAGGGCACATTAGCTATTAAAATTCATTTCCCTTTTTAAGTCTTCAAGACTATAGTATTTTGTGCTTTCCAGGGGCAAGGCCATGCCTTCAGGTGAAGTTTCTGGCAAAATCAACCAAAACCACTTTAATGCCTGAACAAGAAAGCACGTAAAGCACACCTAGGAAGGTAACAGTTTGTCTTCCTCTGTCAGTTTTTCAATGGTTAGTCTTCCTGAACTAGCTTGTCAGGTGCTTTTACAAGCAACACAATACAAGGGATGGAGAGAGAGCACTGAAGTGCTCCTTTCCCTGGCACCTACTCAGCAGATCTTCATAGCTGAAATAAAACCTTGTCCTCAATAAAGAAAATGCAGATGTGACCTCATTAGCTTAATTGGACTACCTAGCTAATTATCCCTTGGCTCAGCTATTCTGTTCTTTCCTGTCACAGCCATTTTAGAAATTCATCACTTTTCTGCACAAAACATGTTTTGTGCTAGAACTTACTGTCTACACCTTTACATTAACAAATACTCCTGCCTCCAAGAGGAGGATACAAATGACTGCAACTAGACACAACAGTACATGAATACTAAGAGGTGAGAAGAGTTTTGGGAGGATTTTTCTCTTAACCATTCTGTAATAGCAGGTATTACTGGACCATTAAACCATACTCTGAGTAATTTTTAAATATATAAGCCAATTTTTTTAAATCAGTTTAAAAAAACATGATACATCTATATGTATCATGAGACACACTACTACTACAATTTTATTTTCAAACGTGCTTTTAATTTTCTTTTAATAGGAATAAAAGGTTAAGTTGAGCCACTTACCCAGGCACTTCACTGTGTGTTTAAAGACATAATTTTAACCTCAAAAATTTAAGAATCCTGGCCATAGGTTTCTCTAGACTTGCTTAGATGCAAGATCAGTAATATATCTTTATCATATTTCTCATCATAGTGGGGACAGCTGCAGTTAATTATGATTGTTGACCTTTGTGTCCTTCCCCTGAACAACTTCCAGCATGCATAATATATATAAGTGAACATATAGAATCAAAATCAACTATCATTACAACTGTATTTTTCTAAAATAACTGTCAAACTTCTGACTTGGTAATTAATCTATAGATAGAATGCAGCAGAGGAACCTTTTCAGATCAGTATTTTCTCAAGGGGTTGTATGAAAATTGGTTGTATAAAAAATATGCATAGTATTTTTGAAGCATATATCACCTACAAGGTCAATTATTTACTGTAAGCAGGTAACAAAAAATTCCAACTGTTTTATGTGTTGTTAAAATATATTGAGTGAAAGTAACAAAGCCAAACATAAGTGTAAATAGATGTTTTAATACAAAAAATTGAAAATTTAAAATGTGCAATAAATACTACTGTTTCAAGCTCATTATATGAAAACATTTAATACATAAAGTTTTTCTTTTCATTCCCTGTAACAGCACAACATTCCTCAAGTCAAGGATTGATGAAACAATTACCTATTAACCATGGTCAATCTGCTATGTGCATCAGGGTCTGCTATCCAGAGCAGCAGCTTACATATCTGATGGTGGGAAGTACAGAATAATCTTATTTTCCTTTTCTTTCACACACAGCTTTTGCTTTTCTGCTTTATTCAACTGTTGTTGTGTTTTCTCCCTAGTCTTTCATTGCATCTTTCTTTCCCCTGTCCATCTAATAAGGGGGGAGTGATAGCATAGCTTCAGTGGCCACCTAGCCCCTAATCAGGGCCATACCACGACAATATTATTTCCAGTAATTTGTATTACATAGATCAGAATATTTTAATACATACTAACAGAATATCAAGTGAATAAGCTTCATTTTATTTCTTAGATATCTATAGCAAAAATTATATATGCTTTTCTGGCAACTACAAGAATTCTGCAGAGCCGGAGATACCTGGTTATGATAAAAATTTAGTATTTCCCTTCCACGAAGCACTGGGATTGCTTCAAACCTCTAATGTGCTACAGCAGACAGAAACATAAACAGCTGAATAAAACAAGAGTTTACACTAATGGTCATCTGCTACGAACATGAATGCGCAAGAGGTCTGACATAAATGCTGTTCAGCTGCTAGTGTTTCAAAAGTGGCCAAAAACAGCAGCTGAGGATTAGCAGAATGAAGGGCAGCCCCCCCCACACCATTCTTAAGAAGCTCTAGCCACTGGAAATAGAGCACCCCAGAAAAATGCATCATCTGCTTATTAAAAAATTCTGTTTACATATTGCCTTGTGGCCAGATACACTGCACACAGCTTTACTTACCACATATGGAAATAGAGTTACGCATCTAAAAAGGTTTTGTACAGTGGAAAAAGGAACAAATGTGAGTATTTCCTTCTTTGAAATGGAAAAGTATAATATTAGCCATGGTCCAGAAAGAAAAGTGATGGGCTTTCATGTACATGGGTAAACAGGTAAGGCTAGCCAGTCTGCAACTGGAATAGTTCCTTCATATTCCTTTTACTGTTTTCTCTAGGAATACTGTGTATTCCTTCGCTTATTTTCAATGGTGACAAAATTTGCTTGTACTATGCATAGAAAGACCTTTCAGAGAGAATAAGAGGGTGATTTTCCTCATAGGAGCAAAGTGCATAGACGCCACAAAGAAAACGTAGGAAAGCAGGTCAGAATCTAGATTTGCACTAAACTTAAATATTCCTCTGCAGAGAGGATTTTCATGTAAAGCAGGATGTGCATACAGATAGATATTCTGCCCTCAGAAAAGGATACAGATCCCTACTGTACTCATATACTGTACCCATAGAAGACACCTGTTCTAGCTTGGCAAGGAGAGTAAATCAATGACAGTTTATAGTAACTCCTTTTTAGGCAGTGATCTGGCTTTCCTGGTGGCCATCCACATTTGTTTTAGTCTTACAGTAATTTCTAGAAAGCACCAAAGCCCTACTAAAGCTGCCAACTCATTAATTGGAAGCACTATGTCTCTATAGTGTTACAACTCAACTCCCAACTGTATTGTGTGCCAGTGTATACAACTAATGTTAGTGCAGCCTCCAGAGACCACTCCCCTGCTTTTCACACCCCACAAAGGAGACCCAAAGCACAGAGATAAAAGCAAAACTGAGTGTGAAGCACTACAAACATTCTGGAGTCCCTGTCTCTAATCACCATCTGACCTGGAAGGAACCCACCCCCAGCCTTGCTGATCAGGATTGAACAGAGAAAAGGCTGAGGAGGGTAGCAAGGACAGAGAACTCTGTTTAATGGAAGCAGGAATGAGTAGTCTGACAGCAGCTCAGAGAAATGGAAAAAGCTGGTGAAGGAATTGCAGCAATTCAATTTCTTAGCACCAAGCCAAAGACAGCAAGTCTGGAAAGAACTGGGCATTGATGTAACAGTTTAGCACGCAAGAAAATGACAAGTGGGAATTTCAGCATGCTGGGTGAGCCCTTCTGGCATGAGCAGCCATTGTTCTGAAATGCTTACAATTACAACAGGGCCCTCCCAAGGTGTTATGTCCTCTATCCTTAGTTTTGCACAACATAAGTCCAGCCCTTAGGATTCATATTCTGATACACAAGTTTTATGCATGTGTACACCAAAAGGAGTAACATCCTATAAACAGTACTGCAAAATCAAGCCTGTAAAGAACCACTGTAGCCCAAATGCACGAGACGGATGCCTTATTAAACCAGTAGGATCACTCATATTTATTTGGAGACAGCATTCCATCTCTGAAATCAAAATATATAAAATACATGTAAATACTAACGATCTTCAGTTCTGCTACCTTGAGGGAGCTAGGTACATTCTTCTAGACACTACAGTTTCCACTAAGTGCTGAATTCATAAAGCAAAGGCAGCCAGGAGCTAGCGCTATCTCAGACACAAAAATTGTGAGTATATCTGGTCTTTCTCAGACCATTCTCAGTTCACTCTAAAAATTTATTTCTGAAATTAATATTCAGTACAAAACATAGTTTAACATAGTTGCATGGAAACCAAAATCCATCACTGTATACATGCAAAAATAGACAAAATACAGAGTATGGAGTAAGGAGAAAGCATGATAAAGCATTTTGAAAGTAATTCTAGATGAAGGAATCAGAGACATATAGATTAGCAGAGTAGAGGGATGAAAACATCTTTGTCAAAGGGATCTGGCTTAAAACCAGGAAAAAAACACCTTTGTTTCTCTTGCTATGCAAAGCAATACTTAAAAACAACTAAGTTGTGATCTGGCAACCCAACCTTCTCAGTCCCAGGAAAATGCTCAGTTGTATCCACTACTGTATTCAGCTGACATTCAAAACCTCTTACCAATCTCTCTGCTTAATTTAAGAACTACAGAACTTTTTTAGAAGTTATCACAGTTTCTAGGTTTTTGTCCCATCAGTCCAAGTAAAATCTCAAAGGCAAAATTCTAGTCACTCATTTGTCAGCAATTAACATATAAACCCATAATTTAGCTAAGGTAGTACAACAGTGTCATTTAAGCTTTATCTCCTTCATTTGTCACCTGCAATTTTGCTCTGGTCATTCTCTGCTCTATACAGAGTAATGCTGTCATTTAGTACAGTTTCATTCCAATACCACTATTAACATAATAAAGTGGGGAGGGGGAAAGATTTTCATAGAATACATGTAAATTTACCTGCCCTTCTGGCTGTGATCTTGGAGCCATGCCGTAGTAATCGAACACATACTTCCTTGCTGCAGTGATTAACCATCTGCAAATGAATGCTTCTCTTGGTTTGGATTTTTACAAGATATTTTATTACCATTTTTACTATGAATTCCTCTTCTCAAAATCTTGTAAAGGTACCACCATACCAGCTTTGACCTTTATCAGAGTTCCCACCAAGTTTTAAGACACTAAACACAAGTCACTCTCAATGAATCAAATGACAAGCTTCTAGCATGGCCAACAAAAATATCCCAGCAGGGAATAGAATGAGAGGTTATTTTTAAACATTTCCAAATGTACAATACAAACTTCCACAGGTTCCATCTCAGTTAGCAGTTGCTAGCATAACAGTGCACTATACACACAAGCATAAAAATATCCAAGACATCAAAACAGCACAGTGAAACAAAAGGCCAGCATTTAGGGTTTGTCTCTCACTTAACAGAACTAGACTATGGCAAATACTTTTACAAAGAGCTTCCATCTGGCCACTGATGTCAGCTCCTCACCACCACATGGAAAATATCTGTAGAAGATACATGGATACTAAAGGAAAACCTGAAGCTGTGCTTACAAACCTTAGTCACAAGGCAAACCAATGAAATTAAAATGCTTTCATTTCAAGCCTAGAATCAAAACCAACCTGCCTGTGTATAAACAAAAGAGGGATAATTCCTAAGTTTGGGAAAAACAACTCTTTTTGCATGTGTTCCAATTTCAACTTCTGGCCAACTAATGGACACATATATGTTCACCAGAAAGAAGTATTGCTTCAGAAGTTTAGGCACTTCCCTGTCCCATCCATCAAAGACATGCAGGCTCCTAATATGCAGGCTCCTAAAAATGCATGACGCACACATGCTGGCTCTACAGCTTGCTCCAGCTGGAAGGTGTAATGCAGCTATGTACACAGCATCACAATGTCCCAGTGGAAAAGGAGCCCTTGGGGGCTGCACTGAAATCACAGAGCGGAGATGAAATGTAAGGATTATACTGTCACGGATGTTGTCTCTCACTTCCCAGAATACTTGTTAAATGTTTATGACACACTGTGCCATCCAGAACTTTGTAATCAGATGTTGTTTTTCCAACTTCACCATAAAATCAATTATGTGCACAAAAATAAAGGAGAAAGAAAGAAGCAGAAGTGAAAGCTGTGCAAATGTGTATTTTACACCAAGCTATGTCTCTCATGAAAGACATCTGCTTCAATGAAGATTTTGGAAAGCATCTTTATGGTGGCTCCTTTTCCTCATCTGGCTGATGCAGTATGAATATATAGCAGTGCTCCTTTCTACTTCTTTCCTCTGCAGGATTAGCACTCCTTCTTTCTTTTTCTGCAAGCACTTCATTGTGGGTCTGTGAGATCAATTGCCCCTACACCTTCTACCTCCATTTTGTCACCACTTAAAAACTAACATTCTTTCTGCTTTTCTTATCTTTATTTTCACAACTGTTGTAGTAACCAAATGAGGATAATTAAAATCTCACCAAAAAAAAGGATTGAATCTTCAGTACACAGCTACAAAAGCCGCAAAGCACCAATTCTTACAGTAGTCTAACTCGGTGTGTTCAATACACAAAGGAAAGCCTAATCAAGGGCACACATGTCACATGGACAGAGCTGTGAATGATTCCCAAGAGAACCACAACCACACTCGTGTCAATGAATAAGCATGTATCATTTATGTTGCATGTGACCTGCCCATGGGAAAGAGAACTGACTCGGAGATTTCAGGTCACTGCCAACAAACCATGTGTACAAAATTAAGGGGTTTATGTTGAAACTTTGGGGCTGAGACAGCAACCTTGTGTCCCTGCTCTCAGCCAAGAAAGGAGCCTGATCTCCAGAAGAAAGGAAAACACTGTCATGACCTGCCATTGGCAGCATATCCCATGTAATGTTTGGAATGTTTTTCAGCAAAGATTTTCCAGACAAGGAGCCTTATTCTCACATGCAGAGCTGCCTGAGACTCTTTGTAGAGAAAAGAACCAGAAAGCAACAGTCCCACTCGGTTTTGCAGTTTTTGTCACTGTCCTCCTTATGAAATTGCTACTCTAGATACTACACAGCTGAAAGGCAAATGAGCAGTGGGTATGTGGCAGAGAAGCATAGAATCCATGCCCCATTAGAGAGGAGGATGGTTATTTAACTTTTCTTAAAATCAGAAAATGTGGTTTACTTAAGCAAAATCAAACGCTGTCCAAAAGTATAAAACTAAAACAAATAAACCACTCTTCAAAGGTAGTATCCTTTCCCAGACATTTATATTCAAGCATAACAATTTTAAAGTACTTGTGAAATGGAAGTATATCACCGGTCAGATTTTAAGATGTACCTAACTATGGTGATGGGGGCAATGTTGCTTAGCTTGTAGAAGATGTAGTGATCTTATTTTGTAGACACATTGCATGAGAAATTGTAAACAAGTTCTGAAGGAAGGTTGGCAGAGTTAATCATTGTTAGCATTAGGCATTGTTACCTTGAAGCAAACGGTTTGCTTGCAAATAGGTTGTAGGGCTCAATCACATGATTAGAGAGACCTATGAAGTCAGTCACACAATTCCTAGAGTAATACCAAAAGAAATACAGTAAGTTCAACTGCATGTGGAGAATGGACCACATAAAGGACCGTGCAGGACCATTCAGAAGGATGTAATTCAACTATCTGTGACAGAGACTAATTTTGCAATCACAGTTGTGGATACACTGAAACTTGTCTAAGTGCCTTTTGAATAATGCTGTTTAGGTTCAAAAGGTAGAAATTTACTCTACAAGCATATATGAGGCCGCATCTAGAGCATTGTGTCCAGTTCTGGGCCCCTCAGTTCAAGAAGGACACAGAGCTGCTGGATGGTGTCCAGCATAGGGCAACAAAGATGATGAAGGAAGTAGAACACCTCCCTTATGAGGAAAGGCTGAGGGAGCTGGGTCTCTTGAGCTTGGAGAAGAGGGGTGACCTCATTAATTTCTACAAACATGTGAGGGGTGGGTGTCAGGAGGATGCAGCCAGGCTCTTCTCAAGTCATCTAGTGATAGGACATGAGGCAATGGGTGCAAGCTGGCACATAGGAGGTTCCATAGAAATATCAGAAATAACTTCTTCACAGTGAGGGTAATGGAGCATTGGAACAGGCTGCCCAGGGGGGTTGTGGAATCTCCTTCTCTGGAGATGTTCAAGACCTGTCTGGATGTGTTCCTGTGCATTCCTGTTCAACTTGGTCTAGGTGATCCTGCTGTGGCAGGGGGATTGGACTAGATGATCTTTCGAGGTCCCTTCTGATCCCTAATGATTCTATGATTCTAAATGACACTCGTGTGAAATCTAATTCTATGTTTTAACCTTCTAGGCATGATAGTAATTTCATTTCTTTGTCCTTACTGTACCATGTCTCTTTTCTTCTTGTAAGACAGAAAGGACATAAGCATGAAACAAGAGTCACTAACAAGGAATTTGAAAGTCTCAAACACTCAACGCCACAAAAAAGCACTGAGAGATATCTGCAAACTTAAGGTATGATGAGTTAAGATTAGGTCTTTGACAAAATACGTATTGTCTGGTGGCCAATCTCTTAGGTAAATCAATTAAAGAACTACAATGTAAATAGGAATAAAAACATTTAAGAACACCAATTCATAAATAAATATTTAAACTACTAATTGGACACCTGTATATGGCCTCTAAGTGTAGACTAGAGAATTGTCTCTTGAATAATCAGACATCAATAGATGAATTCAAAGTATTTTTGTCTGCCATTCTAATAAAAACTCAAATTCCATTACTTAGTTTCAAATGTTTTTGCCTAAGTGTCAACTGCCACAGTAACCATTACACATTGATTCAATGGACATCCAGTACCTTTCTTTCCATAAGCAGTGGCAATTTGTGACCATGTTTAGTCAGCATTAGCTAACCCACACAGCAAAGGTGCATCTGACCTAGGCAGATCTGAGCTGTCCTCTCAACAGCATCAGCTTGCTCTTTGGTAAGCACCTAAGCATGTCCGTACACTGCAGACCCAGTGTTTAGAGATGTTTACCATGAGTAGCACACAAAAAACAATTTCCCAATGCAGTTAATAGAGCCACAGGACTAGTTCCTACCCTCTTCATCTTCTGTTCCTAGCTTTGCCCTCGCAAATGCGCCTGGCTCTACCCTCTCTGATGAATGACTTAAAAGTTGAGCCCAGAAGTAGTGGGACACTGTACAGTTAGGGAGTTGCTGCAGGAGGATGTTAGTTAGTTGTAGTTTTTTGGAATTTATTAGTACTGGTGCAAGGGACAAGGTAAAAATCTACATAAGTGGACTGGAAGCCCATGAGAAAAATTCTGATTGCTCTGAGACCAGTCCAAGCTACAGTTTGATAATACAGCCAATTTCACTGCAGGAGCATACTATAAGAAGTTCTGAATACTGTTAAATTAGCAGATGGTGGTATTTAACTATACGTAACATATTCTACAGGAAATCCTCAAAAAACATTTCTATGAAATTGCAGGACTAAAATCAACTTGTCTAACTATAAGCTAACATGACTTTCAAACTTATATAACATATTTTTGAAAACTAGCAGTCATAGGTGATCATACAGCAATGGTAAGTCATCCATTTCCAAAACTGGATTTCATTGATTAGAGCTTTAAGTGTGGCATGTAAGTCTTAGCTTGTAAGAACAGCAGCAAGCCGTCCTTACTCTGATGCAGTGGAAACTGCCTAGAGTGAGCAGAGCATTGCTATTTGGCTGCCAAAACATAAATTCTCAGATAATTTACAGCAGAGCAAATGTTAAGATTAACTACAGGTCATGCAGCTTCTACTACTAATTATAGGAAGCCAAGCACAGAGAAAATCTAACTCACCCTGTTCTTACTACATTCAGTGTTGAAACCACAAAACATGAAAAAAACATGTCCACATGACTCCTATAAAATGAAATCAGGACATTGTCATGGGGAATTCCTGACCCTGATGTGACATGACAGCTTAGAGACCCAAGCAAACTTTGTCACATGACCAGTGTAAGAACCAATAGATATCCCTTCTCCATGGCAATATAAATGTCCTGTGCAAGGGCTGAACTCCCTCTTTCAACCCAGAGCCAGCATCCTGATAGTAGCTTCTGGCTACCACTTTCTCCTCACCGTATGATCTTGGTGAAAATATTTTCCCTTTTCATCCTTCCCCTTATAATTCCTTTCTTTCCTCTCCTGCATTGTCCATCATCTTTCCCTCATTCCTGACCCAGTCTTAGTATCATTTTATTCCCACATACACTTTCTGAGTTTTTTTTTTCTCTTTCCCTTCTTCCTTTTCTCCTACCCATTATAACTCCTACCTAGTTATCTTTGTTGTGTTTTCTCTTTCACCCCAATGTATCCCTGTGTGGTTCTCATGTGCCATTTGCAAGGGGAAAGGGGTTGGTGAGGTTGTTTTAATTTTCAGTTTGTGTTGGAGAATCTTTTCTTTGCATCCACATGTACTTTTGCAATGTCTGTGTGGCACTGCCAGATGTTTGTTTCACTGGGGCTTTTTTCTAAGTGTTCTTGTTCTTTGTTAATAAAACTTGTGTTCCAGGTTAGGAAAAGTGGTTTTGGTATCACCTTTTCTTTCCTTTTGTTCCCAAAATAGTATCTGTTCTGTTCTGGACTGTATGGGAGGATCCTCACCCTGGATGGCTTCTCTGCCACTCAGAGAAGCTGGGGTCATTAAGAGCCTTGACCATTTGAGTGGACAAAGGACGAGGTCTCAGGCAGGAGCCATGGAGGCGCTCACAGCTGACACTGAGGTTTCAAGAGGGGGTGGTTGTGACAGGTTTGGAGGAGGGGAGGTTGGAGTGTGTTCCTGCTGGGAACAGGGTGAACAGTTTCTGGCTCTTCTCCTTTTCTTTCACAGAGCCCTGCAGGGCGGCCAAGTGGCCCAGTGGGCTGACACCAGCCAACCCCACTCACCAGGGCTGAAACACTGCAAGCAGGACCCTAATGCCCACCCAGAGCCAGCCACAGTGGAGGAAGCCGGGGTGGTGGTGGCAGGATGCCTTAGCCAGTGTCTACCAGTGGAACAAGTGAGTCTATGCCATGCAAAAAGCCCTTCCCCTGCCTGCACCACGAAGCAGGCAGGCGCAGAGAGAAATCACCAAATGACAAATTCCTCCCTGCATCAAGTGGAGCAGAGTTACACTGATCATCACAAGCCTGAACAAGCCAGAGTGAGATGAGCTAACCTTAAAGAGGAAAAGTCTCAAAAGCCTGAGACCCTGAAGGAGCAAGGAAAGTCCCTAGTGATTTACTGTCGCGGCCACCATTGTGTTCTCACCACATGGCTGAGCCTTGCAGCCACTGCCATCCTTATTTACAGAACAGCAGGAAAAGAAGCCTTTGCAACTGCTTGCCACCGAGAAAGACACTGGGACTGCTCAAATTAAGGGGAGTATAGAGCCTGGAAGGGCATTTGCTGTTTCAGCTTGGCAGATCTGTCTGCACAAGAAGCTGAAGATGTCATAACCTCTGGCAGATGTCAGGAAATTGGCGTTTGAAGTGTCTCAGCAGTGAGTCCCAGGGGGCTGTTGCTGCTGCTGAGCTGCGTGTCCCTCTCTCCCCACAGGACCCAACCTGAAGCCAAAGACTGCTACAGAATGCTTTGCCCATTTCCTTTTCTCAGAATGTGTGTAATGACATTTTGATTGAGTTTTTGATTTGTTTGTGTCATCTGCTTGAGATTTCTCTGCTTTTCGTGTTAGATAGAAATTTAATAAACCCTTTTTTGTTTCCCTGAGCTGTTTTCTCTTGCCTGATAGATTCTGTCCAAGACCCCTCGAGACCTGGCTGCCTGTCCATTTTTGGAATATTCCTAACCCAGGACAGCTTGCTATCATTTATCTTTACTATAAATTTGCCCTTGGTTTGTCACATTTTGAAGACCCTTGGAGTTATAACTAGGATAGACATACTCTCATGAAAATTAATATATGTGCTCAGCTCTTTTCTGTTTCCCTATTAATTGATCCCAAGAAAGCAACAGCAGAAATAGTTATTTCACAAATTCTGAAACAATTAGATCACTACGTCTCAGGTAAGAGCCATTAAGTTTCATTTTTACTATGAATAAAGCAGCTATTTAAGCTGGCTAAGATGTTCACATTATTCTTTGTAATGGCTAAATCTCAAAAAGATAAATGTTGAACATGATTTTTAAAATGCATAGAAAACATGCTACAACATGCATCAGACTGATCTTTCAATAACATCCATTTTTGTCAATGGAATTAAATTAGTAGACTTTTTCCTAACATTAGGAAAAACCCACATTTTTCATTTTATTTCCTGTATAACTGCAGTTACTATTTTGCAAATGGTGCTGACATTATTTATTTCCTGTTTTCTGACAATCTAAAATAATACTTTTTAAACAAAGAGCTTAAGAGCAGTAACCCATCTCATAAATTAAGGGAATGCCTTAGAGAAACCTGGGTACATATATAAGAAAAGGGAAAGGATATCTTTGGCCACAAGCTTTCCAATCTAGTGAGGAGAGCTTTAAACTAGGTTTGTTACAGGGAGTGATCTGTAATCCATTCAGTGTAATGGCCAATTATACCAATAGATACCCTGGGTCTGGAAATAAACCACAAGCTAGTAAGAGAATACCTGATGAATGTCTTTATACTAATGTACGGGCCATGGGGAACAAGCAGGAAGAGCTGCAGGTCTATGTGTGCCTGCAGGGTTACAATGTCATTGGTAACACTGAAATGTGGTGGGATGGTTCTTAAAAATGGAATGTAGGGCTAAGTGGGTACAGACTCTTTAGCAAAGACAGGCAAGGGAGAAAGGGAGGGGATGTTGCCCTCTACAATAAAGACCAATTTGAATGCATGGAGCTCCAGCTAGGGAGGGAAGAAGAACTAACAAAGAACTTATGGGTGAGGATTAAATTGAAACCAGGGTGAAAAAATGATCATCCAACCACTTTCAGTGAAGATCATGTTTAAGACCATCTGAAGAACCTAAACGTGCACAAGTTGATGAGGCCTGACTATATCCACCCTTGGGTCCTAAGAGCACTGGCAAACAGTTGACAGGTTCCCAAGCCACTAGCAATCATATTTGAAAGGTCATGGCAGATGAGTGAGGTTCCTGCTGACTGGAAAAGGGGAAACATCACCTCTATCTTTAAAAAGGGAAAAAACCCAGGAAACTATTGGTCAGTCAGCCTCACCTCTGGCAAGAACATGGAGCAGATCCTCATAAAGGCCCTGCTGACACATCTGGAAAATGAAGAAACGTTTGGTAACCAACACAGCTACATCAGAGGCAAATCCTGCCTGACTAATTTGATGGCCTTTTATGACGGTGTTACAGCACAGATGGAAAAGAGAAGAGCAAGCAATGTCATCTACCTGGACTTGAGTAAAAGCGTTTGATGCTGTCCTGCACAACATCCTGGTCATCAAACTGGAGAAACATGGACTTGATGTATGGACCACTTGCTGGATAATGAATTGGCTAGATGGCTGCACTCAAAGAGTTGTGGTTAAGGCCTCAAAGTACAAAAGGAAAGCAGTGATGAGCAGCATCCCTCAGGGGTCAGTACTGTTTAACATCTTTGTCAGTGATATGGACACTGGAATGTAGTGCCCCCTCAGCAGGTTTCCTGATGCCACCAAGCTGTGTGGTGTGGTAGACACTCTGGAGAGAAGGGATGCCAACCAGAGGGGTCTGGACAGGCTTGTTAGGTGGGACATTGCCAAACTCATGAGATTCAATACGGCCAAGTGTGAGGTCCTGCACCTGGGTCAAGGCAATGCCAGGCACAAATACAGGTTGGGTGGTGAACAGATTGAGAGCAGTCTTGAGGAGAAGCACTTAGGGGTGTTGGTTGACAAAAAGCTCAACACGAGCCAGCAATGTTCACTTGTGGCCCAGAAAGTCGACTGCATCAAAAGAAGCGTGATCAGTAGGTCGAGGAAGGTGATCCCCCCCATCTTTTCTGCTCTCAAGAGACCCCATCTGGAGTACTGCATCCAGTTCTGGAGTCTCCCACACAGGAAAGATACTGAACTGTTGGAATATGTCCAGAGGAGGGTCATAAGGATGACTGCAGGGCTGAAGCACCTCTCCTATGGGGACAGGCTGAGAGATTTGGAGCTATTCAGCTTGGAGGAGACTCCAGGGAGATCTTGTAGCGATCTTCCAGTACCTTAAGGGGGTCTACAGAAAAGCTGGGGAGGGGCTGTTTACAAGGGCTTGTAGTGGAAAGACCAAGGGTAATGGTTTCAAGCTGGAAGAGAGTAGGTTTAGACTGGAAGTCAGGAGGAAGTTCTTCACAATGAAGGCAGTGAGACATGGGAATAGGCTGTCCAGGAAGGTTGTGGATGTCCCCTCCCTGGAAGTGTTCAAGGCCTTGATGTAGTCAGGGGTGTCGCTGCTCTTGGCAGGGGGGTTGGAACTAGATGATCTTTGAAGTGCCTTTCAACCCGAACCATTCTATGAGTCTATGAATAAGATATCTTGAAGTTTGTGCACAACTCCTCAAGATTGTGATCATTTCTCAGAAGCTTGATGTACAGAGGATTTATGGTGTACCCCCCAATGGAAATTTCATATGCTTGAGACAGTACCACATTATTTTTCATTGTTTTATAATAAATACTGCTAGTGTTTGGCAGGAATAGAGTAAGTGACTCACCTTCATCTAAAGGAACCTCTTCCTCCTCACATGGAGAAGGAAGGAGGGGCTGTAGAGGCTCCATGATGATTATGAGTTGTTTGTTCAAGGAGGGAGAGCTGTGACTCTGGATAACACTCGTTCTAAAAGAACAGAAAGACAGAGTCAGTGTACTTACAAGGTGACAACTGAGGTCCAATACATCTTAGCTCAGAAGTGTTTTTCATATTTTATGCTACTCCTTGAGCTACCACACAAAGCTCTGCACACTGAACAGTGCTTTTAGCCATGTTATGTTGAATCCTCAGCAGATATAAACCTGTGAACATCCCAACAGTAAAAGAAGATTTTGTGTAAGTTTACTTCCCTTTACATAGTTTGACTCCTTTCATCTTATGCAAAATTTCAGTGACTTGTTCCTCTCCGGGCAGCACAACACACATCAGATACTTGGCTTCAAGAACAGGGAATGTAGAGAGGATACAAGTAATTTTCCATTGCCTCTGGGACTGGATAAAGAACTTGCTACAGCTTGAGCACTGCAGGCTAAAGACTAAAGCAGGAACAACTATACCTGTTCAGTTAACAGACAGGTACACAGACTCTATGCCATGCCTCCAGGTGCTCAAGCTGATTCTCTTTCATGTCTTACTTGGCTCTAACAGGCTTTCCTGGTAGCAGGTGTTGAACTCTCTCAGCAAAGTTTGAAGAATACTGTTGATTCACTTCAGTCATAAGTGATGATTAGCCTAAAATCATATTACAATGAATATAAAATGTCTCTTTAGCATAAATTACCTAGGACTTACATGATACAGGCCTGAAGCAAGAGTACAGAAGTAAACCTGAACCATTACATTACAAAATACTTACTTTAGATACGAGCAAACATGAAAGGGAAGAGGATCACCTCAAATAGTTCATAGATTCAGTGCTCAAGTTTCACAAAATGCATTTCAAGTTTGCACAATGACTCAACGTAGAATTGCACATAGATAAACAAACTGAACAAAGCACCTCTGCTAAGTAAAAAGAAGGGATTGTGTGTTGCTGAGAGCTTAGATAAACTTTGGACACAGATGACCTACTTTAAGCCACATTGTATGTCATTAAATACTCTGTAAGGATAAATAAGAATTCTAGCTCAAATGTCATGATTCCTTGTTTGTTAACATGTGCCCAAAGCTACTTATGTCCTTGTGTGCATTCTCTGAACAGTCTCTAATAACTAGTTTAAATTTTCACTATCTAAAGAAGCTTTGCATCTCCTGAAACTTTGTCCTTGCTGTAAAAGGCTTTCAAGCAACTCCCAAAGTAGGAGGCGAGCCAGGAAGCAAATACAAGGCTCTGACTCTACGTATTTACAAAAGGTCTGTCCTTCAGGCATGCCCTGGAAGTAAAACAGGAAATAATTTTGTGGGTTTTTTTTCAGAAGAACTTGACACTGCATTAAGACTGCATGACTGCACACTCTTTCCAGTGTGCAGTGCTTTAAGTGTACTATCCAAACACAAAGGTAGTCAACAGTAGTCTCCTCACAACTTCATGTTTCTCTCTCATTGAAGCCATGGTACCACTGAATTTACTGTGAGAGAAGAGGTGCAAAGCCTCTACGTACATTTATATATATTTTATATATGTGTACCTTTACCTTGTGTGTGTATATTTACCTAGTGTATTTACAAATCCACTGTTACCATAATTCTGTAATACTGCATATTTCCCAAGGATTGCATGTCTTATTGTAGACAGAATGACAGTACATGACGCACTAAAGGAAGACAATTTCTCCGTAGAGAACAATAATCCTCTTTAATCCTTAAACTTTAATATTGAATGTCATGCCATACCTATGAACTTCAGGAGGTTCCCTCTGGATTTTAGAGCTTGCCTCCATGACCTCTTTGGCTACTTTTCCACTGCATTAAAATACAAAATACACAACCAAGCAAATAATCCAAGTTCATTACATGCCAAGGACTGTACATATATGAATATTTCAGTTACATTCAAATGAAAAAATGGAGAAGGCAAAAAACCCCCTATGTAGTAGATGTATAATGTCTCAGATTAAAAGTTCTGTGGATCACCTGTCTGCAAAGCTACTGAAGAATATCTAAGTTTTGTGGTAGAACACTAGGAGTGGGACTGGACTGTCTCACTAACACAGAGCTGCCTAGTTACAAGGGGCATGCAACTTCTGCATTGGCCACACATCCTTGTGTTACAGAAAATGCACCAAATGTGGAGGCCTGTTCTAGTGAAACTACTCTTTGATAGGCTTGCTTGAAGCAACCAATTTATAAATGAAACTACAGAGACAACTGAAAACTTTTTTAATCCTATCCTGTATAGTTATGAACAGGTCCTCATGAAATAAAAGCCCTCAGTTTGCCACAGATGATTAGTTAAATTGTCTTATACTTTCAGAAATGGTTTATTATGAAAAAGAAAGAGCAAACACCCACCTATATCGAAATCTACTGCCTTTAAAAAATATCTTGCTGCTGGACATGGTTTTGATCTGACTGGATTTTGCATACCTTGAAGAAAAAGAAGAGAGGCTGTCACATTTTCATTACAGGAGGAAAGGTGATAAGCAAAACTGAACACCACAGGCTACAAGGTTTCTTATTTTTATATCACAAAGTAATATTCAATAAATGACTTTTCCAAATTTGTTAAGGCCTTTATGCAAATAAGAATATAAAATGCATATAAAACAATTCACATGGCACAGAATATGTGAACATAAAAGAAGTAATTACTTGGATAGGAAAGCAAGAAAATTAAATGCAGATGCTTGCTCCATCTCTAAAGACTTTCATTCACAGGATGAAGGACAGACTGTGTACTCCAAAAGCCTCTATGGCAAGTTTGCATTCACCCTAACACCACCTTGTTTGTGGAAAAATAAGGCTATTTCTACCTTCCCACTAGTAAAATGAAAAACAAACAAAAAAGAAGTGGTAATACTTGTCTCCAAAACCAGTTGCTTTCTGTTGCTTCTATACAGTCAACTTCTTAGTAGCTGACATCACACCTTACTGCTTCTAACTACAAAGTATGCAACAACCTTTCATCACAGATTTTTGCCACAAAGATCGCACACCAACCATGAATTTGTGACCAAAACTCAAACAACATTACAGCCACTTAATAAGAGCAGGGAGATTATATATGATGTGAGTCTCTTTACTTCAAACATGAATTTATCTCCTTTGGGTCAGAATTGTTTCCTATTCCCCATGTTTACTTCTACTAACATAAAAAAAACCTGCTCAAACACCATGCATTATTTTCCTACTTAAAGTACTCCAATATCAAACACTTCCTGATAATATTTTCATTAATTCACTCTCAAACACAAGAGATGCTAACAGTTGTACAATACCAGCTCATATTTCCTGTTTCTTTAGTGCATCAATTGAGTAGGTTATATTGATATACTGTAGTATCAGTGTGGAAAAAAAGAAGAAATTCTCCAAAATAGACTTCACTAACATTCATGTTAGAAGAAAGTTCTTCCTACTTAGTTATTTACTCTTATACCAGCCCCCTGGTGTTGCTATGCTGCAACACAAAAACAAACATTTTTAAAAATACACAAGATGCTATAGAGACAGACCAAGGAACAAGAATAGAAGCTACAGGCATAAAAGGAAGCATCAATGAACAGATCTAACAAAACTAACTGAGGGCAGAAATAATGCCTAACAGCTTTTTAATGAGGAACTATTTTCAGTTTCTCTTTAAGGAGAAGGAAGAAAAATTCTCTTGAGGAAGATAAATTCTCTATTTCTTGTCAATTTACAGGCTTTTATTTAAAAAGTTGAGGTGGCTGGCATTTTTCAAAAAGCATCTAAGAACATGTTCTTTTCTTTTTAAATCATGACAGAGATTTTTTTTTTTTTTCCAAATCAACTTACAAAACTGGATTTCAAATGCAAAAACATACCAGCAGAAGAGCCCAGAGAATCAACATAATAGATTATTTCCTTCATTCTATAGGTATTTAACTGTTAAGATCATGTTCTCGGACTCAAGTGGAGTACTGTGCCCATCCAATGTCACACTATGGAGCAACAAAAACTGTGTTGGAAAATTTCTAATTATTCACTGCCAAAACCTTCCTTCCTCCTTCAGATTTTAAACAATTTATAATACTGACTTGGAACAAAATAGCATTCTATGTAGACTTGGATATTTTGAATTCAGTAATGAAATGAAACATTTCACATTCAGCTATTTGCTACTAGCATGCATGGTTATTTTCATATAGACTTCAGGTTTACATACTTGTAAAAAGCCTGATTCTCCACCCCACATTTCCAAAGATGCTTGCAGGCTGCTGGTGTAGAGGTATGGAATGACAGCACAGCCTTTTTCTAAGTGCAAAGAAAAGAAGGCAAATAAAAGTAATGAAAATGCTAAATTCCCAAACATTGAAGTAACTGCCTATGGCAGCATCACCATGAAGTAGATACACTGAAGACCAGCTTTCCCTGTGTAGGTTCAACCTGTGGTTCACCCACAGCATAGCTAATGTTTAAACTGCTCATGCAATCATTTCAGCAATAAAAGGGGATACTTAGAGGAAGCAGAGAATAGCATGTGTACAAGTTCCTTGTAGAAGAAATCTGTATTAACAGTATTCAGACCAAATCAGAAGTAATCTCCGTATTCAATATTCAACATTGCACAGTTGCCATACTAATAATAAATCAGGTCTTTCTGTTCCCTATGTCCTACCATAAAATCCCATTTGCAAACACACAAACAGCCCCTGATACCTCTGGTGTACTTCCTACTTTGCACTTTGACTGCATCCAAAGTCACATTTTTGGGCTGTATCACACTGCCCTATGAGAAGAATAGATACAGCATGCAAGAGCCCAATGACAGGACTCCTAAATATCTAGGACAGACTCCAGCCTATTCAGCAGTCTGAGATACAATTATGATAATTAGCTATTGCAGTTTGAAAATTATCAAATTTTCAGGTGTTAATTTTTGTGCTTTTGTGACCAAAAAGCATTTTATTTTGAAACTGGGGTTAGCTTTCCCAGTAGACCCCTGCATCAGTGAGCTGATCCTATAGGTGACTGGTGGACAGTCTATAAAAGGGGGTTTTCTTCCTTCTACTGTCTTTTGTAAGACAAAGACCTTGACTGGGAACAGAGTATAGCTCTACCCCTCAGGAGTGGAGGGCAAGGAAAGGCTCTTGGTCTACCTGCCAGTGAAGGGTGGAACACAGAAGAAGCCTAGCTTTGCTGCAGCTCTGTCACAGAAGCAACTATGGCCCTCTTTTGCCTGAGAGCTTGAACACAGAAAGTCAATGCCAGCTCATCCCAGTTCCTGGCAGCAGGCCGAAGAGAGGAAAAACTCTTACACACTTTTCTCTCAGCTGGATCACCTTTGAAGATGCCAGGCAGCGGTGAGCTCTTAACCCTCTCCCTCCCTCGGAGCCTTAAACACAGGGGAGAAGAAAAGAGAAGAGAAGACCCTGGGGCAGGCATCTCTACCACAACAGGCTTTACACCATGTGACCAGCACCATGCTGCCTCTGTCCCCACAGAGATGCTGTATGCTCTGCCACTGAGAGAAGCCTCTGATGAGAGAGACAGATCGCAAGTACCAATCTCCTAAGCCTCTAGCAAACAAAGAGACTGGGTANTTATTTGGGGATATTTCCTTTTCTTCTTGGTGATGGGTTCAGTAAGTCCTTTTCTTTATACAAAGTTACTTCATTGCCTGTTGAATTCCCACCAGTAGCTGGTTGCTGTGCTTGAATTGCAGGCACCAACCCAAACCGATTTAGGCCCTCTGTCTAACCCATTACAGTAGCCAAAAATCCCTCATATTGATCCAAGTATAAATGCTCAATTGAATTTTAAATCATACACGTTTCACTCATGCCATAGAGTAAAGGTACAGTTTAGTAATTTAAAACACATTAAAACTTGACTATATAGATGACAAAAAACATTTTTTCTCCAAGCTCAAGGTAAGTGCATCCCTTTGAACAGAAGTAGCTGATGAGGCTGGAGACCTGTGTGCACAAGCAAGGTGCTCCTGGAAAAACTCAAAAGGAAATGTAAGTTCACAGTATATGGAAAAAAGCATCTGGTCTCTTGAAAAGATTATAGAAACATTGTCAGGGGCTGTGGAGATGCAACAAGAAAGGTTAAGGCCTTCCTGGAATTAAATCAAAGTGAAAGAGAATGAGAAAACTTGCTTCAAATACATTACTGTTTAAAGGAAAAACAGGGAAATGTAGGCCCACTCCTGAATGAGGGAGGAGCCCTGGTAACAGAGGATGCAGAGATGGCAGAGCTACTGAATACCTTCTTTGCCTCAGTCATTACTGTTGTGATTAGCCCTCGGGAATCCCAGACCCTTGAATTAAGGGAGCAAGCTTGGAGGAAGGGTGCTCCACTGGTCAGTGAAGACTGGGTTGGAGATCTTTCAGCTAAACTGAACATGCATAAACCCACGGGTCTTGATGGGATTCACCTGTGATTGCTGAGAGAGTTGGCTGGTGCTGCTATGCCACTCTTTTTCATTTTTGAAAGAGCACAGAGAACAGGAGAGGTGCCTAAAGACTAAAACCCCTAACATCCTATGATCCTATGATAAAAGACAGCCAGTGTCACGTCAGTCTTCAAAAAGGGCCAGAAGGAAAACATAGCAAACTATAGACCAGTCAGCCTCACCTCCATTCCTGGAAAAGTGATGGAGCAGCTCATTCCAGAGGCCATCTATAAGCACATGGAAGAAAAAAAAGGCTATCGGTAGTCAGCACAGACTTACGAAGGGGGAATTATGTTTGACTACTGTGATAGCCTACTTTGATGGTGTGATTAAATGGGCAGATGAAGGGAGAGCAGTGGATGTTGTCCACCTTGACTTCAGCAAAGCTTTTGACACTATCTGCCATAACACCCTTGGAGGTAAACTCAGGAAAAGTGATTTGACTGTGAGATTAATTGAGAACTAGCTAAACAACAGAACTCACAGGGTTGTGATCAGCAGCACAGAGCCCATTTGGAGGCCTGAAGCCAGTGGGATTCCCCAGGGGTCAATACTAGGCCCAGTCCTGTTAAATATCTTCATCAACAACCTGGATGGGAAAATAGAGTATACCCTCAGCAAGTTTGCTGATAATACAAAAGCGGGACGAGTGCTTGATCCACCAGAAGGCTCTGCTACCATTCAGTGAGATCCAGACAGACTTAAAGGCTAGGTGAAGGGAACCTAATTAAGTTCAACAAGGGTAAGAGTAGAGTCCTGCAGCTGAGGAGGAACATCACCAGTACAGAATGGGGGTTGTCTCTTTGGAAAGTAGCCCCATGGAAATAGACCTTGGAGTTCTGATGGACAGCAAGTTAACCATGGGGCAGCCATGTGCCCTTGTGGCCAAGAAACAAAATTACATCCTTGGGATGTACCAAGAAAAGTGTGTCCAGCAGGTCAAGGGAGGTTCTGCTTCCCTGCTACTCTGTGCTTGGTTTGGGCACATCTGAAATACTTCATCCAGTTCTGGGCTCTCCAATTCAAGAGAGATGAGCAACTGCTGGAGTGTCCAACAGAGGGCTATAAGGATGATTAAGAAACTTGAACACCTCTCCTATGAGAAAAGGATGAGAGAAATATTCAGGCTATTTAATCTGGAGAGGCGAAGGCTGAGAGAGGATCTTATTAATGTCTATAAATATCTGAAGGATGAGTGTCAAGAAGGAGGGGACAGTTTCTTTTCAGTGGTGTCATGTGCTAAGTGGTGGAGCACTGGAACAGGTTGGCTAGAGAGGTTGCAGAATCTTCTTCTCTGGAGACTTTCAAAACCCACCTGGATGCGTGCCTGTGTGACCTGCCCTAGGTGATCCTGCTTTTGTTGGGAGGTTGGACTAGGTGATCTCCAGAGGTCCCTTTCAACCCTTACCATTCTGTGATGCGATCAATCAACACATCACTGCATGAATATTAAGTGAGAAATATCTCAACCCTGTGCAAGTCTTTTTGACAGTACCAATATTCACATTCACTCTTATTCTATATTTTAGCTACAATATGAGGCAAAATTATTGATTTTTTAGAAGTTTCTTTAGATAAAAAATTATGTTTGTTTTAGCTGATTCTAAATCAAAACAAGATGCTCTTTAATAATATTAAACCTGACCTCCTTCTGAGCTCCAAACACATAAAAAGTCTTCCCTTCAAATTTCAGTTTATAGACATCACACCTAGAAAGATAAAAACATTTAGTATAGGAAAACTAAGTAATATAAGCAACCTGCATACAAATTTCCCTGATTCCCAAAGTTAAGCAGGCTATCAAATGACAAAGAACCTCAACAGAGCTCGTAAAACTTTTAGCACAGAAGTATTTAATAGTCTAATTTTCTTTAGGGTAGAGAACATAATCCCATAGTGTTTCTTTTATGTCCCTGTAGCTCTTCAAGAAATTAACTTCAGCTGCTGGAAAATGAAGAGGAAATTAGAAGTAGGCAGAAGCTTATATTTATGTTCTATTTATTACACAGTTTGTAATTCCTCTTATATCTTAAAATCATGGAATGCCTGATGTAATTAAACTGAGAGAAATATAATACTTAATAATATCCTTACCTATTTGTGGTTTCACTTATACATCTTAGTACTGACTACTTACAGACAGAACACCACAGGAAGAACAATTTTGACAGCACTTATTACTGGGAGGCCATGAGTTGCAAACCTATGTCAAAATTTAATTGAAGCAAGGCTGAAAAGCACAATATGCATGTGGAATATTATGCATCACATAAAGCCAATTTGATGCTTCTGCTTAAATTGTAATTGAAATTTTGTCGTTACCGCCTCTAAAATGGAGACAATGTATTTTTTCCATAAACTTCTGTAAAGATTTTGGGTGTCAGACAGGAATGATTCCAGAAGGATAATGCTACCCCTGAAACTTTAAAACAAGTGTTCTACTTTAACATTAAACAACAACAACAAAAACAATTCTATTTGAGAATATTTGAGACTTGAGAAATATAATATTTGACAGAGCTTTTCTATTCAAAAGAAAATCTCAAACTTGAATTTATTGTGTACAGCAAATGTCAACGAACAACAGTTAAAGCTACTAGAACTCACATCTAGGTCTCAGAAATTAAAGTAGCGGTACATGGTGTTCAGACAAGTCTCACCAGACCGACCTTATGAAGGCCAGCATAATACTGAGACAGATTCCTCTATCACTATTTAATTTTGTATCTCACTTACATGCCAATGGACCAAATGAGTACACAGAGAGCTATGAAAGGACATGTTATTATTAAATAACATGGAAAAATAAAGACACTCATTTCAAACAGCATGGTGGATACATGCCTGGCATGTGCTATTCTCTTCACACATTACTGCTGCACTGTCCTTAGGCTAAAGGCACAAACCACAGAAGCACTGTGACAAGGGCTACCTGAAATTATCCCCAAGGAAACTACAGCAAAATCCATTTTACAGACATGTTCCTAGAGCTCCACACAGAACTGAATCATACAGCTACACTGCATTGATAAAAGTGAGGGTTTTAGGTTAGTCAGCTGTTGAGGAGGTTCCTGTGGGTGCGCAGCAAATAATCCATCTCTAAAGAAAAACTTCACCTTTTAACTTCTTCACATACTGCCCATCTTCTTCACATAGATTGGAACAGCCACATCTAATTAACTGCTGTTGGAATTTGTTTTGTAGCATGGCAAAAAATAAGATTCATCAATCTCTGAGCATGCTTGTACTCACTCTGCACCACACTGCTGTGGGCACAGGCAGCTGCTGTTAAACCACCTGCAGGAGCTCAGATTTACATCTTCCTCAACATGACTGAGGCAAACAGCTCACATGTTTTGCAGGAGCAGAAAAAAAGGGCAAAGCCAGACAAACCAAAGGGAACTGTATAAGTATCCACTTCTTAAAAATAAATAGGCTGAAAAACCAAAATTCAAAGGCATTCTCTCCTCCTCCACTGCATACAAACTAAATTCTTTCACAGTTTCCAAACTGAAGTTAATTAAATGAGGAAACAGCAAGAATCCCAAGACACAAATAAAGATGCAGGTGGACTCTTGTAAACTCTTCCAGGTATGTCTGCAATAAGGCTCATCAGTGATTTACAGTACAGTTGAAAAATAACTTGCTCAGTTTTAGCTTTTGTGCAGTATGTCAATAAATGCCACCTGTGGAATAATTTTCACAGGAGGAAGAACAACACTAAATTATTATTATTACTCCATTTCTCATGTAGTATCCTTTAAAAAGGATACATGATGGGACAAGAGAAGGAATAATCACATCGTTCATGTTAAAGATAAATGTAAGAAATGACAGCAGAAAGAAGGGAAGACATGGGAAAAATGTGTTCATATTAATCTTTTCACATGCTTACCACTTTAACAAATGAATTCTTTTATTCCCCTGGAAAACTACAAATCCTGCAGCTGTGAATCCTAAAAATGTAGTCGCCCCCGCTGAGTCCTTGAAAAAGATAAAAGAAAGATAATTTTCCCTTAATCCAGTAAGGTACTTCTTCCTGATAGAATAAAGTGTTAGCACACCATAGATAAACCTTCATTTTGTTTTCTTTTCCAAAATAAATTTTGCCTTCAAATTGAACACCTCTGAAGATCAAAAACAGTTCTTGGAAATACAGGCTTCATTTATTTCTATGTATTTCAATGAGTAACAGCATCCTATGCTTTCTTTACATGTACTTGTAGCTGACAACAACAGGGAATCCTTAGTTATATTTACTAATGTTGTTGAAAATGTACTTCTGTGTACATTCTTACCATGATGGCCAACTACAAACCAGAGATTCACACTTGCTTCAACACTAGAGTTTTTTAGGACTTCACAATTACATTGTTCTTCTGCAAAACGTGTTGGATATACGGCTGACAGACAGCATTTACTACAATAAGCAAGTAGTCTTGAGTACACACCAGAAGATACAGTGATATTTGCCTTCCAAATAGAAAAAACACTTAAGATTTTTAATCCACAATAATATTTCTAGCTCATCATTTTTCAGAAATTGTTAGGTGAGAATCAGTTTCCAGATTATCACTGCTCTTCCACCAAATGAGACAGTATACAGGCCAAAGCAAAGACAGTTGTTAACACTAAAAATAAATACTGCAGATAAAATCAAGTAATAAAAAGTGTACATACAAGTGATAATTAGAACTAGTAATTAAAATCGCCTTTTTATAGGGAACTACAAAGTATCAAAGTGGGCAAATGTGCAAATGCTTATACAGTTGTTCCTTCTGTACATTTGGTTTGCTGTTCTTCCTAAGATTTGTACATTTTCATGGTGTTTGAAAAACTAATCTGCCAAGGACTAAAACTGTGCTGCATCTTCTGCACAGAGTAATGATGAATCCTGAAAATCTTAGTAGACACAAATGATTTCACACTGGAGAGTATTTAGCAAAATGTTTGCATTAAATATAAAGACATTATCAAGTATAATCAAAGCTTTTGTCATGATCCTTTACTACATTTTCCTATGTTCTGCTTCCTCTTGAAAGATCTATCCTTTGATTAATGTAAAAAAATATGAGAAGAACACGTATTGTCAAGCAACCAGTGTTCTTCAAGACTTAAAGGCAGTATTTAGTTCCAGGGCAAGTTATTTTATAAATTATTCTCTAGTTATGCCTGGATGAAAGACCAAGATAAATTACTAGGTTTTGACTAATTATTAGTAGAGAGTACATATTACTAGATATTAGTAAAGAGAATAGTTACCTTGCAAGGATGAGGATCAACACCATAAGTTTCCAAAGAATACGCTTTCAAAAGTAAGTTAAATTCAGCAACAGCTGGGCTCTGACCTCTGGAATAACAAAACAAACCATAGTTTTACAGCAAAAATAGGAGAAAACTACTTTTTTGACTGAAAAGTTTAAATGCCTAAAACAAGATAAAAGTTGTTACTTAAATACAAACCGTTTCAAACGTGTTTTTAATATAAAGGTAAAAAATATTTCACATGCTTCATTTGATGAATTTTCCAGTGTTTGCTGTTTTCTAATGGTGTTTTACTTAGTTTGGAGACAATGTGTTATGCAGTTAACCAAAGTTATCCATTTTGTTGCCTTTTAATATACATGTATTTGAGCCTGAATACGAAATAAACGTCAGCATCTTTTTTCCACAAACTCTTACTCCCCAACTCATTTAAGAGGATTGGGCAGATTAACAAACATTCCTTCCAGCACAGGATTTAAGTACAGCAATCATATTACACTGTCTACTCAGATACATGCCTAAAAATAGCAGTGCCTGTTACCAACATGATAGTTCAGAATCAGTCAGCATTTCCATTATATGTTCCTATTTTTAGGGTGTCAATAATCAACTACGAACATACTCCACATGCCTGAAACATGGCATGCAAAACTTCTAGAGTACACCAGAGTTCTAGGGTAAGCTTTATTATTTTATTTCTGCTCTTCTAAAAGATCTACAGTGTCTGGTTATCAGGGAACTGTTCTGTTTATTATTTTACATATGTATTCCCACGTCTGGGGTACATGATTCTGATAGTTCTGAGACAATGAGCAGTACTAAGAACCTTTAGAAAACCACACTTCATAATGTTTCTTATGCAAATTTTCAAAAAAAAAAGAAAAGCCATAGACAAATCTTGATGAAACACAGTACTTTATCTTACTCCTACATTTTGGGGTCCAGTCTTACACTGTGACCAGTGGCACTCTCAAACTGGCACTTAAAAACTGCTCGTGCACTTATGTCTAATAGCTCCCTGTAAGTCTGCTATCCCTCAGCAGCTAAAAACCAACAAGCACTGACATACTCGATTCCATATCCAGGCAAAAAAAAAGTTCAATTTAAGAGTTAAGACAAAGTCTAGCATGCTTGTGGGTGTCAAATCCTATTTTGAACCTCCCAGGCCAGTGCCCTATGGTAATGCATCCTGTGGCCCTTGTATTCTTCCAAGTCATTTGGTCCCTTTTGATACTATAGTACTTGCAATTTATTTCAAATTACATTTATGTTGAAGCTTAGCTTTTAAAGAAAAGCACATCCATGAAAGTAGAGAATAAGTTCCCTTCTTTATCCTTTCTGAATGAAAGCATCCTTTTGCATGAATGCAGCAAAAAAAATGCTTATCGTACCCATTCAGATTTTTTTATGACAGTCTAAATATCATCAAAAGTGACAGTCCTAACAGTTTAAAGTGGTTTTTAACTTGCCACTAGTAATAAATCATGACTTTAGGTGTAGTCACAACATAAGAGCAACAATAGTTTAAAAAGGCCACAAGTTTGTATCATACACCAGCAACTTCACAGGAAAGAAGTAATTCACTAACTTGACCTAAATTAATTAGAACACTTGTGCTGCATAGTGAAAAGCTAAACAAACAAGTGGTTTGATTGCCTATTGGAAATCAGGCCTCACAACAAAATATCATAAAAGTCAACTTTTTTCACCACCTTCCTTTGCTGGTACAAAGAAAAGTGTTTCCAATGATCAAAAAGTTATACGCAATTTGGAGCAATATGATTTGGGGGTTTTGGCATTTCCAAAGGGAAAAAAAATATTCAACTGCTATTATTGTTGAGACATATTTTAAAAAGAATTAGCATGCTCTCCTCACCTAAAGCCTCTGAAACTAGGCTGTCTTTGCATGTGTCAAGTGGAACGAGCTGTGTTACTTGGGAAAAAAAGCAGAATACATGAACACATTTGATTTTAGCAGATTTCAAACTAATCCAATGGCTATTGTGCAAAGCCTTGAAAGAATAGCACAAAGCAGAGGAGTCAGGAGCAACATCAAATTAAAAAATACCTCATCCACCCATTACCAAGGAATTATTAATCAAGCCTTGATAATGTGCTTTACATCTGTAACATAGCAATGAAATTTCTTTACAAAAAACATGTGACTAGGAACATAAGAAATCCTAGAAACAATAAACATTTTTCAATTAATCATTGATTTAACATTCTGCCTTTGACTAACTTTGTTAAAAAGCCCTTAAGCTTTCCACATGCGATCAACAGCCTAACATAAAAACGTATACACTTTCCTCACTTACACCATTGCATACTAAAACTTCTGTATACCATATGATTACTAAGATGTGGATTAGTTGTGAATTAGAGCACCACATTTATTAGCTACAAATTAATGATTCAAGCTAGGAATTAATCCGTCTAAAAGTTCCTAATAAAATATTAATGAAGCAAAGACGTTAATAGTCGATTAAGAACACTCATAAACACCCTTTTTTTCCTTTAGACTTGTGAGAAGTATGCATTAGAGGATGTACAAGCTCTGTTTATTCCCCACAGGGACACCAACCCTGAAGAACTCAGAGGTCCAGGAGACTCAATGGGGAATTCTTCCAGGGTATGTCACAGTAATTATCTGCTTGTTTTACCGGTTGCCCACACTAATTTACTGTAGAATTTTCTCCCCTGCTTATCTTTCCTTAGGGGTATGTTCCTGCTACATACTGAATTAGTGGAGCTTAGTTAAAGTCAAGGATGACACAGCATTAATTCATTTTTACAAACAGTAAACACTATATAGCAATAAGAGTAAAGAAAAGGCATTTTCAGTACTGTTCTCAGTAGCTTACTTTCTGAATGTCCCTAGCAAAGCCACTTCATCTATATTCTCTGATTCTTCTACTGACACAGAAAGTGCTGCAAGATACTACCATTACCATACTATTACCAATAGAAGGAGTAATTATTGTCCATCCTGTTGCCTCATCTCTGTTACTTCATGCAGAACACAATAGCAATACTACACTTGAGTATGCCCCATGTACAAAAAACTCTGGTGGGTGTGTAGGGTGTTTCAGTGTAATTAATTCAATACATTAAGGGAAAAATATGAGCCATAAAGCTTTAAAAAACATACAGACAGCCCCTATTGTGCATCCTTTGCCATTCTCTGCAACTGTGAGTATGCTTCACTGCAGCATCACAAGAGGCCACAGTGACCATATTTCAAGAAGGGTCTCAATCTCTGAAATATTCTCCTTGTTTATATCCCAGGTCTTGTATAGGACATCCCTCAGCAGAACAGGATTGCCTGTGATTCCTTTAAACCTATTTAAAAAAAAATCAAAATTCTAAATAAAGAATTAGCTAGTTTAGCTACACATACTGATCACAGAACTGCTTAGTACATGGCTGAGCTTTTGATGCTGCTTCTTAAATCAGTTTTTTACAGGTGGTTGATACTTCAATAGCTATACAAGTATAATGCTAAAGGTTTTCAGTAGATTTTATGATTCCTTTAAGCTCAGATTTTGGCAGAGAGTGGAGATGTTTTAAATACAGTCTACCTGCTATTATTTTTAGTCATTATGAAGGTGATAAGAAGTACTATGTATTTCTGAGACACAGATCTACAATTATCAGTGTTTCAGTTGTACTGGAAAAAATAGCAAAATGTTGTGATAATTTCAAAGAAAAGTATTAAATGAAAGTATTGTTAAATTAAATTGTATTGTAGGCTGATTACTGCTGTGTATTTGTTCTAACAGTAAGGCCATCTTTCGTCCCGGGAGTATCCTTGCTCCCTTGAGAGCTACCTAGGACAGAAAAGCTTTAAAGGAGTCTGCATATAAAAAGCTATGGTATTACCTGACAAGTAGCTGAACTGCTGAAATACAGCTGGAATATATAAAATCTGGAAAACTCTGTAACACCCAAGTATCAATTTTAACTTGTACTGCAAAGTTTTTTGTCTCTAACAGGCAGAATCCCAAGATGAGAAAAAAACTTGATTAATCACTATAAAACAATAATAAAACTCTTCTACTGAGTCTATTAAATGTTTATTGGTTTAACATTGCACCACACACACAGTAATGACATGTAACAGTTACAAAACTCCTTCTACGAGAGCACTTCCAATTACTTGTGTGCCTTCAGAGATCAGGCCAAGAAACATCTCAAGTGTGTGCTTCTATTTCAACTTTATTTCCTAAATTGATGTAGTGATGCAGACAGCTTTAAGCCTGTATTTGTTTTAACTGAGAGAGAGTTGATCCTCACCATAACATCTTCACAGTGATGTGTTTTGGAGAGGTAGCTGGAGGAGTATTGAGAACCCACAAGTGTTTTGGCTGTTGCTGAGCAGTGCTCACACAGCAGCAAGTATGTGTTGTGTTTTTTCTCTTTTACAACATTCTCCTCAACTGAAGGCTGAGGAATGGGCTGGGCCAGCCAACCCAAACTGACCAAAGGTATATTCCATACCATATGACATCATGCCAGATATAAAAGCAAGGGGAAAGAAGCTGGAGTGAGAGAGGTCATTCATTGATGACATTTGTCCTCCAGAGCAACCACTACACATACTGGAGCCCTGCTACTAGAAAAACAGCTAACCATCACCTCCTGATGGGAGGTACAGAACAATTTTGTTTGCCTTTCCTTTCACATGCAGTCTTTGCTTTCACTTTATTAAACTGTTTGTTTAATAAAGACTGTTTGTCTTGATCCACTAGCACCTTAGTCTGTTTTCCTCTCCCCTGTCAATATAGGAAGGAGGGAGTGATAGAGTTGCTTTGGTGGGAACGTGGCTTCCAACCAGGGCCATACCACCACAAAGCAAATGCAGTTTTAAATTTACCTATTATTATATCTATTCCCATATACAGACAGAGACATCTTTCTGGTCCAGACAGACCTAGTCCATAAAGTCTTTTCCCAAATAAAGATGAGGCAGGGAGGGAGGAGAGGAGCAGAAGAAATATCTCTTTCAGCTGATCAAGTAATCCCTACCTTGTGGGAATTCAGCAGTACAGTAAATGTGCAGAACCTGAATCCAAACTTCATCATGAGACAGACAACAACTCACTTAGCAAGGAAAATATTTGTGGATCACAGAGAAGAGGAGGCTGAGAGGAGACCTTACTGCTCTCTACAACTACCTGGAAGGAGGTCATAGCGAGGCTGGTGCTGGTCTCTTCTCATAAATTATTAATGATAGGACAAGGGGAAATGGCCTCAAGTTGCATGAGGAAAGGTTTAGATTGAATATTAGGAAGAAATTCTTTAATGAGAGTGTGGTTGAGCACTAAAACAGGCTGCCAAGGGAGGTGGTGGAGTCACCATCCGTGGAGGTGTTTAAAAAATGAATAGACAGAGCACTTGAGGCCATGGTCTAGGATTTAGGGAGATGCCGGAACTTGATGACCTGGAGGTCCTTTCCAGCCACAATGACTGTATGATTCCTATGGTTGTTGTGGCCACTTTTCCCAAGTAAAAAGGAAAAAAAATGCATGTACATGGACACAAATAAAGCTAAAAAATCATCAATGTTACAATAAAAAGGCTACTTTTTTCAATTCTAGTAGATTATTCTTTCTAGGGAACACTTCTTGGAATTCCCATTTACAAAAAAAATCCCATAATGACATATTTTTTCAGTTTTCCATTGTATCAGATAGACCTTTGGGAAAAGAGAAGGTAAATTATACCTGTTCTGCCTGTGAAGTTAATATCTCTACATTACTGCTGCAGTTGTATCTTTTATTAAAATCATGCTCAGGTAAAGATGCTCCTCACCTCAAAGTTTCTGGAGATATTTTCAGTGCCATGCAAACATCAGTACAAAAAAAAAAAGTAAAATTGTAACTGAGAATAATTATGAGTGAAAAAATACCAGGAAAATACAGTAGAGTAGAAACAAAGATATTATTCAATTATTACAGAAAACATCATGACATTTTAATATCAGAGAGAATTAGATAATTTTGAAGCTGCAGTTAGATGTGCCAACATATAGCCTGAAGAATAAATCTAATGTCTGCATTGGGAACCTGTGAGACAGCATGGGCTTTAAGGCTGATATGAATAGGACATTCAGTGCAGCCCAGAGCTGTAATGTAGGTGGGACTCTGAGCAGATGTCAGCTCTATTTACAAGTGATCTCCATCTACACATCATCACTCTCCTCAGCTGTCCAAAGTCCTTGGTACACTTTGTATAGCTGAGAACTATGAAGACTTTGGCTCCCTAGGGCTGGAAGTCAGCTATCTCTGCTGTAGTAGTCCAAGTCCTTCTCTCAAAGTCCCTCCTTCCCTCCATGTTAACCTGAATAGATCCTAAGTCCCCAGCAAAGCTGCCTTCATCCTGTAATGCAACTTGCAAGTTTTGGAGCACATTGTGTGTCTTTCAGATTTGATTCATTTGATTCCCTTCTTGTATATGATGCTGTTAGACAGCAATGTTATTAGGGTATTAGAAGAAACTAAATATAGGTGACTGTGTTCTCAGCATTAAAAGCATAAAAACTGATTAGGTGTCATTTTTATGGCAAGAAGCTCTTAAATGAAATATAAGACCCACCTTATTCAAGACTTCATAAATGGGAATTTCATTTTAGCACTTTTTAATGCATTGAACAGCACACATGACATTGGATCAAATAATATGAACACCACAAGGAGAAGCATTTTTTAGCAACTCTTGCCAAGTCTTCTAGGACTAGCCTCCCAGAATATACTCCAGTAGTAACTTTTGTAGTTATGCTGCCAGTGGCTGCACTGGTAGCTCCATGTCCACACAAGAGCCAGAGAACCAGATCAGCAGAGGCTGGGAATCCCTGTACTCCTGCTGGCGCAAGAGTCTGAGCACCCATGGTAACAGGTGGTATACTGAAGAGAATACAGTAAGAAATAGAGCAGCAGAGAAAAATTAAAAGTCCTTAGAAACCTATTGAGTAGTTACAGTATATATGATGCAGCAAAGGATTAAAATGTATGTCTTTAAAATAAAATTTAAACATTTCTCATTTACTTTGGATCAAATGCAACCATTAATTTGCTACTCTGGTTTATAAGAAAATACTCCTTTTAGCTTTAAAATTTAAATTAATTTCAAGGTAGTTAATAGAAGAATATGACAGTGACTTCTTGACCTCAGAGGAAACTGTTTCTTCTCTGCAAATGCTGAAATATTTGTTATTCACCATGGAGACAACACCTTCCACAGAGTAGCACTCAGCATTTTTTGAGTCCGTATCTACACTGGTCATCCCAATCAAAAATAAATAAATTACCTAAATGAGGTCAATGTGGGGAATAAGCATTTGATCAGAACACATAACTGTAATCTACAAGGCAAAGTTGTTGTTTGTTCAGGGCTTTCAGAAAAATTGACTGTTTATATAACATTCATTAAAATTACCTGGCATAAAATTTCATATCAGAAATGAGTACAAAATTAATTTGGTTTTCAGGTGGAATACAAAAAAAAGGTCTTTATTTTTGACAGTTAAGTATGCTTAAGAAAAGGGGAAAACCCATAATTTCTACAAATATAAATTCACCTGATAGGGACTTACATGGGTGTTCCCTTTGGGAATCTCTGTATTTTCAGGTGTCTAGCCTCAGGCATATTTCCAAAGTCATAGTAATGAACATTGTGTTAAAGGACATTTATTTAAATTCTTAGAAGGAATTTCTGATTTGGAAAAGAAAGGAATGTGATCACTCTAAAAAGACCTGATGTTCTTTCTATTGTCTGAAGCAAATAACACAGTTCTCACAACACAGAAGTCGATTTGGAACTGATACCGATGCAGGTGCATGCATACAGACAAAATCCATTCTATTCTGAGATAAACCCACCAAATCCAGTATCAACAGCTAGAAGCAAAACTGGCTCAGCTACTAATACAGGTTGTCTAAACAAAATAACAAATAGTACTAAATCTGTCATGGAAGAAGTTCAACTGAACTGAAATGAGCAAACTTCTAATGGGTTAAAAAAAACAAAACCCAAACATAACCTTAAATCCCAAAGAGGTAATTAAGATCACCTGAGTGATTTTAGACATACAAGCCAATGCTTGAAGAATTAACCTTCTGTGACTGTGCTGAACCTCATTTAATGAGTTAGTTTTGTCCAGATCCTCCCCAAATCTATAAACAATTATTCAATATAAGATGAGGGACTTAGGTCCATAATAAATAAATCCACCATAAACAAACACGAACAATGGCTTTATAAAGTGAACACAATACAGTATATTAAAATAGGTAAGAGCTGAACATGCAGTTCCACGTACTCTTTTGAGTGGGAGACAAGTAAAATTAATTATTTTTAACTTGGATTATTTCACTGATGTGATTTATAATTCAACTTTGCAAACACTTGCACACACCCAACTTAAAGGGATAAAGGGCCTGCAATGAACAACCTGGGGAGGGACCTTAGCATTCACTTTTTCTCAAAGAAGTAGTTACACTAGCATACCTTCAAAGAATACCTAGATTTTTCAGGCTCAGATCTGTCCCAATCTGTTAAGAGTAGCAGTGAAACAAAAATGTAAGTAGCTGGACTGCGTAAAAGAAGTACAGCTAGAAGGTCAGGGTTGGTGATTCTTTTCTCTGCACCACTCTAGTAATGTCCCACCTGGAGTACTCTGTCCAGCTCTAGAATCCTCAAGACAAGAGGATATGAACCCATTGAAGACAATCCAGAAGAGAGTCACAAAACTGGTCAAAGGGATGGAGCACCTCTTTTATGAGGACAGGGTGAGAGACTTGGGGTTGTTCAACCTGGAGAAGGGAAGGTTCTGTGAATATCTGGAGTCTTCCAGTAATTAAAGATGGCTTATAAGAAAGACAGGATCAGTATCTTTGGCAAGACCTGTTGTGACAGGACAAGAGGTGATGGTTTTAAAGCAAAAGGAGGGAAAATTTAGACAGGATAAAAGGAGTATATTTTCATGAGGCTCCATCCTTAGATCACATTCAACATCAGACTGGACGGGGCTGTTGGCAACCTGATCTAGTTGAACTGCAGTGCGGGTGGACCAGATGACCTTTGAAGGTCTCTTTGACACCCAAAGCATTTTATGATTCTATAATTCACTTACTTCACAGCCATGCTCTGAAGTTGCAACCATGTCCAAAACCAGAATTTGTGAATCCTTTTAACAACTCTTCCAAGTCTCAACAGTTCCTAGTGCATCCTCACGTATTCTAACATTTTAAGTTGTAAGACCATTATATTGTTGCCTACCAGTAGTGCACAGTGTTTCAAAAGAGGAATTGCTTGACAGGAATGTCAAGGAAAATGAAAGTAAGTATTGTGAGAAAATCAAGGCATATGTTCAAACTACCACTCGTAAGGTTCAATGAAATTATTCCTGTACATCTTCCTTTCTCAGTGAGGGATGAATAATTAATTAAAATTTACAACACAATTAATCACAGCTCAATAAAGCTGACATGCATATTTGTCTCTCATATACATATATTTGGATTCAGGTGCAGTGGAAAGTCATGTGAAAGGTCACATTTTGCTAGAATGCCATGATGTTCTCACAGCCATAAGAACATAAGGATAAGAAACAGGGACACCATGTTATACATCTGTTTTAATTAATAAGAACAAGGCTTCTAAATGATAACAAGATGAGTCACTAAATCACTGACAGCTGTCACAGTACCCGATTATTGCTTACCATGGACTTTATTCAACTTTCAAAAAGTCAGATTCTTCCAGGACAGAAGAAAATATCTGCCCAGTGAACAGGCCTTAACAATGATAAGACAAGATTTATGGAAGAGCTGGCTCCTTCCACACCACAGGGCTTTGGTAACATGAGAGTGTGCTGTGTGATCATTGTTTATTTATGTGTGTGAAACACACATAATCAGACTCATTTGCAGTGCTGAAACTCAGAAGTAACACTTCTGAACATAGCAGAATAGCAGGTGGATTAAAATGGCTCTTGGTTCTGTTCTACTCATATATTAGCTCTTGGCTAGCACATCACTCAAGTGTATTCTCCAAAATAAAGGCCAAAGGACCCCTCTGCAGTAATTTAAAAAACACTCACTGAAGAGCAGAATATTAATCCTTATCAGAAAATTCAGCTTTCTGAATGTAATGAAACAGATCTACTGACATAAGTCAGCTTACAGCTCGGTGTTTTTCCTAAATAATTTTTTCCAGACAGACACAAAAATCTGATTGTCTTGCAATGGGCGTTTTGATACACAGTTCATTATATGACAGATATGCTTTATTACTCCTAGAATAGACATCCACAGAATTAAATACCTGTGGAAAGGTAAAACTGTTATGTGACTAGCAATGTAAAAAATGTAATAAGGTGATAAATTTTGGAAACATAAAGCTACAGTGGAAAATCCCCAGATAGTGGCTATTCAGGCAGTTCTTAAAGTGTCTTAATAACCAAATACCTAGGTAAGGCACTGTAGAAAGACAACAAAAGCAAAAGAAGAAAGAAAATAGTTCCTGAGGGCTGCACAGAGCTATACATCACTGAGCCTAACATTCATAACACACAAATTATTGAAACTTAGCATAGAAAGAGAATTGAAGAACTTGTTATCATACAAGTGGAATATATATGGAGTGTTTTGCTACAAATTATATGTCTCAAACACCTACTGGAGTTCTTTGCAGGAATCTCCAAATCCACAGGCAAAAAAAAAAAGATCATTATGACACTACCCATTTCCAAAATGCAATGATGATGTCCTTCACCAAGACTACTGAAGTTTGGAGTACACTCTCATGTGCTAAGCAGACTTTGATAGGAAGAATCCACAACTAGGAGAATCCCAGAGAAACCTGTTCAAAGGCTTGTAACATTTACTCTCGTAGGATCAGGAATATTATACTAACAAGGAGGGGAGGTTAAGAAAAATCAGCTACAAAATCTGCCTAGTAATTCATAATAGAGGAACTAGCAGATTACATTCACAGTGGACAGGCAGACTTACTCACAATGGAAAAAAAACAACACAGAAAATTACACCTCTCCCAGGACTATGCAATACTAACAGAACACTAGCTCTGGCTTTTGCTCAGCCTGTGGTCCCCTTTCTCCCTTCTTCAAGCTTTAAATAAAGAATTGGCCTGTTCTTGAAAGACTTGATAAAAATCTTTTAAATTGCACCTTGGCTTTAATAATGAAAGACTGAATTTATCCTTTGGAAATCTGCCACCAGTGTATGGAACAATACTGAAAGTAAGAGATATTTCATTTATTTTTTTAAAAGGCTGCTTCTGTGGGACTATGTGAAGCACAGCTTGAATGCGTCTAAAAATGTTACAAACAAAGCATATACATTTCAGGAAGGAAAAAAAGAGAAGACACATTAATACTAGCAACTTTCTGTCACAAGTGTTACACTTTGGTTCAACAATACCTTTGACAAGCTTCTGCTGTGGGAAAAAAAGTTAAGCTTTAAATCGTTCTGAAATTCTTTCCTCCCCCACCCCTGTTTCAAGAATATGGTATGTCACAATCTTCTTTTTGTATACAGTATTCACACACTTAGGCAAGCCATTTATCTATATTGCAATGTGAAAACAACACAAGAGTTTTAAGTGAGTGCAGAAAGTCCTGTAACATTTGGGTAAAAACTACCCTTCTAATGAATCGTTTTCTTCAATTTGATGTTCTGTATATTCTGTTCCTCTGTCAGCTTTCAGAGAACTGTCCTCAACAAAGCAAAATTACTGGGGCATGGTAGGGTTGTCACAGAGAAGAAGGAATTTTTCATGTGTACCAGAGATGAGAGCTAGAGGAAATGTGCGCCCTCTGCTGAACAAAGTGGGTGACCTGGTTATGGCAAACACAGAGAAGATGAAGATACCGAGTGCCTTCTTTGTCTTTACTGCTAAAAGAACCAATCCTTCAAGACCTCAAAGGAAGTCAGGAGGATGGAATACTTTGTCTTGGCTGAAGAGCATTTGGTTAAAGAACAGCTAAGTAAATTGGACATCAGTAAGTCCATGGGTGTTGATGGGATGATGAGGGAGCTGGCAGATGTCATTGCTAGGCCACTCTCTATCATCTTTGACAAATCCTGAAAAACAGGAGAGGTGCCTTAGAACTGGGGAAAAGCCAGTATCACTCTAGTCTTCAAAAAAGGCAAGAAGGAGGACTTTGATAACTACAAAATCATCAGCCTCACCTTCAGCCCTGGCAAAGTGATGGAACAACATGTTCTTAGAGCTTTCTTAAAGCACTTCAGGGAAAGGAGGGTTATCACGAGTAGTCAACATGAGTTCATCAACAGGAAGGCCTCCTTGACTAATCTGATAAACTTTTATGAAGATGAAGCTTGGTGGACAGACAAGAAGAGGGCAGTAGACGTGGTCTCCCACAGTGGTCTCCCTCTCTCAGCAGTGCTTTTGGTGGTATTTCCTGTGACATCCTCACAGCCAAACTTAAGAAGCCAACTTTAGATGATTGGATAGCGATGTGGATTGGGAACTGGTTAAAGGACAGAACTCAGAAAGCTGTACTCAGTGCAGCAGAGACAAGTTCAAGGCTTGCGTGTAATGGTTTTCTTCAGGAGTCAGTACTGGGTTCAGTCGTATTCAATATATTTATCAATGACCTGGATGAGTGGACACAGTGTACCCTCAGCAGGATTGATGATGACACAAAGCTGGGAGGAGTGGCTAACATACCAGAGGTCTGTGATGCTATCCAGTGTAATCTAGACATGCTGGATGAGAAACAGGGTGGAGAGAAACAACTTGACGAGTACTGCATCTGGCAGAAACAACCCATGCATCAGCAGAGGTTGGGAAGTGACCTGTGGGAGAGCAGTTCAGGTCAAAACAACCTAGGGGTACTGGGGGACCACAGGCTGAGTATAAGCCAGCAATGTGCCCTCCTGGCCAAGAAGGCAAATGGTCTCTTGGAGTGTATTAAGAAGAGCACGGCCAGTAGGCTGAGGGAGGTTCTCCTCCCCCTGTGCTCTGACCTGGTTAAACTCAATCTGGAATACTGCATCTATTTCTGGACTCCCCAGTTCAAAAGGGACAGGGAGCTACTAAACAGAGGTCAGCTCAGGGCTGCTAAGATGATCACAGGCTGCAACATCTTCCTTACAAGGAGAGGTTGAGAGAGCTGGGTCTGTTTAAGCTGGGAGGAGGAGACTGACAGATCTCATAAATGCTTGTAATTATCTAAAGGGCAAGTGTCAGGCTGATGTGACCACAAGCTCTTTTTGATGATCCCCAACAATAGGACAAAGGTCAATAGATATCATTTGGAACATAGGAGTTTCTATTTGAACATAAGGAAAAACTCTGTTTTATGGTGTCAGGATTAGAGCACTAGAACAAGCTACTTTGAGAGATTGTGGAGTTTCCAACTCTGGAGACATTCAAAACTCACATGGACATGGTCCTGTGCAATATAGGAAAAAGACTGCAGGGATGTTGGACTAGATGGTCTCCAGAGATCCCTTCCAACCCCTACCACTCTATGATGCACCATCAGTTACCATGCATGTCATTCGCTGACAGTCCTGAAGAGGGTGTGGTTGCTCAAGGCACTGCTCCTTCTCTAGCTGAACACCATATTTTTGGAACACATTCAACTTTGAAACCAAAAGGTCGATTCATCCATGTTGCTCCACTTCTCTTTGTCACATTATTAAAAGTCCATGACAGAATAAAAGCACATAGAATTCCAAATCATGCTTACTTAGTCTTCCAAAGAAGTTATTTAAAGATACTTCTGTGCAATTCTCCACAATGTTAACAACTTGAAGATGAAGTGACTTAAATATGTTTCCATCACATGAATTTCTATCAAGCAGCTTATAATTGCACTAAAGAAATTTTAAAGTAAAAGATGTTAAGTGTGATCACTAAATCAAAGACTTTTTCCACCATAAACTAGAGCAGAGTTTATGATGCCAGTCATTCCCACTAACAAGTCCTGCATATCAAGCAAACATCTGAATTACCACCATCAATACAGGAATCAGATATGGCACACGAATGTCAACAGGAAAACAAAATCTACTAAGAGTAACTGGTTTTCAAATGTGTGTATTAGGAAGCATATTGTCATATCCATTATAATCCAAGGAACAATGCCTATGTTCATACAGCCCATTTGCAAACAAAAGTATTTATTTGCTGTTTCTTCTTTAAATAGCAATCTAAATTACCTGAACTCATTTTTATGCATTTCAGCTATTTTCTTCTCGAGCTTTTGTGACTGCTTGGGAAAAATCTTGAAGTCACTGATGTAATTCTCTGGATGCTCATCAGGATCATAATCACCAAGCTCAGCTAGACAGATGCAAATACAAAAAAAAAAAGAAAAATTTTAACATACTAGGTAAGAAAGATAACAGTCTGTATACATACAGATACTCTCATGACCAGTGAGAATCCAGTATCTATCAAGAAATTATGCTTTTAAGAAATGATAGCTAAACAATTAAACGCTTGTAACTGTGTCTTGGTTTGAAAATTACCAATTTTTAACTATTAGTTGTGGTGCTTTTATGCCAAAAAAGCATTTTATTTTGAAGATGGAGGTAGCTTTTCTAGCAGACCTCCTGCATCAGTGTCTGGACTCTATAGGTGATTGGTGGACAGCTTCTGTAAGAGGAACGGTACTTCCTAATTCTTCTTCTTTCTTCATCATCTTCTTTGCCATCTTCACCCTTCTGCTTCACCTCTGAAATGTCTTGTTCTAAGAGGGAGCTCCCCCAACCCTCCAAGGGTGGGGGGAGTGAGCAATGGCTCCCAACCCCCTACCACCAAAGGGTGAAACGCAAAAGTCGTCTAAGCCTGCCTGCAGCTCTACTGCGGGGGTAGCTACAGCCCTCTTTTGCATGGGAGCTCAAACGCAGAAAGGTTGAAGAGACAAGCCAGACTTGCAAACTCCTTCTGTGGGAGTTTGCTGCGCTACAGTTACAATGCCTTTAACAATGTCAGACAGAGGGGAGCTCTTAACCCTCTACCTTCCTTGGTGCCTAACCTCAGGGGAGAAGAAAGGGAGACTCTGCATAAGGCCTGTAGAAAGCCCTTGGACAAGACCCTGAAAAGCCTATTTGCCGTAACACGTGTTGCCCCATGAGAAGAGCACCATGCTGGCTTTATCTCCACTGGACTGGCAAAGATCCTGTATACTCTGCCACTGAGACACAGAGAAGCCTCTAGTAAGAGAGAGAAAGAGAGATCGCAAGTACTGATCTCCTAAGCCTTTCACAGAGAGAGTCTGGAATTCTGTTGTATCCTCTCCATCAGACACTTCTATAGCCTCGAAGAAGAGTCCCAATCTGATGGGAGCTAGAAGTTTGCTGGAGACATCACAGAGTGTTGATGTCTGCATGAGGATCAGGAAAAAGAACACTTCCAGAAGCACCAAAGGTATATTTTGTGCTGTACTCCTGCCACACCACCCTTTTCTCTTCTGGAAAGCGGCGTGTGTGTATGCATGTGTGTGTGTATGTGTACGTGCAGTGGCTTTTGTGGTTATGAGTGTTGTTCTCTCTCACGTCCCAGAGCTCTCATGTAAGGCCAAAACCCTATGTGTTAGCTGTCTCCCATTTCTCTCAGAGTGTGTGTAAAGGCATTGTAATACGGTTTCTGTTTTACCTTTTTGATTATTTTACTGATTTGGGGATTTTTCCTTTTTTTCTTGGTGATAGGTTCAATAAAGTGTTGTCTTTTTAGCAAAGTTGCTTCATTGTCTGTTGAACTCTTGGCGAGAGATGGTTGTTGTGCCAGAATTACTAGCACCAACCCAATTTACACCTTCTCCCTAACCATTACAAACTGCTACTTCTATCAGTAAGTTTCAAGGCAAGTTTATGGTTTATTAAATGAAGTAGTAATAAGCAATTGCTGAACAATTTTTTGTGGCAGAAACTTTCTATGGAACAGAAGCATAGGCAATGTTTCACTATTGAGTGTCATTCTGATACCAAGCATAAGTAACACAATGCACTTCAGATTCTCTCCTTTTTTAAACCTATTTATCCTTGATGTCAGGCACTCTTTTAACTCTGTTCTAGCAGAGAAACACAGCCTCTAACATTACTTAAGGTGACCAACAGAATTTGATTCCTCTTCTAAAAAATGTCCCATATAGGTACCAAAACATTACATTTAGTGTTTTACCAGTTTGCTACTGGTACTTACCTTGGACAATGCAAGCACCCAGGTAGGCAGCATCAGAAAAAGAACACAATAAACGGCCATGGAAAATGTCCCTTTTTATTTGTAGATACAACAGATATCTGAAACATAGTTTTAAAAATTAGACAACAATTTAGCATTTTTCAGTAATAGATTTAACTCTACATGAAATCAGCTATGCCACTATTCTTGATCCCTCTCTTGCTACGTTAAAAATGACGGAAAAGAGAAAAAGCACAATTACAGGAAAAAAACAGAAAGAAGGGTAGTTATTTTTCTCAGTATCTATGAATATTCAATAACAAAAGAAGTAACAAAAACACACCAAGAGGTAGTATGGTGAGTGCTTTGTTTAAAATGTGCAGGTGTTAAAATCCTTATTAGTAAAGCAAAACAAATTACAGTAATGTACTTCTTTTTGAGCACACTCTTCTAATTAAATACAGGTCTACACGTGGAAATCTTTCAACATCTCTCAATTACTACAGATGAAAGACTACCTTGACCACATAAGAGGATTTATTTCCTTTCCTTTTCTTTTACTTGTCTAGAATCCTAAATGAAGCTTTGAGGCAGAAGCAACTTCCTACAACCTAGTAGGGCAGTGGGCACAGGAGACCTGTCTCTCAGAGCTGCTCTTTCTCTAGAAGAATTGGGGAGAGGAAAACATGCTCCTCTACCTACCCTCCACCCCACCACAGAGCAGTGTTAGTTCTAACACCAAGAGAACATGTTAACACTTTCTCTTTTGCTTTCTCCCCTGATATGCAGCCTCCCAGAGGTGGACCAACTCACAGCCCAGCAACTCACTCTAAATTTCTTTCCCACCCTTCCCACTACACTATTAATCAGTTTCACTGCACAGGGAAAATGCACCGCCTGAGCACTGCTTCAGCCAGATAAAGTCAATTATCTTCAAGATACTCCTTGATACTACCAGGCCTCTCCAATCTCAAGCTACATAGTAGCTGACAGAAACACTGGAGAGCAGTGGAGGAGAAAGGGACCTGGGGGGTCCTAGTGGACAGCAGGATGACTCTGAGCCAGCAGTGCGCTCTTGTGACCAAGAGGGACAACAGCATCCTGGGGGGGATCAGAAGGAGTATGGTTAGCAGATCGAGAGAGGTTCTTCTCCCCCTCTACTCTGCACTAGTGAGACCACATCTGGGTATTCTGTCCAGTTCTGGGCCCCTTAGTTCAATGAAGACACAGAACTGCTGGAGGGTGTCCAGCATAGAGCAATGAAGATGATGAAGGAATTAGAACACCTCCCTTATGAGGAAAGGCTGAGGGAGCTGGGACTCTTGAACTTGGAGAAGAAGATACTGAGGGGTGACCTCATGAATGTCTATAAATATGTGAGGGGTGGGTGTCAGGAGGATGGAGCCAGGCTCTTCTCAAGGTCATCTAGTGACAGGACAAGAGGCAATGGGTGCAAGCTGGAACAGAGGAGGTTCCATATAAATATCAGAAGGAACTTCTTCGCGGTGAGGGTAACAGAGCTTTGGAACAGGCCACCCAGGAGCATTGTGGAGTCTACTTCTCTAAAGATGTTCAAGACCCGCCTGGATGTGTTCCTATTCAACTTGGTCTAGGTGATTTTGCTGTGGCAGGGGAATTGGACTAGATGATCTTTCAAGGTCCATTCTGATCCCTAATTATTCTATTATTCTATGAAATGTCTTTCACAAATAGCACTAATGTCAGACATATTTTGCCCAAGTTACTTGGTTAGTGTGTACCGCAAGCTCCACCATCAAATAACATACCTGAAGTTTACAGTGAGTTATAAATACAAGCAAGTAAAGAAAGAGAAAAGCAATTTTTCCTCATTGTGAAGACATCACTTCACTGAGTTACTGTATTACAAGTTTTAACAGGAGCCTTGTACTTCAAAGACTTTTTTTTTTTTGTAGCTCCTTTTTTATTCCTATAATCTATGTCCACTAACAGCTCTCGAGTTTACTGTCATAATTTGCTATTACTACAGTACAGGCGTTCATGGAGGACAACTGCATGTCAAGGGCTTATCCCTAGATGACATCAACCGAATTATTTATTTAGTGTGCTAAAGGGTTGAAACAAAAAACAAAATAAGGAGAGTTGAAAAGGAATTTATGAATTGCAGGCAAAATCAAAAACTAACTTGATTTGGGGAAAACAAGACACATAAAAACCCCAGCACGACATGCAGAGATTAATCACATGCTTTTACATAACTAGCCAAGCTGTTATCTCCACCCCCTCAAATTGAAAAGACTTCAAGCAGTTCTTTTTCCCTGTGGAAATGTGGAGTCCATTCAGACCATGCTCCTCAGCAGCAGCAGACATCTTAAAATCCAGTTCCCAGCTTCATATGCTTTCAAGCCAGTCCTCCATTTCTAGTGCCCCAATACAGCGCTAAACAAACAAAAAGGTCTCTCCATTCCAACAAACAATAGAATTGAGCTGAAATCTTCCCACTGATGATCTCTGAAGTACCAATCCCTCTCTCTCTCCATCCACCAGGCCAATTGTCTGCCACGGCCAGTCCAGTGCCACATGTCTGTCTCCAAACAGAAGCCAAAGTGAAGTCAAGAAGGAAGAAGCAGTAAACCAGAAGCTCCAAACAAGTCACACAGATTTTCGCAAAGTTGGAAAAAAAACCTCACTTTGGAATTCCAAGTAGAACACCACAAGTTGCCACAGCAACTTCCCAGTGCCTGAAGCCAAGAAACCCATCAAATTCAAACAACACTGCACCAGGGTGCAGTCAGAGGCCAGACTGAGTTCACCTTTTACGAAGTGCCAAAAAATGCCACCTATGAAAGGGCATCCTGAGATTTCACAGCATAGCTTGTTAGCTGAGCTGTAAGGTCAACAGACCTCCAGCAACACTTCACATTGGTGGTTTCTGAGTTTGACATTTACAGTAATGAGATATAGAAGTAACTAAGCTTCTGGAAAAGCATATTAACCCACTGCTCCTGACCTAGACTGTAGACATGAGGCTCAGATGAAAACTTAAATCTCAGGACTCTGCCAGATCCAATTTTCTAGCTGTACAGATGGAGACAAAAGCTACAGTTAATTTTATATGAATATATTGGTATTTACAAGAAGAAAACATAGTTTTGCAGAAAATCAATTTCCACTTAACAAGATTAGCCACAAATGCTACCTATCTTGACCATCTATTACAAGTGACTACCTTAAAAGCCCTTGGGAAATTAGAAAACCTTTAAGAATACACTCAAAAGGCCTACTGAATAATCAGGTACCCACTCTTGTTTTTCTCTCTCAAATTTATGCAATAAAACACAAATTAGATTCCTGACGTGCGATGACTGGCACTCCTTCTCAGTTTGCAACATATTGTTATTTGCTAAGAATAAACCTGAAAACTCACACACATGAATTAGGTTAAATTCAAAACACGGGTTTTGCTTTTTTAATATGCAAGCAGAGACATAAAGTAAATAGTTTGTGACAGATCAGTGAAACATCACTGCATTGGCATTTAGGATAAAAGACAACAGCAGTATCAACAGAAACCTTTTAGTATGAAGGCTAAAATTCCTTTTTATGAATTTTACTGTAATTCTTTATAGATTAACATGGAAGTTCCAGTAGGAGTGTGTATGTTTGTGGCATTCCTAAATTAATAGTTTTTTGCTGACCAGGATCAAAGAAAAAAAAAAAAAAAGGGGGGGGGGGGTTTCCCTCAGAAAGAATTAAAACCTAATAAATTAGGTTTTATGTTAATTTGTTGCTTAAGCCAGTTTTCAATATTAAACTAGCAAAACTTGTCAAAAAACTTCTTCCAAAGTTAGCTTCATAAAAACAAATAAATAATATATTCTGTCTCAATCTAACTTGTCAGTATTTTCAATTTGTTAATTACACAAAACTAATAAAATTTATTATTATCCACACTCTCTAGTTAAATCATTGCTACATCACAATATTTAAATTGCAGGAAAATTCCACTTATTTTTCCATAACTTCAGCATAATATATTTTTTATTGTCTTGTCTAACATGCAAGGAAATATTTCCTTTCTACAACAATTGTGAAAATGCAAATGTACTCATTTTTTGCTGAGAAGCGTGTTAACAGGAAAAAAAAACAACAGTAAGCAGAGGACATAGAACCAAAAGAGCACTTGAGTTGTTTCTTCCCAGTAGTCATCCTGGGATGACAAAGCTGAACCCAAGCCATAGTTTATGCTAGCTTCTGTCACAAACATGAGGCATAGATGTTATTATATACATATATATATTATATACATATATATATTTGTGTGAAAGGGGGTTGTTGTTGCAATGTTGTATAGGCTGCTAAGGGGGCAGGCAGGGTGTCTCTTAAATTGATCTAATAACTATTTTTTAAAATAAAAACACATTTAATTTTTTTATCGCTACAGATCTGTGCTGATCAGTTGCTGTATACATTTGGCCATTGAAATACTTAATCAAATGGATCAAAATTGCACTTTCAAAGAACCATTTCTCTTTTGAGGAAAAGAAAAAAGGAAAACAAAACACAGAAACAGAAAAAAAATAGAAACATTTCCAAGACAGATGGCAACAGTAAAGTGGAGAAAAGAGGCACCACACACACATGGAGACATTTTTAGCTGGGACATGTGAAGAATTTACACATAAAGAAAAGGGCATGGAAATACCTACGCAGAACACAAACAGAAAGTCCAAATGTGTTTTTCAGAGATGACCCACACAATAAACTGCATGGGATACAGTTCATGTTCAAAGCAAGAAGGGCAGTCTTAAACAAGACAAAGGCGCTAAGGAGTTCTTTCAAATGAAGGATATATATATACACACTTTGAACTGGAAGCCAATGTTGCAAGCTTTGAAAAGTTGGATCAACCTCAGAAGCTTCCTTATAACCCTGACAAAGTAATTTATATCCCAGGTCAGCAAGACCAGTGCCTGACTCCTGAATTCTATAAGGTTTACGCATGCAGTTTAAATTGCCTACACTTAGAGAAATAACTTGCAAAATCTGATCTGATTTTATGCTTCTTGTTTCCTCCCATCAGAGCTGTTTTTTCTAAAGTACAGGCACAACTTTATATCTTGATTTACAGCCCTAAGTACTCAGGCTGACCAGCAGGCTAGTAAATGACACATCAGTGTTTACACTCAAAAATATATATCATTAGAATAATGTCATTTGCATCTACTATCTCTTGCAATACAGATCACTTAACTACAGGTTAACCAAACCATTCCCACAACAGCAGATGAAGGGTCAGCAATATGTACTGCTGTTTGCAAGCAGGCTTCATGACCCTCAACGACAGCGTTTGTCTGACTTTGACTACACCACTCTTCCCCATGCTGTCGTGCACAGTCAGACATAGAGTAGCAGAGGGCAAATGAACCTGTTTGCAATAGTCTTGTATTTGATGTCCTCCTCCAGCAGAGCTTTAGCTTTTCATGGCTACTATACTGAACATTAACTTTGCCTTCTTTCTTGTGCAGTAGATAACAATAAGTACACTGCAAGAACAATAGTTCTGGGCTAAAGTTTATGAATATAGCCTAAACACTAACTACTAGATACTAGTATGTGGTACCACAACTAAGAAAACATTTTTTCTATGCTTTGACATCTAAATAAAAATATAACAGAAAAAACATAATTAATTCTCTAAAAATATATTGCCTGTCTGCTTCCTAATAAATGAGAAGCAAACAAGAAAGCCAAAACAGAGACATGTACTTGTAGAGGAATCAAAACATAGCTACCATTGCATATCTCAAGAAGAGCCGCACAGGTTACCCAGATAGGCAGAGGTAATCGTAGGCTCAGGCTAGAACAGGGGTCAGCAGCACAAACCCACCTGATACTGGCTCGCCCTTGGAAAGATAAACATATCGTCACATTTTTCAACTTGCAATTAAATTGTTTGGTATTCAAGCATTAACCAGCTAGAGTATTATCAACCTCAGCTGGTCTCCCACATCATGAGGGAAAAGAAGAAGGCCCTTGCAGCACAAGACAATATCAAGTGTGGCTGCTTGAAGTGGAACTAGTCAAGCACTGCATGTATAGCACTGCTGGTGTACTCCGGTCTTCCCTGCCCAAGCTAGCTCGCTCAGGACTTTTGAATTATGCCATGTTGGCATACCCAAAGTCTTTGTAATTTTATATGATTTCCAGTTAAACATCTTTTTATCTGCTTTTCTTGGATAAAAGTACCCATTATGCTGGTTTATGACAGCCTAGTGACTGAGAACTGCTTCTTGGATTAGGAAATACAGATTATGGAAAAAGAGCATGACAAAAGCTACCTTAAATAATCCATCTTTGATTAATTCCACCAGCTACTCACACACACTCTTTTCTAGGCCTCTTTTTTTATACAGTAATCATGGATTACTTCTGCTACAGTATTATCTGTAGCATTTTTAGATCATTCTTTCAGAACTTCTTATGACTTACATTTTAATTATACATGCACCCTGTAATGTACGGATGTTGAGATACGGAGGCATTGGGCTGTTTTATTATAGAACAAACAACAAGCATTTATTTATTTATTTATTACAGCACAAGAATACTGAAAAGAAACAACACAGTAAAAAAATCTGTGCCCAAGTATGACTAGTATGTGGATCCATCTGTTAACACTCCCCTGACTGTCCCCATTCTGTTCACCAGTAGTATCAGAGGGCTTCCCAGTTGTGAGCCCTTCCAGGCCTCTGAACTATGATCAAAGAATAACGAAGAAAGCCCAGAGCAAAAAATAACTTGTGACTTCCAGACAGTGGAGAGGGATGCTATATGTACAGGGCCTGAATGAGCTCTGTTGTTACAGCTTTCGTATATTCTGTATATTTGCTTGACATGCTAGCAGAATAACCTTGGCCATCACAGTGCACTACTGCCTTCTGAAACTTACACACTTTGTTCTAAGTAGCTCTTAGTGCTAAGACAATCAGATCTAGAAAATCACACAAGTACCACTCAGAAGTGCCTGACATCCTCCACCTACTACATATGAAGTAGAACTCAAACCCTCAAAGATGGTCACAGCATAGAGAAACACTACTTATCTACCTAAGGTGAGCACATCTCTCTGTTTAAAAGATTATAAAAACTGTTCAAAAATACAACTGTTTTTGTTGCAATCTGCTAAGCAGGGTATGTGGAAGGATTTGGACAGACTCCTAGGATGGTTATCACCTCACATAGCCTGAGACTTCACCTGTAAACAGACAAGTAATCCTGGTAAACTGACCACCATCTGGTAGAAGGGTACCTTGCCTATCCCAGTGAAACTCAGCAGCTCCCAGTGCTATATTGAGGCCTAGCATATGCCTACAGTTCAGTACTTTCAGAGCCACAATTTAGTACTTTCAAAGGACTGTGGTTGAGGCAGGTACCCAAACTTCACCTGAGTACTCTATAATTGAGACAGAGACCCAAACAACAACTACAATGGTTGCTTCAGGCAGGAAGATAAAACAATGGACAAGAAGGTCAACATGTCCACACCATCAATTAGTAAGGAAAGCGGAAAGAGAGGAAAAGAGTGATCAAGAAGCTGGTCCTTCAGTTAAGAAGTCCTAAGCAGTGAGAGAAGTTAAACAGGAAGCAGAAACTACCTGGTTCCTGACCTTAACAGAACTCTGAGATGTGAGGAAAGGTTACAGTTCTCAGCCAGGTGAGCAGATTCGTTTCTGGCTGCTTCAGTGCTGGGGTAATGGGGCCAACAGTCAGCAACTGGAAGGCAGAGAAGCCAAACAACTGGGATCCCTTGCCAGAAACTGTGGAATTGTTAAAAGAATTGGAAAACAATTAGCCATTTACAGTCTCTGGTGATGGCTCCTCTCAAGTGTGATGGGAAGGTATCTGTTAAAGGAATATCTTGTGAACTTTCCAGAGAAGTAAACTACTGCATATGAAGGCATCCAATATCTGAGAGAATTAACAGTGTTGGATATCATCTACAGTGATCAGGAGAATCATGAGGCCCCCAAATATCCAGACAATTTAAGAAAGAAAAATAAAGATTAACTCAGGTCCATGTAGATTATTATCTTGAATGTTATTTGATTAATTCTCAGAGGCAAGTTACACTCTACACTTGAATTGTTCTTTGTTGACTTGTTCATTGCAGAAGTATTTCCTATATTTTGTTACTGTCCAAGACACCTGAGCAGAAACGAAGCAAAGCCTCCTAAATAGCAGCATTGGGAATCTATAAAGCTAATAAGATAGAAAATATGTGATGTGCACTAGGAGGACATATGAAAATAGAAATCACTTTTCCTTTTTAGGATCTTAATAGTATTGGTTTTAACAAGAGTGTAAGACACTTTTCATATGGCAGCTTGACTTTAAAAACTTATTTGAAATGTTTAAGCAAAGTCTGAAACATACTGACAGCACTACAGAGCTCAGTGAGCTAGGTGCCCTATATTTCAATATAACAACTTCTGGGAGGTATCCAAGTAATTACAAAAAAAATAATTAATTAATGTTTTTGACTGAGGAAGACCTATACAAAGTCTATACTGTAGGTCATAAAATGTAAAACATTCATTGAAGGACAAACATGAACAAATAATTACAATCCCTTGACTTCCAAGTTTACAACTTGTTCACCCAACTAAATAGTTTCAGTATTTCACCCAAGATAAACATTTATGATACAAACTGCATGTTCCAGTTGCTCCACACCAATCATAAATTTACCATTCAGCAAAATGTAAGCTGTTCTTGAAACTTAAGAGTATGAGACAGCAGATAATTGCATCACTCCCATTCATAAAGTGTTTAGTGAGCTTAAGAATTTGCAGAGCTTAGGGAACAACTCAGACCAACAAGCACTCAGGTGCTCCACATTTCTGCAACATGCAACAATTCGTCAGCAATGTGACCCACCAACTAAGGCAACTAAGTCTTGCACTGCTGGCACAGAGGTTAAAATAGCTGTTTTCAGCTATGTTCATGTTTCATTTTTCATGTTTTCATTTTTCCCCCAAAACATTAATTTAAAAATTCCCTAGAACAACACAATATTTATAATGGCTAGTAGAAAGGTAAAACTACATTAAATGTGACTGATTTGTTGCACAGTCGTGTTTTTACAGAATAAACTGGAAAATCCCAACATAACCACCAAGACTCAATTAACATCCAGACCAGTTGTACTTCATAAATATACTGCACCTCTACAATAGTTTGCTAAAACCTATGAGTAGTTTTAAAATACTTAGATTCATAGAGTCTTTCAAGTTGGAAAATACCTTCAAGATCAAGTGCAACCATTAATCTAATTCTACCAAATGCACCGCTAAACTAAGTTTGTAAGCTCCACACCTACATGACTTTTAAAGACGTCCAGGGGTGACTACTCAACCACCTCCATGGACAGCCTGTTGTAAAGTGTAATGAACCTTTCAATAAAGAAGGTTTTCCTAATGTGTAACCTAAACTTCCCTTGACATAACTTAAGGCCACTTCCTGTTGTCCTGTCACTTGTCACTTTTGAGAAGAGACCAACACCTATCTCTCTACAGCCTCCCTTCAAGTAGTTGTAGATAGCAGTAAGGTCTCCCCTCAGCCTACTTTTCTTCAGAGTAAAGAGCCCCCAACTCCCTCAGCCACTCCTCATAAGGCTTGTTCTCCAGACTATTTGTCACCCCTGTTGCACTTCTTAGGACTTACTCCAGCACCTCAATGTCTTTCTTGTACTTTCTTGTACTGAGGTGCCAAGAAATGAACACAGTACTCACATGTGGCCTCACTAGTTCATTGACTGTGGTCCTAAAGGCACACATGAAACATTTCAGTAGGAGTATATATGCTTCTGTTGAAAGAGTTGGAAAAATTACTGAATTAAATTTCATAAACTAATGACAAACTAAGACACACTAAAAGGAACTTACTTAAGATAACAATCCTTGCCAGGGAAGAGTAAGGATAATCCTTGAGCAGTCATTTTCCCATTGCTTCTCTTTCTGCAGTCTCTTCCACAACATTGCAAGTAGTAAAGGTGTCCCTGTCTATGCAAGGGGGTTGGAACTAGATGATCTTTAAGGTCCCTTCCTCTCCTAGCCATTCTGTGATTCTCTGTACGTTATAGAAAAGTGCCCTTAAACTGCTCTTCAAATTCCTGAGTTATCTGTAGCTCAAATGTCTATTATTCTAGCAAAAATAGTGGAAATTCTTACCAATTTATTGAATTGCCTTATTTTGAACTTGTTAATGATGTACATTAAGTGTACGGCAAGCAAGAAATACCTGGTGAGTTCTTCTTTAATCTTCAATGGTTCATGTGGGTAGAATTTCACTCTAAAGCACATGGTATATGGTGGATGAGCTGAAACATTACAAAGAAGAAGCATGAGAACCATACCAAACAAACATTGCCTCAGCCTCCCTGAAGGAGTGGCCTCCAAGAATCTTACTAAGATGTATATCAGTATCAGGCCTTAAGTACAATATGTTCAATTTTTTAAAAAGCAAGAAGGGAAACAGCAAATGGAATGGGGGAAGAAAGAGGAGCAGGATGGAGAGAGAAGGAAAGAAAGAAAATCACAGTAACAGAAATTATTTCAATTGTGCAGTAAATGCCTCTTTGGTTTACTGAGAGGTCGGTTTATCTTCAATACCATTCAAGATATTATCTAATCCTAGGCCAGAGATATTTCAGTGATTACAGGAAGGACAGAAAGCCAGTCAAAGACTACTATTCTAATAAAAGAGGCATCTTTTGGACAGGATGTTAGGTTAAAAGACATGTGAAAACCAAGTAGAAATCTTCACAATAATACAGTACCCTCAGAGAAAATGGAGAAAGAGAATGAATTAAAAGGGAGAATGGTATTTTAGGTGTAATCTCTAACAATATTTATTAAGATACTACAATATTTTACTGTACTACAGCATTTTACTCAACTATCTCCTCAAGTTTACTGGCTCTTTGGCTTGTATAAACTACATGTGGAAATTAGTTCATCTATTGTGATACCCTTCAAGATACTTCTACTGCAGTATTTACCTGCATGCTGCACTTTTCCAGAAACCCTTCTCTGGATATCACATAGTTTCAGGAGATGTACAAAAGCAACAGAAAATAAAAATGCATTACATCTCCTATTATGGTTGGTATCTTCTAGAGAGTTCAAATGCTTTCCCTTTCAAGATTGCATGTTGCACTTTTTAAAGTTTTGCTCAACAGCAACAAAATTGAAATTCCACATATTTTAATTGTTTCCATAACTCATTTAAGACACAAGCAAGAATGCCAAAGAGATGGGGATGGAGAGATGAAAAATATCAGAAAAAAATAAAGCAAGACAACAATAATAAATACAAATAAATGAGGAAATGGAGAAAGAAAAACAAGCCTTAAGTGTTCTCTATGGGTTATGTGATCATTCAAGTTAACCAAGTCTGGGTAAGTCCTCTGAAGGTAAAAAAAAACACAGGCTGCTTTCTGTGGTCTTCAGCATCTCTAGTTCTGACTGCAGTGTTGTCTTACAGTGACTTGAAATAGACTGTGAAACAGAGGACACTTTCATGTCCTCTCTGCCCTGCAATGACAAACTAGAAGGTAAAGTGAATTCAGTGTTCCAGAATGGAAAACAGACGTCCAGAAATGCACTAAGGATTCATGCTTCCTTGACAAATTGAAAGATAACCATAAGTCATCTTAAATAGTTCTGTCTCTTCCCAATACCCTTCTTAAGAACATGCAAGGAAGAAAACTACACTTCAGAATAGAATTCCATTTACAAAGCATGACAGAAGAGGCAACCTGTGTTAAACGAGCAAGAGCTCCTCATCAGCAAAAAAGGGCTTATAAACGTCCTGGCAAATTTAGAAGTAGCTTGTGCTAGGAATCAGGATGCAGAAATAAGAACAGCTAGTGCATGGCTCTGCAGGGACCCTAAAAATATACTAAATTTTACCCACATATTTGGATGTCAGTGAAGTGACTGAAACTTTGGCTTTGGTAAAAAAAAAGAAAAAAGGAAAAAAGGACCAATCCTGAGTTAAATTATAAAAGCTTGATTCTGGCAGGATCATGTAACCACAAGAAAAGCCACAGCTGCCCTATATGCAAACAGTATCATAGCAAGGAAAGGATGGCATACACTGCACCTAAGATTATCCCCATATTCAATTAATAATTAATAATTCCTAGACTTATCTTTTCATAATATTCCTCCTCAGCAGTGCAGCAATAAACACAAATCATAGCTGTTACAGCCTGCTCAGCAGTTCCCTCAAGAACAGCACTATTCCAACATGAAATTTGCAATGTTAACAAGAATATGATCCACTCCATTCAGTTCAGCTCAGGAGATAAGAAGGTACCTTGCACTTCCAGAAGAAAATAGGATCCTCTTTTTCTGTTCCTCTTTCCCTGTTAGAAAACCAGGCACTAACAAAGAACACTTGAAAGGGGCAGGATGACCCCCTCCCTCCTATTTTCCTCTCAGTCATGACTCTTAGATGGATTATAAACCTAACGAAGGTTCAAATACACATCTATGTAAGTAAAAAGATATTAGCAAATATTCAGTAAGGCCTTGATCTTAAAAATTTTACAGCACTTGGAGAGACACACATGAGAATCTCTCATCCTCTCATTCTTCATATTCTTGTAGTGGAAAGCAAGAAAGGCACTGAATTGTATCAGCTCATGACGGTTTTATATGAGATTGTCAGCCAGTCAGTTCCTCAATTCCTTAAAAGCAAAATTACTTTTTACCACTCACATTAAAGTGGAAACATTAACAACAAACCTCCACAAAACTGAACTCAAATTGGTCTGGTCTAAGGGGTTGGATTAGATATCCAGAAGTCCCTTTCAACCCCTACCATTCCTTGATTCTGTTTAATAGAAGCTTTCGTCTACCAGTTTACTTAATTTAGGACATTAATGAGAATTTTATTTACACACCCTCTGTAGGATGTTATTTTCTGTTTTAACCTTAACTCTTTTGTGTGAGAGGTAATGTAGTTGTTTTAAAATGTGATGAGGTTTAAGAAATTTTCTAATATATAAGAGGTAACAGCAATGATATATATTGCAACATGTGTGTACATATTTACGTAAGCATGCACACATATACCTAGCACATTTAGTGTGAACTCTCAAGCTAAAACTATGTATGCTCCTCTGCAATTCTGGTGTAGGAACAAAAGAGTGACTGTAATAATTACAAGTAATTTCTTTCTTCCTTTTGATGCATTACTAAAAGTAGAACAGTTTTATCAAATATCCTCTAATCTGCATTTGTATCACAACTTTCACCCAATAGTGTGAAAAGGCTCATGCCTCTTGTGCAACATATAGGAACAAATTCAGAAACAAATTCTTGTGCAACAAATAGCAACATATTCAGGAACTCTGCCAACAGATCCACTGAGACTGTTTTGATTTATTCAAAACAGCACTACCTGCATACCTTGCCTAGATCTGGTCAATGGTCAAATTCCATGGATATAGTGATATGATGGCCTCATCAGTGGGCTTTAGAGGCTTTTTTAATTGAATTGTAATCAAAACTTTGAGGAGTGAAAAATTCATGCATAGAAAAAAATGGCAAAATAGAATTCAGCCAATACGAAGTTATTTTTTCATGGTGATAATGTCTCACCAACAGCAAAAGAGAGCAAGATGCTAACAAAGGTATTTTGTTACCAGGCTTAGATTGAGGACACTGAAGTAGAATTAACTATTGGTTAGTTATTAATGAGCATCTTCAGTTCAATACTAGTGTAACTCAACTTTAACTTTGTCACAGATGAAAAACTTCAGTTGCTGCAGTAAGGTTGAAGGTTACAAACAAAGAAGATTTATGTATTATATATACATTCATAGAATTCATTTAGATTATGCAAAAGTATATCACTGCCACAGGTTTCACTGATCTTTTTAACCAGTTCGTATCAGCAACCTCTTAGTTCACTTTCTAAATATGTCTGAATACTTTATTTCTAAACAGTATTCTTTTCCAAAAAAAATGCTGTATTAGAACACTCAGCAATTTCTAAAATTTCTAAAATTCTAAAGTTCTTCAAACAAGGTTAATTTGCATTTTACCTAAAAAAATATTGTTTATTATGAAAAGTTTTACAGTCAGAAGAAGAAATCACTGATACTCCTTCGAAAAATTATCACAGTCTCAGGTGCAGAAGAGAGGGCTGAAAATAGTGGCAGATGTATGATATCAATCTAAGAAAATGGAAGCAATGAAGAAATAGGTTAACAGAATGTACAGCCCTAGAAATGTTGAACACCAGATTGGATGGGCCCTGAGTAACCTGATCTAGTGAAGGTAGCCCTACTCTATGCAGGGGGATTGGAACTAAATGATCTTTCAGGTCCCTTCCAGCCCTAGCCATTCTATCATTCAATCATTCTGTGATTATTTATATATGTCTTCTGGAAGACATGATAGTAGAGTACAGTGGATGTATTAGATGGAGGTTTCCTTTTCTGTTTTTTGACATTAAGGTGTTCAGAAAACAGTGATCTCTTTTATAAAAATACTTACATTTCCTCTGAAGCAACAGTGAGTTTTATTAATATCAATGGTTCTAAATTCAGTTGCATGTTCAGTTTTACAGAGGCTAATGGAACACTTGCATACACAGAGCAAAATTTGAAAAAATGCTGAATGCTTTATAGCTAATGCTTCTGGAGAACTTAATTTTCCCCCAGCACAGTAACAAGTCTTTTAGTGTATTTATTCATGCAGTTCAGTACTAACAAACATTCAGAGCTCTTGTGAGGCCCCATCTGGTGTCCAGTTCTAAAAACCCCAACTCAAGAAGGACATAGAGTTGATAGTGCAGGTCTAGAGGAGGGCCATTAGGATGATCAGGGAGCTGGAATATTGTCTGCGGTGAGGACAGGCAAGAGGTACTTTGGGTTCTTCAGCCTGGAGAAGAGAAGGCTTGAGGAGGACCTTACTGTGGTCTTCCATAGTAAGGCATTGAAGAGTGCCTACAAAGAAGCTGGGGAGGGACATTTTACAAGAGCTTGTAGAGACAGGACAGAACAAAGGATAATGGCTTCAAACTGGATAAGGAAGATTTGTTTTAGAAATTAGGAAAAAGTTTCTCACTATGAGGGTGGTGAGACACTGGAACATATTTCCCTGGGTAACTGTTCATATTTAATCTGGGACAACAGAGAAGGAAAATATTTTATATTTGTCTTACATAAAGCCATGTTTAAAAGTGTCCTGGTGCAACACAAGAATCTCAGCATCTACTGTTGCATTTTTCCATCTTCACTGAAATGTTTGTTTAATAATATGTTCTGTAAGGTCTAAGTCTTGCCTCTGCCATTTTCACCAGTAATTCTGCCTAGGAGTGTAAATTTTAGTTTCTAAAAAATGTCCTGAACCACTGCCAGTCTTGTGTACACTGGCTGAAGCCAATTTGTGGCCAGTGATAGTAGCTATGAGCACCATCCTTCCAACAGTCGGTCAAAAACCTCTCCAAAAAAGCCGCATCTTTGTGGTTCTCTAGGCACAGACCTTTAAAAAGTTACTCTGTTCTTATGCATGTTTTTGTGTATGCTGTTATTCTTTACAAGATTCTGTCAGTGAAGTCCTCCCTTTGGCAGTATTACATTAAAAACCTTTTTTTTTTGACTTATTTTTCTGTCTACGAATGTCTTGGTGTAAACCCTAGTAGTCACATCCATGCTAATGTGTAAGTAAGAACAGCATTTCCCCATACTCTTTCTTTTTTTTGCCTCATTAATTTTAAAGCTTATTCTGTATAATAAGTATGCAACTATACATTAACCTGCTTAGTGGGAAATGTCCAAGTATATGGATTTTGTTCTTGGTGACAATGGAACCCCATATGCAGGAGTTCACAATTTACCACCATTTGAGGTTTATGGTACATCACTAACGCACAAAATATAAGCACTGATTAGTATTTTCTCAGTCATACACATGGTCTACCAAGCAGTATCAATAAAGTAGCAGGTTCATTTATTTAGGTATATGGAAATTACAGCCTATGTCTTAAGAGTTTGCCACAGCATAGTTGAGAAAACACATAAAGTCAATGAGAGAGACTATAATTTTCTGAAATACTGCTTTCTTAAGACTATGAAGATAATTTAAACATCTGCTTTTGGTTTTCAGCCTCCATCCATGTTTAATCCAAAAAAATCAATGCTGCAAGTACAGCTTATTACAGAAGCTAGTCTTTGTGGTGGATGAAAAGCCGGTTGTTAAAAACAAATAGGGACCCTTCCCAAAACTGGCAGCTGAGAATCTTCTTCCTAAACTCTAAAACTTCTACCAAGTTTTTCAGCAACCTTTAAAAATAAGTTTTCACTTACATAAACAAGTTTTATTGTCTTTCTATGAAGAAAATTGTAATACATATATGTAGTTTTTCTTAGGCCTATCATTACCTATAAGCTTTTCATGCACACAAGAAGATACCTAATTCAGTGGCATTTGCTTAAGACTGAATGCATGTGAGACTCAGTCCCTCACATGTATGCATCTGTGCCACAGATGCATCTACTTTGCTCCTTTCTGGTCAGAATATTAAAGGTTTTCAGCTGGGGGAGATCCTTCCTGTTAGATGTCTGGATAGTTTGTCCTTGTTAAGTGCAACTGAAATAAATCTTTGAAACATACCATTAGTTGCCTGGAAACCTTCTATGCTGTGCGTGTAGTTGCTTCATGAGGGTCTAGGTCATGACTAGTTTCAGTATTTGATATAATTTAAATGGTTTTATTCTTTCTTTTCCTTTCACAGCTTATGTGCTGTTAGCACAAAAATTGTCAAATAAATAGCTCTATTGTAGTGGAAATTGCAGTCAGTATTGTTCTCTGTGCTAAAGTCCTTTGAAATTATTGTAATTGTGAATCTTTTTTAGTGAGAATGCAAAGCCTTTGACGATAGGAAATTCTGACAAAGCCTTGGGCATTTCACTATACCAGCTGCTCCTTATCTGCCAGACAAAGGACCACTCTGAAGGAAAAAGCTTGTAGTTATTATAAAACTGATTATATTCAGGATATTTTTTTGTTGAAGAAATGTTCTTCAACAAGACACAACTCCTGATGACCTAAATCTAGTCTGCAGAACAGCTTAATAAACACGGTCTTCAGCTGCTGGATATAAACTTCTGAGTACCAAAGTAGTTCTGTTTCCTGAAGAAGTTGTCGCAGTTGGCCCATTTAATGGAAAGGATAAGCCAGAATATAATATTGCAAAAATACATTCAAAATAATACTTCTGCATTGTGAGGGATCTTTTTTAAATAACAGCTGTAATTCTTCCCCTTGCCCATGGCAGGAGTTCACCATTTAAACCACAGCACTTGAGTTTGCTGGATTGTAATACTGATCTAAAATCACTGATCTGGGCTGTCATGAAACAGTGAAAACTGGAAAGAAAGTAAAACATGAAGACTTTAGTAGCAGATTGCCACAGCCTGTATTTTATTGCCAGCTTTCCATAACTGACTGTGTCTAATCGAAACAGGAATCAGAACATAGAGGTCTTCTCACCAGCTCTGTCACCCCATGCACATCATCTGACCTCTTGCTCTAGCCTTGAGCAGTAATTGAAAGCTTTTGAAGTGCACAACTCTGTGAGACAACGAATTAAGGGTATCATGAAAATTAAAGGAGTCTAGACAAGACATGAAGGGCACCAGGAAACAAATTAAGCATATTCTAAGTTACTGCATGGAAGCAGAGGAAAACATCTAGCCTTTTCAAAAGCACATGAACTCTAAACACTTACATTTCATTTGCTTGAAGATGGACTTGTTAGGCTCAAGCCAGTGCTGCAAAGGCAAAGTAGAGAGCAGAGGTTAATACGGATCACAGCAGGCATGTGGTAGATGAATGTGGTAACAAAAATACGAAGTGGGATTTTTGTTTCACTAAGATTGAAACTGGAAAAAGCACCTCCATACTGTAAGAATACTACATTTGCACTGCATAAGCATTCTTGAAAATGCCACTGTTCATAAGATGTCATTGAGATGACAATAAGTTAAAGGAGATGGGCCTGAGTGAATTTATTTTCAGGAAACATTTCAATTTTACACTTTCAGCCAATTTTTCCATAAGAATTATAACATCGGACATTTGAACAGACTATACAGAAATATTAGCACTGTCTGTTCATTAATTCTCTTTTATGGTATACTCAGTCAGCATCCTCAGAACACAAGGTATGGTTCTCTTTCAGCTGAAATCTGAAAATCTGAAAGGTAAGCTAAAAACCTGAGTGAAAGGAGAGTGTACTTTTCCATTAAATGTTTTCACTACAGTCAATGCACAATAGAGAGTACCTACCAGCTTGTGTATTACTTTCCAAGGTAAGACTGCAATGGCAAAACTTTCATTTTGCAATTCTTCTGGAAAATAAACTCAAGTGGTTTGTGACAAAGAGCAAGTTCATGCTTAAAAAACCGAGCACGTCTTCTGCAAACACCAGCCCAACTGTTCAGGAGGACTTCTTGACTGACAAAGTAATATGCTGATATTCAAGTGCCACTTCTGTCCACAAGCAACAGAATTTGTACTAGGGTTCTTTCTGTAAGGATGACCCTTCCACACTACCATGAATTTAGTGCTACAGAAGCAGCTGGTCAAAAGCACACATGCTTTAATAAGCATAATCAACACTTGAAGACCTTGCTCTAAAGAGATTTCATTATTAACTATTTTCATTCAAGCCCTAAAACTCTAAGGCCTACTGTAAACCCAAAATATACTGTATTTTAAACTATATTTAATAACCTAAATGTCCTGTATCGGCTAATATTTTTTCTCATAACTTATTCCAATTCTACTACATAGAAAAGCCAGGGCAAGGTATTTTGTAGGAATTACTAACAGGTTACAGAAAATTACTGTTTTTAAAATCGTGACATCTCAAGAGTTTGGTCAAAATCATGGTCAACCATAAATTAATTTTCTGGAACAGAACTTCTGACAAAAAAAATGTCTCAGAAAGAACATTTCATATAACTACAGTTTACATGATATGGTTGCTCAGAAACTCTTGCATATAGTTGACTGCTATATTGGAGATAAGCACTACTGTGTATCTCTGTTTGAAACTCACTTATCACTGACAGACTTACAAGAAACCCTGGTACTCAAAAGACAAACAAAACAAAAACCTAACAATCCCAAATTTCAAACAATAACAACCATCCCCACATCATTTCTTCACTGTTTCCTCTTCCCCAGTATCTCTCTTTTCCAGGCAAAATTAAAAAGAAACAGAACTGAGAAAGTGATGTATGTTTTACCAACTTAGTAGAAGGTAAGAGGTACCATATTATTTGCATCTAATACACAAAATTTGCTTGATATTTCATTTTGAAAGGCCAGGCTGAAATATTAGCACAGACCAGACCAGTACTTACAGTTGTCTGAAAAAGACCATTACCTATTCTAAGAAAAAGTCAGAGATTAAAACAAGCCAATTTGCAGATAGAAAACTCTCATAATCCACCATATGAACAATGAAAAAGGGGGACTAAAATTCCTCATGTAGTGCACCAAACCCCCAGAATTCAGAATTAACTAACACATCCAGAATCAAACACATTTCATTAGCATCTGACTTTCAAGGGTTTAAAATAGATTGAAAAGACAGTGAGCAGTTAAGCAATCTATAGTTTCACTTTGAGATCAAGGGAATTACAAGCAGATTTTAGGAACTCAGGTTTCTTCAAGTGTTCTTCTGTTAGTGGAAGATTGCAAACATGTAGTCAATCTAGATTAATTTTCCAGGAAACTGAGCAGTTACTTTATAATTTATGGAGATTTTAAAAGACACAGCAATTAGGTATTTAATACTCTCTGAATGTCAGGGGAAGACAAACACCTAGTCATTACTAGTACTTCTGAAAATAGCTACCCCTATATTTGTTTGCATATTTCAGTTTGAGTTCTAGGAAAGATTTTCCCCTGAGTACTTATCTTTCAGCCTTACAGCATTGACTATTAATAATTAATAACTATGCTTCATCTCTACTATAGAGTATACATGCTATATTTATTCCAAGATTAATTAGGTTTTACAGCTAGGAAAAAATTAAGGTTCCCATATCGAAGACTGGTCGCAGTCTAGTGAAAATCATCTGGCCTTTCAAAGTTCTTTTTCCATGTATCAAACTTCTTTTATTTTATAATTTTGCTGAAATTCTCAAACTGAACGAAAATACAACGTTTGAAGTTAACAATTTTTTTTACATTTTTTAAATTATTTAATGCATTTTAACATTTCAGTTAACTTTTCATTACTACTATATGCCATACTGTCTTGCAGGAAGAGACCATATGTGTTTTCAACTCTTTCATGTAAAAGGCTAACATCTCTTTTATCTAATAAAACAAGACAAACAAAAACAAGTAAGACATAAACTTGAAACTGGAGACAAGAACCTTTAATTTTCTTTCTTGCAGTAAAATGTACAAACTAGGAGGAAAAGAATCTTTCACAGTTTCATAAAGGTTAGTTTAACTGGATCATAGAATCACAGGGTTGAAAGGGACCTTCAAGGTCATCTAGTTCTGCAACAAGCAGGGACAAGTCCAGATTGCCCAGAGCCCAATTAAGCCTGACCTCAAGTCTCTACAGTGTTGGGACCTCCACCACCTCTCTAGGAAACCTGTTCCACTGATCCACCTCTCTCGTATTTTCCTGATGTCTAACCTAAATCTACCCCTTTCCAGCTTAAAACAATGATCCCTTATCCTATCGTTCCCTCCCTCATGAAGAGTTTTCCTCCAGATGATGGAGATGATGTCCTATGCCCTTACACCACTCTGGCTTTGTGTACGATAGTTCTTAATGATGATCAAAAATAATTTCTGCAGGCCCTGAGACTCACATTTTCTTGATTGTACATTAGCAAAATCATTGTTGCCCAACAGAGAAGAAAATCCAGCTAATGCTTATTACTGGGGGCCCTGTCAGATTTGTATTCAGCACTGCCAATTCCTAATCTCACCTACCAACAGACAGACAAGGCAGGTGTCCTCACAAAAGCAGAAGGCAAAAGAAAGTCATTTAAAAGATCCTGAAAGTCAGTCATGGGATAGGACAAGTCTTGGTGCTTCAAGTGCCAGTGATGAGTAAGTAAACTATTATGGATATCACTTCTAGTCCTAGGATCTTAAAATATGCTGAAAACTGCCTTTTGACTAACACTTCATTGTGACTTCTTTCTGTGTTTCAAACTAGTGCAATTTTTACTTTGTAAATACAGGCCTCACCTCTGATCAGCCTTCAAGTGGCGCTGAGTAGTCATTAGCGAGGCCAGGTGTCTTCTTGCTTATCCACAAATGCTGAGCAGCTGATGAGCCACCAGCTTCCACAGCAAAAAATCAGGATGAGTAAGGGCACCACACAAGGGTAAAAGCACCATTCTAGAAAGTCAGTTTAACTCTACAAAATCTGGTAGCTTTTAGTAAAGGCACTTCAGCCAGCAAACTGCCAGAGTAATTCACCGAGAAGCTCAGACAGGATTGAGCTTGCTCTCAAGAACAGCATTAGTTATTCTTTAGAATAAGAAGCAGGGAGGAAAGGGGGTACAATGGCCCATATCTGTTCTTACACTGCATGTAAGGGGTCAGATGTTACTCATACCCCCACTGTTTTCCCTTTGCATTGCAACAGTCACTCTACAATGCAAAGATGAGTGCTCCAGTCTCCTTGACTTACTGTCTTCTGCAGAAGACAGACAAAACCAAAGTGCACCTCCTAGAAAAGTGTGAAGCCAAAAGCGAATGCTTGAGATCTGAACAACCAGAAGTAAAATTAGTTCAGCAAAAAATCTCCCCTCCCATAAAAGGCTTTTGATTTAGGCCTTGTATTTGCAAAACAAGCATTAAGAAGAGGTGACAACAAGTGGACAAATGCTGCAAATATATGAATCCCTCTCAGCAAGCAATACTCAGTAAAATGTTCAGATGAGCATACAGTAAACCAGAATCAGAAGACCTTGCAGATGTCTCAAGCATATTCTAGCCAGGCACCAAGTGGACTTTGCTTAATGGGGAGGTAAAAGAGAAAGACTTGAGATACACACTAAACACTGGTAGAAATTAATTTTATTTAAATATCTACCCTATATTAATCTTGAAAGTGAATACCTAAACTTTTCCTTGAATGAAAACCAAAATCAAAATCAATTTGCTTTAACCTCAAGGCTGTGACTGTCACCAGGTCACCTTCATCAGACTCAGGGAAAAATAAATAGTTCCCAAAATTATTTGAAGCTCAAATAGGGGAGTGAATTAGGTGCCCACTCTATATCAGCACAACAGATAACAAATGACCTAGGGCAACCTTGCCTCTTCCTTCAAAGTCTGACGAAGACATCATTTTTTGATTGCTTCAAGAAGCTCTATACCAAGAGTACTGGCATTGTTCTATTGGAGCAAGCAAGCTGTTCTTCTGTATTGTCCTTCAAATCACAGCATCAGCTCTGGTTAACGGTATGCTATGCATTACTACATATATACATTATACACATATATACATTATATACATATATACTACACACTATACATTACTATCACAAAAATTCATCTCATCCTGAAATAGTACCATACACTGGCACAGAATCACTACTTGTATGATTCTGAGCTGGAATTAAACAAGATTCCAAATTCTCACTCTGTCATTTCTATTGGAGAAACTATAATGTAGTAACCTGTAGTGGCTCTATTGAACCACAACCTCTACATCAGCTGAATAACTTGCCATAAATTCTTCCTATGTTCATGTATGTATGAGCCACCACATGCTCATAGACAAGAGGTTTACAACTGATGAATTTTTTTTTTTTAAATAGGCTGCAGAATTATGTGGGTTACAAGGTAACTAATCTTCATACAATGTATTTCAGCTAATAGCATTATGGTTGAATTAAGTGTTAATGTATATTCACACCACTATTCATTTGTGCCAAGACACTGTATAGTGCATAAATGCATCTCTACTGGTAAAAGCAAATATTCATTTATTTCATCACTTTGTCCCAGAAAACAGCCTGAATAAACACTTTGAAAGAATAAAAGTACTAGCTCCCATTGTGGGTTTTTTCTACCAGCCTCTATTCCAATTTGCTTGTGAGTCTTTGTAGACTTCCACCAATTTGTCTGAACACTGATTATTTTTAAACTATTTTTATATTTTTGGCAGCTACAACAATAGATTTTATGACTAGGTACAGGGTTTAAAAAACTATTATTTAATGCCAATTGCTTTATAATTTTCTTAAGTGCACTTCATTTCTAAAAATTACAGGGTAATCTTTCCCTTGTCACTTTCTCCAAATCATTTTACACCATATGTTTCTCTCTCATTCTCTCTTGTACATTTTCTTGTCCTCTCTCTCAATCACTACCTCTCATTTACCTCTTTTTCTACCTGTATTATTCTAGTCTAATCCATCTTTCTTCATATAAAATACATTTCTACTAGGTGTCGTTTGTTCCTTTTGGCATTCTTTGTTCCTTTCCTACTTCCACTATATTTTTTGAACCAGCACGACTTGAATGGCATACAGCAAGCAGGTTCTCTGCAAGACTATGTGTAAACCCACATCCCCCCCTGTCCGGGGGGAAAGATTCATATGCATGGAGAAGTATTATAATTTTAATTAACCTATAGCCCTGTCACTCTGGTGTTCAGCCTATAAAATGTGCTTTGTTAAACTCTCTTTCTGACAACCTTCATTAGCCTCACGTGGGACTAAGTGCAAATTTTTAAGAACACATCCAATAGTTGTTGCTACAGCAGGGATCAGCTGCACCCAGGACTTGCTGACCCTTCCAAAGGTCTCTATGATGAGGAACTGCTGCACATTTTGTTGACAAGTTCCAACAAAAATAGAAGTGCTGCTTCATGACACAGAAATTCATTAGTCAGAGATAACAGGCTCCAATTTCTTTCTTTAGTAAATACTGGGACAATGCTGAACAACTCAGTTTATAGGATTAAAGAATTCCAGGACAATCCTGGAAACTACAGGCCAGTCAGTCTGATCTTGAGTGCCAGGGAAGCTTAGGAAACAGATCATTTTGACTGCCTTTATGTGGCACATACAGGACAACCCAGGCTCAGTCAGACTGGGTTTGTGAAAGGCTGGTCCTGCCTGGTTAACCTCATCTCCTTCTGCAAAGATGACCTGCCCAGGGCACGAGGGAAGGGCTGTGGACGTTTTCTGCCTCAAGTTCAGTAAAGCCTTTGACATTGTTTCCCACAGCATCCTTTTTCAGAAACTAATGGCTCAAAGCTTGGAGAAGTACACTCTGCACTGGATAATAAAGCTGACTGGATGGCTGGGCCCAAAGAGAAGTGGTGAATGGAATTAAATCTGGTTGGTGTCTGGTCACAAGTAGTCTTCCTCAGGGTTCAGTACTGGGGTCTGTACTCTTTAATATTTTCATTAATGATCTGGATGAGGGCAGGTATGGCAATCTGCTAGAGGGTAGGGAGGCTTTACAGAGACATCTGAGCAGGACGGATTGATGGGCCAAGGTTTAATGTCTATGGTTTAATAAGAGCAAGAGCCAGGTCCTGCACTTGGGTCATAACAACCCCCGTGGTAAGCTACACACTTGGGGATGTGTGGCTGGAAAACTGCGTGTCAGAAACAGACCTGGGGATACTGACTGACATTCATCTGAATATGAGCCAGCAGTGTGCCTAGGTGGCCAAAAAGGAGAATGGCATTGTGGCTTATACTAGAAACAGTGTGGCCAGCAGGAGTAGGAAGGTGATCATTCCCTGGTACTCAGCCCTAGTCAGACCATACCTCAAATACTGTGTTTTCAGTTCGGGCCCCTCACTACAAGAAGTGCTAAAGTGCAAAGAAGGGCAACAAAAGTTAGTGAAGGGCCTGAAGGACAGGTCTCAAGAGGAGTAGCAGAGGGAACTGCTACTCCTAGTTGTTTAGATTGGAGAACAGGAGGTGGAAGGGAGACCTTATTGCTCTTTACAGCTACCTGAAAGGAGACTGGAGCAAGGACGAGGACAGCCATTTTGACCTTGTAACAAGAGACAGAACCAGAAGAAATGGTTGCCAGCTATGCCAGGGGAGGTTGAGACTGTATGTTAGGAAACAATTCTTCACTGAAAGGGTTACCAAACATTGTAATAGGCTACCCTGGGCAATAGTGGAGTCATCATCCCTGGAGGTACTTAAAATCCACACAGACACAGTGTTGAGCAACATGGCTTGATGGCAGACTGGCAGTGCTGAGTCAAAGGTTGGACTTGATGATCTTAAATCAAATATATTCTGTGATTCTGTCTTTGCTAGTTATATTAAAAAAGCTAACATGCTGCCATCAGTTAAGACTGTCTTCCAAAGGTTCCTTTGGTCTGAAATAGAAAACAGAAAACTATCGAAAATTTTACAAAGTTTAAGTACGCCTAAAAGATCCACACATGTTTACTTATGCATAACAAAAAGAGGAGCCTGAGGATAGGAATGAATATACACTATAACCTACTTGAAAAATAACCTATTAAAAAGCCCAGCTGTTTCCCATCACAGTTTTCCTACATTTCAAAATTTTATTCAGCCTAAGACAACTGGCTCAATTATCTATGTTTTCCACTTAGTCAGAAGAAACATAAATATTGAAACATTTTATTGGAAATATCTAAAATATGGAAGCAGTTAATGTTTTAAAATTCTCAAACGCAGTCAAGAGTTTCAACACTCTTATGTGGCAATGTTACATTCTGGTTGTATGCTATGAAAAAGACATTAAGGATGCATTAAAGCTGGTATTTTTGCATGTTTGATCTCCCTTAGTAGAATACAAAACAAAGTGACTGCAAATTAGATTTTGGAGCCACTCTGTAACTCCCCAGTCAAAAAAATGCATACAAATAAAAGGCAAGCAAGAATCAGTGGTAGACACACAGCAGTATCACCTAGACCAACAGAACAGATCCAGGCAGCTCTTGAACGTCTCCAGAGAAAGAAATTCCACAACCCCAAGGGGAGCCTGTTCCAATGCTCCATTACCTTCACTGTGAAGATGTTCCTTCTGATATTCATAGGGAACCTCCTATGCGCCAGCTTGCACCCACTGCCTCTTGTCCTATCACCTGATGACTTTGTGAAGAGCCTGGCTCCATCCTCCTAACACCCATCCCTCACATATTTATAGACATTAATGACATCATCTCTCAGCCTCCTCTTCTCCAAGCTAAAGAGACCCAGCTACCTCAGCCTTGCCTCATAAGGGGGGTGCCCTCCTTCCTTCATCATCTTCGTTTTTCTATGCTGGACACCCTCCAGCAGCTCTCTGTCCTTCTTGAACTGAGGGGCCCAAAACTGGACACAATACTACAGATGCAGTCTCATTAGTGCCAAGTAGAGGGAGAAGAACCTCCCTTGATCTGCTAACCCCCCTCCTTCTGATCCCCCCCAGGGATGCTGTTGGTCCTCTTGGCCACAAGAGCACGTTGCTGGCTCATAGTCTTCTTGTGGTCCACTAGGACCCCCAGGTCCCTTTCTCCTACACTGCTCTCCAACAGTTCAGTCCCCAACCTATACTGGTACCTGGGGTTGTTCTTGCCCACATACAAGACTCTACACTTACCCTTGTTGTATCTCATAAAGTTTCTCTCCGCCCAGCTCTCCAGCCTGTCCAGGTCTCCCTGAATGGCAGCACAGTCTGCTGGGGTGTCGGAGACACCACCCAGCTTTGTGTCATCAGCCAACTTGCTGACAGTGCACCCCAATCTCTCATCCAAGTCATTAATGAACAGACTGAAAAGGACTGGTCCCAGTACTGATTGCTCCCAGTACTTGGGAGACCCCAGTAGATACAGGCCTCCAACTAGACTCTATCCCATTAACCACTACTCTCTGGCTTTTATCGTGCAGCCAGATAACGATTCACCTCACTACCCAATCATCCAGTCCACATTGCCCCAGTTTGGCTGCGATGATGCTATGAGAGACTGTGTCAAATTCCTTACTGAAGTCAAGATAGACCACATCCACAGCTCTGCGATCATCTATCCACCTGGTTATGTCCTCATAAAAGGCTATCAGATTGGTGAAGCATGACTTCCCCTTGGTGAAGCCATACTGACTGTCTCTAATGACCCTCTTGTCCCTGATGTGCCTAGAGACAGCATCCAGGACAAATTGTTCCATCACGTTTCCTGGGATGGATAATACTGTACTATTAGATCCTGTAGTTGAACTGTACAGAGAGCCAATAAAGAATAATACACTAAAAGACAGAATTAAATGCATGACTTTGGCAGTTACAATTGGAACCACAGATGCAGCCCTTTCTATGCAAAAACAGAGATTATGCAGTAGAATATAAACTAACACAGAGGCATTTGACACTTTAAGAAAATGGGCAAAGCAACATTAATTGTGTGGTATTTGCATCTTGATCAATAGCTCTACCCTGAAAAAACATTGCGCTGTCTTGTTTCAGCTTTTATTACATATTCTTTGAAAGAAAGTGCAGAAGATGGTGCCTAGTCTCTAACTCTGTCAATGTGCAATATAAGCCATGTCCATTAAACTATGGAGATCTTCATAAATTCTTCTTTACAAATCTAGTTAACCTTTTTGTCCCATGTCATCCATTATGGTTGCTCCAGACACTGCAGCTCTCATTCACTTAATTTAGAAACCATCTCTCCTGCTTAAACTTTCTTTCCCCTCCCCTCCCCCCCCACACTTTATGCTCTGTATAATCATATCCTATTATCCTTTGTTTTGCTGTACTAATGGGTTATTTCCTTCTTAATATTGTCTCAAAAGCAAGCTCTCTGTTCTCTTTATCTTTATAATGTTCCTGGTAATTCAATTAAATTCATCTTTCTTACATGCAGATACCTAGATCAGAATAGCTGAGGTCTCATTAGGGGTTAATGCCATTAATACTATACTGAAAATACAATCATAAGAAGGAGCAAACAGCTGTCTTTTAGTCCACGCAATATCCAATTTATTCATTGTCCCACATCTCCTTATTTGCCTACAGATTACAGAAGTACATTGTCATACTTACTGCTGAACTGATTTAGGATTAATTATCACTTCCCTTTAAAGCCATTGTTCTGAGGCAAGTCATCAGGTTTAACTTTAGAAGGAAGATCTTGGTGAATTCCACCTACAGATCTTTACTGAGCTACTGTTTGTTTTGTAATACATCTAACCAACCCCTAAGAACACACTGCAGGAAATGTCTCTTCCTTTTTTCTTGGTGGGACCTGCAAGGATTCCTCAGAGTTCTGAGTATTCTTTCATGTAACATGGATGCAATGATGTGACATTCTTCTGGTGATTACATCTTATAACTGCTACAGCTTATCTTTATCTCTATGACCACATAGCTGAACAACTCCTCTAATGTCAGTTAACTGAATTTCAGGCAGCTAAACTAACAATTGCTAAAATACAGAACTGTGGGAAAAGCCATCACCTACCTCATTGCTTCAATATTATAACTTCCTCTAGTTTTCCAAATGAGCCAGTTTAACTAGTGACTGTCCCTGAGCTCCAGCATAATTACTCATGCTTATTATAATAGTATGAGATTGCTGCTGTTTCTCTAAGATCAGAGCAGTCATCTGCTAATAGGATGAGAATTGTAATTACAGCTTCATAGTTCTTATGCAGAGGACTATAGTTTCATATCTGATGCAGAGGTAAGAATCAACTAACTGAACCCAAACAATTTTGATTAATTGTAATAGAACTAGGAGAAAAATGTATACTATTTTCAATACATCATCCAGTGCATTTAAGTCTGTATAAAGAAATAACCCTTACAATTCATGTTATAATTCAGGAACTACAATAAAATAAAGAAATAATACCCAATTAGGGCGACTATCTATATGCTTAAGAATGTAAGAGAATAGAATACAATAGAATCAGCATTTTAAAATGCATGTATGGAAAAATGTAAGCTGGAGCACCTTACATAACAAAATTCAGCTGGAGATTTAACCCTTTGATATAAGCCATCTTACTGTGTATGGGATGGCCACAGTATCCTTAGTTTTCAGGTACAGAGGGACAGTAATGATTCCTTAAACTGTCTTTTACTATTTAACAAGAGAAAAATTCCATAAATTTAACACAGAATTAGCTGCACTACAAGACACAAAAAAACAGCTGTACAGCCAACAAGAAAATACAGCAGCAAATTTGTCAGTATAGTTAACAGGTCTTTGAAACATCGGAACCATGTAAGTTATAGCAGACATCCCTAAGGGAGTGAGGTTTTTTTCCAAGTTTTTTTCTCAAGCATCTCTTTTTTAAAGTATTATGACCAAGAAAGATAAAGCTTTTATTAGAAAATAACTCTGTTGATTGTTGTTAAGCAAAACAACTTTTCTATTGCAATTTTTGAGTGACTGTCAGAAAAAGACCAAACACAAGTAGGATTTCATTAAGTTCTGCCCAAATACAGTCTAATCCAGCATTCCACCTACTTCTCCTATCAATTACAACCAGTTGAACACTTTTACAATTGTAACAATTGTGAACAATTAAGAACACCAGTCAGTGTGTTCAACTGATAATTATTCTATTAATAATTTTCATTCTAAAAGATTTGCAAAACTCTTGGAATTCTATGAGGCTGATTTTTGACAAAACTAATTAGGGTGTAGGAGGAAAATCAGGGAGGCAAAAGTCCAACTTGAACTCAGGCTGGCCACTACCGTTAAGGATAATACGAAGAGCTTTTACAAATATGTCAATGAAAAAAAGAGGAACAGTAATAACCTCACTCCTTACTGGACATTGAGGGAAATTTAGTAACTAGAGATGAGGATAAGGCAGAGGTGCTTAATGCCTCCTTTGCCTCTGTCTTCAACAACAGGGTAGACTGTCTTCAGGATAACTGCTTATCTAAACTAGTAGACAGGGACAGGGTACAGTGTAGTTCCCCCCATTATCTAAGAGGTACAAGTTAAGAGACCCAGGTTCCTTTGCAGAACAGG
>VZRI01000760.1:313642-363390 GCA_013397515.1 Upupa epops | reverse complement strand
TCCCCGCTGCCCGTGCGGTGTGTGCGGGTGTGGATGGCGGGCGGGCGGCGGTGGCCCGTCACGTTGTGCTCTACGTGCCGCCAGCCGGGGCCGGGGAGCCGCAGCCCGGCGACGTCAAAGCTGCGTGAATCGCTGCTGCGCGCCCTTCCTCCGCCTCCTCCTCCTCCTCTTCCTCCGCCTCCCGTTGGCCCCGCCGATCCGACTCCGCCGCCGGGAGCGCGGGGCCGCGGGCGATGCCGAGCGNGCGATGCCGAGCGGGGATGCGCGGGGCAGTGCGGGATGTCCTCACGCCGGGCTGCGCGGGGCGGGCTGTCCCGATGCGGGAAGCCCTCACTCCGAGATACGCGGTGCGGATCGTCTCGATGCGGGGTGTCCTCGCTCCGGGATGCGCGGTGCGGGGTGTCCGGATGCGGGACGTCCTTACTCCAGGATACGCGGTGCAGGGTGTCCCGATGCGGGCTGGATGCCCTCACTCCGGGAGACGCGGTGACCCGATGCGCGGGGCGTTGCGGGGCGTCCTCACTCCGAGATGCGCGGAGCGGTGCGGTGGCTCCGCGCGCTGCAGACGGTGCGGGGCGCCCCGTGCCCGCTGCGGGCTCCGCTCCCGGCTGTGGATTGCGGGCGGGGAAGGGGAGGCGGGGAGGACCGGACCGCGCATTTCCGTAGGACCCGGGTAGAGCCACTTCCCGGGGTGGGGCTTCCGCGTCCCCTTCCACCTCGCTCCCTGCATCTTTGCCCGGGGAGGCAGGGGGAGTCCAGGGCGCAGCCCCCGCCCAGCCCCTTCCCCACTGCCCTGGCTGCAGGATGAGTGCCCAGCGCTCGGCGCTGAGGACCACCCTGGTGTGGCACAGGGAGGGGGGCTCCAGCTGCTCCGTGTGCCTGGCAGCAGCGATGCAGCCCCCCAGCCCTGCCCAGCGCTGGCTCTTCACCAGGTCATTCCCCCTTTCGGTAGTGTCTGGCCTCCACCAAGTGTCCGAGACGCTTCCCAGGATGATGTGCCTACGCCCTGGGACCTCGGAATTGTGCCGGGGAGGGTCTCTCGCCTCCAGAGCAAACCAAGGGCTGCCCCTGTCCTCACCCCCTCTTGCTTGGTTCCTCGACCTTTGTTCTGCTGCTGGTTGGCCACCCTGTCTGAAGGGAGTCCCCGATCCCATGACTGGGTCCATCTGATTGATGCTCCTTCATGTGGCCGTCACCAGGAGAAGTTGGGACGAGCTGCCCTGGTTGGTCCCCAGAGGTTTCCTCCTGGAAACACAAAGACCATCCTCTTGCTGAGGGGATGCGGAGAGACCAACCAGCACCTGCAGAGACTTCAGGGGCTGCCCGAGGAGACCAGGCATTGGGTGGGTGATGGAGGGAAGAGCCTGGACCCCCTCTCCTGCTGTGCCAGGACAGGGGGTGATGGTTCAGGTTGAAAGAGGGAGATTCAAACCAGATGGAAGAAGAAATTGTAGCTGCTGAGGGTGGGGAGAGCCTGGCCCAGGGTGCCCAGGGAGCTGGGAGAAGCCCCATCGCTGGAGCCATCCCAGGGCAGGTTGGACCCTGGGGCTCCGAGCAACCTCCTCTCCGCCGGGATGGCCCTGCTCAGGGCAGGGGATGGGACTGGAGGGGCTTTCAGATCCCTGCAGTCCAAACCAATCTATGATTCTACCAATCTGACTGCACTTCTCTGCCCCCAGGAACGGGGAGCTGTGGGCAGAGCCCCTCACAGAGGGCTGGTTTGCATTTGGAATCACACAACCATCGGGGATGGGAAGGGACCCAGAGAGATCATCCAGTCCAAACCCCCTGTCTGTACCAAGAGGACCTGATCTGGAGCACCGAGTGGCTGTCCCTCCATCACAGGACTAATTAAGGTAATTAAATCAAATGAAGCCTGAAGCAGGCGAAAGGCTTGAATAGCAGAACCTGTGGGACTGGAATGCTTCCCACACTCCAGCATCCCCTTCCTGCAGAAGCCCTTTCGTAGCAGCTTTGCTCCACGTCGAAGGGAACTGTAGGCTCTCTCGTCGTTGGGAGCAGCTCTGCAGGCAGCTGAGGTCTGACGGAAGGGGGCTGTTGAGTAGGGGGCCTGAGCAGACCCCACCAAAGCCAGCGCTTGCATCTCCCAGCCTTTGCTCCTTTCACATTGACTGTGACCAACTGTTTTCCAAGGGAGGGGTGAAACCCAGGGTAGAGGAGCACAGAGACCAGAGCCTTTCTGCAGCTGGAGCTCTTCCCAACTGCATTCTTAGCCCTTGGGTTCCAGCTGCTCGGTCAGGGAGAGGTTCCCTTCCTCAGTGAGAGCAGCTCCAGAGCTCCAGAGCTTCGGGCAGCATCTGCCCGGTGCCTTTGCACGCTGCCTCGATAGGATGCAGTTTGTTCTGAGGATGGAGCAGGCTCGTTTAACAACGTTTAGGGCCACAGCTCCGAGGGATGGAGTTATTAGATAAATAACTGAGTGTGACGGACCCTTTAGACACACCTGTTATCTTCACCGGCGCACTGTAAGTCTCAGAACTATTATAAATGGCATCAAACCACCTCATTTCAGGCTGGATCTGCTGTCCAGGACTGCTCTGAGTTCACAGTCTTCCTCCTGGCATCCAAGAGTTTACAGGGAGGAAAGAGGTTGGGCTGCTGGAGGAAGATAACACCAGTCTGAGGCCGATGAAACGGTCCTGCGTGCCTTGGGCTCGCTCTCAGCCCTGGGTGTCTGCGGAGTTCAGATCAAACGCAGACACTTCTGGCATCCACGTGCCCCAGGATAGTGCCACTGCCTGCTCGGCGGGATGCTTCGAGGCTGAGACTTGTTGTCTGGGTTAGTGCTCCGCATCCAGAGGGGTGGCTTGAGCAAGCGGCTCCAGTTCCAAGGCCTGATGACCCTTCCAGGGAAGCGGTTTATCCTGCACCCCAACCCAAACCTCCCCTGGTGCAGCTGGAGGCTGTTCCCTCTGGTCCCATCACTGAGTTCCAACCCGGGTGTCACCCCCCTGGGCCGTCACTGCTCGGTCTCAGTGCACAGAGACTGCCAAGACATGGGTGAACGTCCTCCACGAGCGCACGGCTTAGCCGTGGCCTCCGGGCTTCGATGAGCAGGTGAAGCTCTCATGTGCATCAGGCTGTTGGGGCGAGCACAGACACTAATAACATCCAAACCGTGCGTGAGCCTCCCCGGGCTCAGGGAGGCAGAGAGCGGAAGGAAACAGCCGCCACGGTGTAGTTGTGAGGAGGTGAAATATGGTGCTGCCTGTGCATCTGTCTCCTGGGTAACTCCGCTTGCTGTGTGCACGTGAAGCTCTTCATCCATCATCTTCTGAAGGAGAGCGGGTCTCTGCTCACAGCTCCAGGACCATCAGCTGTTTCATCCAGAGACAGCGGCACAGGGCTGATGTGGGTGCTGGGGTGGGTGTCAGGAGGATGGAGCCAGGCTCTGCTCAAGGGCATCTGGTGCCAGGACAAGGGGCACTGGGTGCCAGCTGGAGCAGAGGAGGTTCCCTCTCCATCTCAGCAGGACCTTCTTCCCAGGGAGGGTCCCGGAGCACTGGAAGGGGCTGCCCAGGGGGACTGTGGAGTCTCCTTCTCTGCAGACGTTCCAGCCCCTCCTGGCTGTGTTCCTGTGCCACTGGGTCTGGGGGATCCTGCTGTGGCAGGGGGACTGGACTGGATGCTCTTCCCAGCTCCCTTCCCATCCCTGAGGATTCTATGGTTCTACGATCCATGACTGCAGCTCTGGAGGTGGGTAGAGGTGACCTGACTGCACACAGCCTGTGTGATAGTCAGGGAAGGGTCTAGGAAAGAAGGGACCCTAGAGGTCATCTAGTTCCATCCCCTGCCATGGGTGAGTAGAGTCACAGAATGGTTTAGACTGCAAAAGCCCATCCAGTCCAACCCTGCCCCCAGCTGCCCCTTCCCACCCCCAGACCCTGGCCCTGAGCTCCAGCTCCCCCCCACTGGGAAACACAGCTGGGGTGGCGACTGAACCCCCTCCCTGGGCAGCCTGGGCCAAGGATGAGCACCCTGTCCAGGGAGAGGGTTCTCCTCAGGGCCAACCCAAACGCCCCAGCACAGCTTGAGGCCATTTCCTCCTGTCCTCATTCCACGCTCAGAAGCTCAGTGCTCTCATCCACAGCACCCACACTCCCCGTCTGGAGGGATGGGCAGCTGAATTAGCTTCACCCGCTGAATCCAGTCTGCCCCACTGGCAGGTTTGGGCTCCCCACCATGGCACTGCCATGCAGCAGCAGCAGGGCGAGCGTGCTCTCGCCGCGGGGCTGCACTCACATGCTGTCTGCACAGTGCTCTGTCAGGCACTCGGGCTCCCCGAGTGCTGCGCTCACCCCCCTGGCACGTGGGCAGCGATCTCTGGGAGAGCAGGGCAAGGGCAGCGAGAGAGAAATGGGTCAGGTTTAATTAACGGGGCTGCTCGCTGCCCTGGCTGCCTCGCAGGAGCCACAAGGCAACAGGAGAGGTTGGAGATGTGGGTGGTGAGGACCCAAGACACTGCAGGTCCAGTCGGTGCCACAGCCCGGCTGCTTTGCAGGCAGGGAGCTTGCCGGGAGAGCTCTGACTAGAGCCTGGCACGGGTGGTTGCCCAGGGAGGGGGCTGGGGCACCATCCCTGGAGGATGAGGCTCTGGCCAGCCTGCTCTAGGATGCGGGGTCCCTGCCCATGGCAGGGGGGTTGGAGCTGGATGATCCTGGGGTCCCTTCCAATTCTGTACCTTCTTCCCAGGGAGGGTGACGGGGCACTGCAGGGGGCTGCCTGAGGGGTTGTGGGGTCTCCTTCTCTGGAGATGTTTGAAACCTGCCTGGACCTGGTCTGGGTGATCCTGCTGTGTCAGGGGGGGTGGACTGGATGGTCTTTCCAGGTCCCTTCCCATCCCTAGTGATGCTATGATTCCAGAATCCATCCGTGCTGGGACACTGTCAGCAGGGAAGAAGGAACAGACCTGGGGGATTCCAGCTGAGGCCAAAGGGCACTGTTAGCACAGAGCTCTCCTGCTCCCCTTGCTCTGTGGATTCGAATCCTGGGAATTCTGCAGGCTAACGGGATCAGACCGAGTTTATTTCCCTGAGTAAACCAAAATCCACTTGGAGCAGCTATTCTTCCTGATGCAGGGTGGAGGGGGAAGCAATTGACTTGCAGGAGCTTCTGGCTACAGCCACTCCATATTAAACACAGGGTGCATCTGAGGCTGCAGAGCAGAGGATGTCTGTGGAGTGCACTCTGCTGGCCACGGGCCGAGGGATGAAGAGGCACCATCGGATGCTGCTTGGCTTCGATGCCCCAAATCCTGGCAGGAAGGCAGTTCCCCTCCAGGAGAGACCCGCTGCTGTTTAACCCCCTCTGGTGAAGGAGAGAGCAAAATGTGTTCATTTTCCAGCAGCTCCGGGGTTTGAGGGGAGCTGATCAGGGATGGACGTTGCCTCCAGGGCTCGGGTAGGGTTCATAGAATCCTAGAATCCTTAGGGATGGGAAGGGAGCTGGAAAGATCACCCAGTTCAGTCCCCCTGCCACAGCAGGATCCCCCAGACCCAGTGGCACAGGAACACAGCCAGGCGGGGCTGGAACGTCTGCAGAGAAGGAGACTCCACAGCCCCCCTGGGCAGCCCCTTCCAGGGCTCCGGGACCCTCCCTGGGAAGAAGGTCCTGCTGAGATGGAGAGGGAACCTCCTCTGCTCCAGCTGGCACCCAGTGCCCCTTGTCCTGTCCCCAGATGCCCTTGAGCAGAGCCTGGCTCCATCCTCCTGACACCCACCCCTCACAGATTGAGACAGGAATGAGGTCCCCCCTCAGCCTCCTCTTCTCCAGCTCCAGAGCCCCAGCTCCCTCAGCCTCTCCTCAGCAGGGAGCTGCTCTCCTCCCTTCATCCTCTCCGTTGCTCTGCGCTGGACACCCTCCAGCAGCTCTGTGTCCTTCTGGAGCTGAGGGGCCCAGAACCGGACACAGTCCTCCAGATGTGGTGTCACTGGCACAGAGTAGAGGGGGAGCAGACCCTCTCTGGATCTGCTAACCACCCCCCTTCTGATCCTCCCCAGGATGCTGCTGGCCCACTTGGCCACCAGAGCACAGTACTGGCTAAGAGTCACCCTGCTGGCCACTAGGACCTCCAGGTCCCTTTGTCCTCCACTGCCCTCCTCGTGGCCCTCCTCTGGACACCTTCCCACAGCTCCATCTCCTTCCTGTGCTGGGGGCTCCAGAACTGGATGCAGGGCTGCAGATGGGGTCTGAAGAGAGTGGAACAGAGGGGGAGGACCCTGTCCCTCTCCCTCCTGGTCCCACTGCTCTTGCTGCAGCCCAGGATGCCGCTGGCTTTCTCAGCTGGTGAGCAGCAGGCACCGTCCGCAGACGTCGTTGCGTTGTGCATCTCGTTGTTTCAGGCTGAGGAAAGGAAGGGAGAGTGCAACAGAGCTGGACTCAGATGCTTCTGGAGGTGCCTTCTCAGGGAAATCAAGGGGAGTGTCCGCTGGCTTTTAAAGAGGGAGCTGACTGTCTCACAGGCACCGGGCTTTGAGGGGAGAAAGCCAGCCCTGCCTCCAATTTCCACCCCGTTCATTAGGCGCTGCACGCAGCTCGCTAGTCGTTTCAGCAGTGCAAGGCTGCTCCCCTCGACAGCAGCTCACGGCGATGAGTTCTGCGGGCGAATTCCAGGCAACGACGACTCCTTTTTCATCTCCTTTGGGAGAAGATGCTTCGCTCTGCCCCTTCTGGGTGACTCAGACCTCCCTTGCCTTTCTGGGCTTCCCTAATGTCTCTTTCTCCTCTCTGGAAGCTGCTGAGCTGCCTCAGCTGAACCTCAGCCCTGCCTCAGCTCTGCCTCAGCTGAACCTCAGCCCTGCCTCAGCTCCTCTTGGGTGGAAGCAGCGTGAAGTTGCTCCATTTGGAGCATCCTTTCCCTTCTTCTCCGGCGGGAAGAGCCCGAAGGCAGCGGGAGGAGAGGGGATTCATCCCCCCGCAGGAGCTCTGCTGGCTGTTGTTTGTCTTCTCCTCGACTCAGAGGTATTGTTGATGTCTCTGGGAAGTGGGAACGTCGTGGTGGAGGGGAACTGTGATTGAAAAACCAATTAACTGCAGTCTCAGGCAGCCCGAGAGCAGCAGTGACGCTCGCTCCTTTCCGCCTGGGTGGCTCCGCTGTCGCCGAGCGCTGCCGTGGGGATTCCAGCCCTGCCTGTGCTTCCAGCCCACTCCTTGGAGCAAAGGAAGAAGGGACCTGAAGGGACCGTGAGCTCCTTGTTCACATCCCAGGACTGTTGAGTTCGCAAGTGCCCTGGTAGCTCCAGCTAAGCGAGGACTGGGGCTCCCGCCACCCTGCGCTGCTGGGGTCCAGCCCAGTCACCTGCAGAGCCCACGTGGCTGCTGGGTGGGAGCTTCCAGCTTGTGCAAAGGTTTGGCTGTCCACGGGCAAATCTGGAGCTCCTGTTGCTGAAGGAAGGCTGCCTGGGCCCTCGTTTCAGCCCCTGGCTGAGGATCTCCGTCAGCTGCTGTGCCAGAGCCCATCGGCTGTGAGGAGGTGCCTTTGCATCCCTGAAAGAAGAGGCACCCGGTGCCGGGGCCAGGTAGAGCCTCCCAGATGCTGCTGCGATCCTGCTGAGGGACTGACAGGCGCCTGGTCTGCGTGGGGGCAGTTCCTGACCGCCACCTTCATCCCAGGTTCACGTGGTGGGAGCAGCTGGGGTGTGAAGTCTGACCGAGGGCTTTGGCTCCTCGGGGAAGGAATCACTCAATAAACTGAAGGATCAAGCATCCATCCCATAATCTGTTTGCCTCGAGCTTCGGTGTTTTGAGGGGAACACGTATCTGGCCGTGGGATTAATAACCCTCCGATTGTTTACGCCTCTCTCTATTATTCACAGAGCAGCAAAATGAAGAGTGGTTCCCGTGCGGAGCCCACGTGGGGGGTGAGCAAGCAAAGGAGCCCCCAGCCCCTAAGCACCCAGCGTGGGGGGATCAGCTGGGCGCCCGCTCGAGGACAGAGGGCGGAGGGGTCAGCTCTCCGCTCCTCGGGAGATGGCTCTGGGCGAGCAGTCTCAAACCCGGAGCTGGGATGGAAGGGTTTGGTTCGGGATCTCAGCCAAGCTGCGGGAGGAAAGGGCTCGTCGCTCGCCGTCCTCGTGGCGTCGTTCAGCCTGTTCTGTTGTCTCAGGAGCTCTTTAATTCCCGCGCAGAGTTTGCACACAGCAGCGGGGTCAAGTCTGCTCGGAGAGGCAGCTCTTCTAATTAGCAGGATGGGGACAGAAAGACAACAGAGAGGAGTCTGCAGTCGGAGTGGAACCTGAAAGAGCCCTTCTTCCAACACATGTCCTCCTGGTTTCAGACCAAGGCCTCCCACTTTGAGGAGCAGAGCTACAGCCAGCGTGGGGCTGGCGTGGGGACCGCTTCTAGCGCTGCTGTGGCTGCCCCCCAGCTCCCTAGCAGTGTTCAGGGCCAGACTGGCTGAGGCCTTGAGCACCCTGGTCTGGTGGGGGGTGTCCCTGCTCCTGGCAGGGAGGTTGGAACTGGGTGATCCTTGAGGTCCCTTCCAACCTGACCCAGTCTAGGACTCTACGAATCCCTTCCAGCCCAGTGCATTCTGTGGCTGCACCATCCCACCGCCAGCAGGATAGAGCACCCTCTCCCCCAGATTCGGCACTGTGAGCGGAAGAGAGAGCTGAGCACCCTCAGTCACCCCTCACTCAAAGCCCTGGGAAGCCAACCCCGAAATAACCCAACCCCGATGGCCCAGAGAACCGGGCAAGAGGAGTCAGGGGAGGTGCACGGGGGGGCTGGGGGACAGAGGGACTGCTCCCCAGGATGGCCTTGGCTCCCCGTCCGTCACTGGAAGGGTAAGGAAGGGCTTCCGCTGGGGCTGCTGTGGGGCCGGGGCCGGTAGGTGACTGCCTTGGCTCATTGAGCTGGCGTGAATTCCCGGCGGAGGGTGGAGGATGCGAGTTCCTTCTTGGCTTTAATTATACAGCTGCGATAAGAGGCCCTTGTTCTCCTCTTCCCCAACAGAGAGAAGGATGGAGCTGGGAACACGAAGCAGTTTACCCAGTGCAGCCGGGATGAGAACCCCGGGAGCAGGAGCTGGCAGGAGCTTTGCTTCATAAACCCAGCCCACGGCTTGGATTGCGGGTGGAGGTGACGTGGACACTTCAGAGCATCATGGAGCCATGGAATCCTCAGGGATGGGAAGGGGCCTGGAGAGATCACCCAGGCCAACCCCCCTGCCACAGCAGGATCCCCCAGACCCAGTGGCACAGGAACACAGCCAGGCGGGGCTGGAACGGCTGCAGAGGAGACGCACAGGTCGGGTCTTGGTGCCAGCACCACTGCAGGGCAGAGCAGTGCCCTTAACACGGGTTGCTTAGCTGACTCTTGGTCCTTACAAGTGGAGGAGGAGCACAGCGGGCAGCTGTGGCCCTGCGCTGGGGCTTGAGTGAACTCTCCTTGCTTCTCTCTCCTGACAGAGACGGTCTGAGTGAAACCAAACCCAGCCTTCTGCCTCGGTTCTCTCAACGCAGCGGGCACAACACTGGTTCCCAGTCCAAGCCCCTGCCAAGCACATCGATGAGCCCATCATCATGGCGCTGGGGTGACTGGGGCCATGCAGGTACCCGGGTAAATTAACGGGGGGCCCTTTCAGTTCCATTCACAGCAGCATTCAGGTGTTGTAACTCCTCCAGGACCGAGGGACTGTGCTCTGCACCTCTGAATCAGCCAGGGGGTTCAATCCTGCGCCTGGTGTCGGTCACCCTGCAGTGAAATCGGCAGCAGAGCCACCACGATCTTGAGCTCCAAACACCTGAAACCGACCCCGAGCCAACATCTTGCGGCCACAGCTTGCCACACCAGCCTTCCTAGCCCTCACCTGGGCTTTGCTCTCCTCGCCGGGGAGGGAACGACGATGCAAGCAGGGGTGAGAAGCCGTGAGGAACCAGGAGCTTGATACCCCCCTGCCTCAGGAGCTGGGATTCAGACCTCAGGTTCCAGGTCTGGGTGTTTCCTCTTCATTTTCGAGTGGCTGCTGCTGCTGCCAAGCGCGATGATTTAGGAAGCCGGGTGAGATATTGGCTCCCCCGTCTTCCCCCGGCCGCCTCGGATGCTCTCGGCGCGCCGTTCCTCAGCGCCTCTTGTCAGAAGGATGTGCTCACGTATTACAGCTCTCTGGAAGTGAATGCAGCCACAGATTGCTAGTGCCATTCAGAAACCTCCCCTCGCTGCCGTTATGGATGAGAAAACTGGGAGGCAGCTTCCAGAAATGAAGCTCCTTTGAAATCTAACATCATTTTCTGCTCCGCTGGTGCCCCGTGGCGTGGAGATGGAGCAGCGAGTCCCCCGTCTTTGTTAAACAATCCTCTTAGAGGGGAAAGGCTCAAGAGCTCTAGTGCTCGGCACCCCAGCCCTGCTGGGCTGCAGTCATCCCGTGGCTCGGTCGGATGGAGCCGTCCTTCCCGATGAAATCGTGAGGCACAGCGGCTCCTTCTTGTCCTGCAGGACCAGCGATGCTCCTGCTGTTGCCATTCCCCCTGCGGGCTGCTCTGCAGCCTGGGCCTTGGGCTTGTTCACGAGCATCCATCCTCTTGGTCCGGTCTGGTTCAGTGTGGCCTCGATGCTCTGAGTCGGCTGCTGACTCGGCTGCTGTGATGAAGAGGAGACCTGTGCACGGCCTCACCCGGTCTCAACCCAACTGAGCTCCACGAGCAAACTCCAGGGCTCTGGGTGGAGCTGGCGGGAGGCTGCTGGGCTGGGGTGTGGGTCCCCCAGCATCTGCCCATGAGCAGGGTGTGGGGGGCCAGCGCTGCTCAGGCAGCCCGTGGATGGATTCCACGGACCAGGGACGCTGTGAGGAGGTGGTGAGTGGCACCTGGCACCTGCAGCCGCTCGGCTTCAGCAGTCTGGGCAGCGCTGCGCTCCCAGCAGACAGCAGGAGCTGTGCTGGAGCTGGTGGGAGGAGAAAATGCCAACCGGATGAAGGAGGCTCTGGCACGGGTTTGACTTGGATGACAGCTCCAGTGCCTGTGCTCTTCTGCTGTGAATAGAGCTGAGCTCCTGCAAGGGAGGCAGTGGCTTCTTCCAGCAGCACGGGGTGGGTGCAGATGTGCAGGGCACAGCTGGCTGTGGGCTGCAGCGCTGTCTTGGAGGCTGGATCCTCACACAGCGTGAGAATGCGGATGCTGCCTTCGTTTGGGACCTGCTGGGAGCTGCGTGCCTGGCGAGGAAGAGCCAAGAGGGTGCTGAGCATCCTGATGAAGCCACCCTTGGATGTGATGTGGCCATCACAGAGCTGCTCAAACCCGCACACCCGCAGGAGGAGACACCTTACTGCTGCCGTCCGTGAGCACAGCTCCTCACCCACCGTCCTCCCTTGCAGCACCTCCCGCTGAGACATCCCACCCTGGATTCAGCCCTCTCCGTGCCCTGTGCAGAGGTCCCCATGATGAGCGCAGAGGTGTCTCCAAGCCCCCTCCCTGGCAGTGTCCAGGGCCAGGCGGGACAGGGCTCTGGGTAACCTGGTCTGGTAAGAGGTGTCGCTGCCCGTGGCAGGCAGGGGGGTGGCACTGGCTGAGCTCATGAGTTCTCTCCCAGCCCAGCCCAGCCTGTGACGCTGTGATGGTGTGAAGGCTGGGGGCTGCCCTGCTTGGCCCGGGGAAATGAAAATAACACAGCAAAGGGCAGCTCTGGCTGCAGTAATGAAAGCCCTGCCCTGAACGATGGACTCAGCTAATGAAGAGAGACACCAGGTGAATTAATATCCCAGTGACATCGCTGCTGAAGCCAGGCAGAGCTGTGCAGGGAACGGGGAAGGGGAGGGGGGGGGGATGGAAATGCAAAGCAGCAGCTCATGAAAGCAGCTGAAAATAAACCTGATTCATTTAGACCCTGTACTCATTACAGGGGGAAACCAGGCACTGTCTGCTGAAAGAGCTGAGTGCTGGGAGACGCTGGTGGATCTGGTGGGTGGAAGCAGTTCCTCACTGCTGGGGGCTTCTGGAGGGGGGTTTCTGTGACATGAGTGTGGTTTAAATGCAACTGGGATTGACCTTCTGGGAGGGAAGAGCCTTCCCTTTGGGGTGGCAGCTGCTAAAGGGAAACTCAGGGTTTGATTGTTCCCTCTCACCAGAGGCTCCATCCCATGACCCTGCAAGGAAACCTGGAGCAGCTTCCCTTAACAGCTCCTGTTTTGCTCTTTCTGCTCCTGTCTGAGCATCCCCTGCAGAGAGCACAGAGGTGCTGCTTCCCCCAGGGGGGTCAGTCCAGCCCCAGCCCCTGTTCAATCCCAGAGGAAAGCAGGTGCCCAAGGCCAGCCCCTGGCATGAGTCTGGCTCATCCCAGTGGGCTCTCAGCCCTACACACAGCTCTGTACTGAGGTTTCCAGCTTGCAGGAGCAACCAACAGGCGACTGACTGCCCAGGAGGTTTGCAGACATCACAGCTCAGCCCATCTGTCCCTAACTGGTACCAGTGTCTCAAAAAACATCCCCCTGCTGAGCTGTCCTGCAAAGCATCTCAGAGTCTCAGACAGAAGGGAAGCAGCAGGAGGGTTGGGAGGCAGTGGAAATCTGCTGGCACCAAACACAGGGCACTGATGCTGGGACTGCGTGCAGGAGCCTGAAGGGCTGAACCCAGTGCTGACAGCTGCCTGTGGTACCAGGGGATGAATGCAGAGGGATGGACTCATCCCCCACCTCTGCCACAGTGACTGAGGGATGCTTCCTCTGTTTCAGAGGATGAGAGGCTGTGTGATGTGGAGATGTGTGAGCAGGGCTGGAGCCATTTGCTCTGACCAGTTAGGAACTCAGAAAGACTACTTCTAACCTGTAGTTGGATAAACACGGATAGAATCACAGAGCCCCAGAGGGACTCAGGCTGGCACAGCCCTCAGAGCTCCCCCAGCCCAGCCCAGCCCTTAACAGCACCCCAGCAGCCACCCCAGGGCACTCAGGGCCACAGCCAGGCTGTCCTTCAACACCTCCACACACGGAGACTCCCCCAGTGCCCTGGGCAGTCCAGTCCAGGCTCTGAGCACCCTTTCCAGGAGGAAGGGCTTCCTGACAGCCAACCTAACCCTCCCCTGGCAGCTTCAGGCCCTGCCCTCTCATCCTGGCGCTGGGTGCCTGGGAGAAGAGCCTGACCCCCAGCTGACTGCACCCTCCCTTCAGGGAGCTGGAGAGAGGGAGAAGGTCCCCCCTTGAGTCTCCTCCAGGCTCAACCCCCCCAGCTCCCTCAGCCTCTCCCCATCAGCCTCTCCCTCCAGTCCCTTCCCCAGCCTCGTTGCTCCTCTGCACCCGCTCCAGCCCCTCCAGCTCTCTCTTGCAGAGAGGAGCCCAGCACTGGCACAGCCCTTGCAAAGGGCAGTCACCACCAGCGCCTGGCAGTGAGCAGGAGGGTAGCCCAGCCGGGGAAACCCAGGGTCCTGATCAGAAGCAAGAAAGGTGCTGCCTGCACCCCCGCAAAGGGACGCTGTCGCCGTGTCCCCATCTCAGCCCCCTCGGGGTGCCCTGGCAGGTGTCAGCCTGGCATCTCTTGTCGGGTGCAGTGAGTTCTGAGCGGCACACCGAGGTCCATCTTCCATGCAGCTGCTGTTCCGTCCTCCCCTTTTCCAGGCTCCTTGCTTATTAATCATCAGAGGGGTGACTTTGTGTGGCTGTGACTACACGCGTTCCCAATTAGCCGGTGCGATTGGCTGCGTGTAGGAGAAGGGAGCTAACATATGCTAAGCGTATGCATGACCTATTTAAAGTGATGGATAATCTTGCCTGGTAGAAGTCTCTCCGTGCTGCGTGCCTGCTGCACGTCAGCCGGCGTCAGATCCCGGGCACCATGGCAGGGAGAAGGCAGGCACCACCAGGAGGAAGGAGGGTGGCTGAGGCACAGCCGTCCTGGGGATTTCTTGTGGCAAAGAACTGGGGGCTGGAGGTGCCTGGGGGTGAAGGTCAAAGGGTTGCAGACCCCTCAGGTGCTTGGCAGGTCCTGGTTGTGAAATAGTTGTTGTGTGGTAGAAGGTTCCTCCTGTCTTCCAGCTGCTAAAATTGGACTGCTTGAGGGATCATAGGATCCTCAGGGATGGGAAGGGACCTGGAAAGATCAGCCAGTGCAGTCCCCCTGCCACAGCAGGATCACCCAGACCCAGTGGCACAGGAACACAGCCAGGCGGGGCTGGAACGTCTGCAGAGAAGGAGACTCCACAGCCCCCCTGGGCAGGGGGGATTGCTCAGTTACAGACAGTGCTCTGGCTCAGCTGGGGTCGGGGGGGATAGGGCTCTGGGCCAGCTCCTTTCTACTGGATCCTGCTGTAAGGGGTCGGACTGGATGATCCCTGAGGGCCCTTCCAACCCACAAACCTGTGAACTTGTGAAGAGCAGGAGCAGCTGCCCATCCCTCAGGCACAGCCACACCAAACCAGGACGGGGTCCTTCGAATGCCCCTGCAGATGGCAGGCTCCGTCCTCTTGCAGATCAGTGCTGGGAGTCTTGAAAGTGGCCTAACTGGTGCCACTGGCTCCAGGGAGGACGCATGGAGTAGCTCCAGCAGCAGCTTGTCTGCCCCAAGCCTGATGCGAGTGATGGGCACGAGCTCACAGATGGGGCTAAGAGGGCAACGTGAAGCCCAGGGGGGGTCCCTGCAGCCCTCTCCTCAGTGAGCAGGCTCTGCTGAGAGCCTCCCCACGTGCATAGAGACAGGGGAGAGCACGGAGACACCCACGAGGGCTCCAGCAATTGATGTCTCCTGAGGATTCAGCATCTTGCTCAGCTTCTCCCTTTGCATGAACTCGATGTCTCAGCCCTGCTAGAGCTGGCCCTGGGTTAGAAAGGAGCTAGCAGAGCAGAAAGGGGAAGGCAGTGACTATAGATCAGAGGTTAAAGTCAAACTGCAGTGTCAAATGAGCCCTGTCCCAGGGAATTGCCCTCCGGAGCAGCCCAGCAGGGACGTGAGCAACGCTCGACATCTCCTCTTCTCACCTCTTGGCTCCTGTGAGGGGCTGTGGAGAAGCCCAAGCTGTTGGTCACCGCGGGGAGGGCAAGGGAGAGTGATTCACGTGTCAGGCAGGAGGAGAGGGACAGTGATGAAACATCATCTGGATTGGCCCCGTCCTCGCGGGAGGTAAATCAGCCTGCACTGCTGGATTTATGCTGCTTCGTGGAAGTCCATCTGAGCTATTTATGGGCCTGCCTGCTGGAGGCTGTAACTCCTCCACAGCAGGGACCTCTCCTCCCGCGGCCGTGTGCTCTGGTCACTGCCTGGTGGCTCCGGGTGGATGGTGCTGCTGTTGTCCTCAGGACTCTGCCAGCTTCCCCGGCCTCGCTGGTGGCCAGGGACACCTCTCATCACCACGTCTCCTCCTGTTCAGGAGGTGTTTCCACACGGGTTGTCTTCCTTTCCTCCTGGGACTGTCACACATCGCATCTGGGGGTTCACCCTCAGCCCCGAGCTCCAGCCATTCAGCCCTGAGCTCTCAGCTGGGGTCCGTCTGCTCACTGCTCGGCTGGGCTTCCTGGGGGGCTTCTGCTTCTCCACCCCTGGCACAGGCCGGGTCAGAGGCACCACTGCTTCCATCACCTCCACTGCTGCGCTGTAAGCGCCTGCTCTGCCCCTTCCCACCAGTGAGTCTGGGTCAGTTCCAGAGGGACAGAGCTGCTGGAGAGAGTCCAGCGCAGAGCCACAGGGATGATGGAGGGAGGGGAGCATCTCCCTGCTGAGGAGAGGCTGAGGGAGCTGGGAACAAAGGAGCCTGAGGGGGGACCCCGTGACTGTTGATCCAGATGGGAAGGGTGGGGGTCAGGAGGAAGGAGCCAGGCTCTGCTCAGGGGCACCCAGTGCCAGGACAAGGGGCACCAGGTGTCAGCTGGAGCAGAGGAGGTTCCACATCCAGAGGAGAAGCAGCTTCTTCCCAGGGAGGGTGCCAGAGCCCTGGCAGGGGCTGCCCAGGGGGGTTGTGGAGTCTCCTTCTCTGGAGCCGTTTCAAACCCCCCTGGGCTGTTCCTGTGCCCCTGGCTCTGGGGGCTCCTGCTGTGGTTGGACTGGATGGTCTTTCCAGATCCCTTCAATCCCTGACTCTCCGTGATGCTGTGATTCTGGGAATGAGCGAGGTCGTGTCCTGAACCCATGCCTCAGTTTCTCACTGAGGTGGCTCCTCTTCACCTGGTACCCCCCTCATTGTGATTAAGCAGTAAAATTCCAGGGGCAGCAGCTGCACCCTGACCTGCCTGATGCTACTGGCCCGGCCTCCATGCCCAGGCAGAGCTCAGTGCCACCAATATTCACCGGGTGCTGCTTCACACAGAGCCCTTTTGGCTGCAGAGGGGCAGTTCTGGGGCCTTCCTGCCTCCCGGAGCAGGGTGGATCGATGGCTATGATGGAGGGATGAAATCAGACAGCTGTAAAGCATCCGTTAATTCTATTGCATGTGAGCAAGGTATTGATCTGGGTGAAGTCAGGGGAGCTCAGGATGCTCCTTTCAAATCGTTTGCCTTCCACAGGAGCCCTCGGACTGACCGCCAGCTCTGCTGGTGCCCAGTAGTCAGGGGTTTGGATTCAGGGGGTCACAGGCTGGGTTGGGTTAAAGGGACCCTAGGATGACCTGGCAGGCTGGCAGTGTGGACCCATCGAGCTGCTGACCAGTGGATTCCCACCTCCTGTGGCTCAAAGAACCTCCCTGGCAACCGGGCCAAGAGGACTGGCAAGCTGCTTCGTGCACCACTGCCTCGAATCGTCCTGTGGCCAGCAGGAGGAGGGAGGTGGCTGTCTCCCTCTCCTCAGCACTAGTGAGGTCACACTGTACTGTGTCCAGTTTGGGCACCTCAGGACAAGAGAGACAGTGAGGGGCTGGAGCGAGTGCAGAGGAGGGCACTGAGGCTGGGGAAGGGTCTGGGACAGAGAGCTGATGGGGAGAGACTGAAGGAGCTGGGGAGGTAGAGGGAGAGGGGGCTGAGGGGAGCCCTCATCCCTCTCTGCAGCTCCCTGACAGGACAGTGCAGAGAGCTTGGTGCTGGTCTCTGCTCACAGTCAGTAGCCACAGGCCCAGAGGGAAGGGCTTTTGGCTGCAGCAGGGAAGGGTTAGACTGGGCATCAGGAGAGAGTTCTTCATGGACAGAGTGGTTGGGCACTGGACCAGGCTGCCCAGGGAGGTGGTGGAGTCCCCATCCCTGGCTGTTCCAGCGCCCCTGAGCTGTGGTGTCAGGGGAGGGAGTTGAGGCCATTGCCCCTCATCCTCGCATCAGTGACTGGGGAGCCCAGCACAGCCAGCCCTGGCCGTGTTTCCCAGCCGGGGAGATGTGGAGCTCAGGGACTGGGTTTGGGGTGGGATGGGGAACTGGGTTCAGGGCTGGACTGGAGGAGCAGGAAGGGCTTTTCCAGTCGGAATGCTTCTACCATTCCCTTGGCAGCCTGAGGAGAGGGGGTATAAAGGGAGCTGCTGACCCTTCCCAGGTCTGAGTCGTGATGGAGCCGTGGCGATCGCTGCGGGCAGGGATGGGCTTTCTGGGAAGGATCCAACGGCAGTGCAATTAATTCTCCTGAAGAGGAATGAGCCTAGCGAGGAAAATCAACACATGGCTGGTCTGGTGCCTTTCAGGAGGCAAGACAGGCACAAACAGTCGGCAGCAGGGGTTTATTTATAGCCTCACAACCCCTGAAAGGAGCAAGGTGGTTCTCTGAAACCAGAGAGTTAGGTGAAAAGAAGGTGAGAGCTCTAATTAATTTAATTAGTTCACTGAAATGAATGTTGGGTCCCAAGTGCTGCTCTGAAAAACCTGCATTCAGCCTCCTGGTAGAGACCACGGGCTTCAAAAGTAGGGCTCTTGTGAGCCGCAGCCTCTGCCATAGGAGCTATTTCTGAGGTGCCCGTGAGCCTGGCTGATGCTGACAGAGGAGGACAGGGAGTGACTTTGGAAAGCAGGGCTGGTGTCAGCAGCAGCTTGAGCCTCCTTCCTGTGGTGTTTAGGTCTTCCCAGGGTGACTGCACTTCCAGTTTGAGATTCCAGGGCTTTATCCCGTTGCGGTGGCACCCGGGGTGAGTTCAGCCTTGCTAGCAGGGGCTCAGGGATGGTTTGGTGGGGCAGCTGGGTGGACTCGAGGATCATAGAGTCATAGAAGCCTGGGGTTAGAAGGTCATAGAAACATAGAGTCCTCCTGGCTGGAGAGGAGCTCCAGGATCACCCAGCCCAGCCCTCACCCCAACAGCTCCCCAACCCCCAGACCATAGCCTCAAGGGCTCCAGCTACTCGGTTTGTAAACCCCTCCAGGGATGGGGACTCCAGCACCCCCCTGGGCAGCCTGGTCCAGTCATCTAGTCCAACAGGACCTTGAAGGGGTTCTCCAGCTGAAGTAGTTCCATGACTCTGGGATTTGATGCCTCGGTTCCGGGGGGAGGGTTCGGGTGTCTACCTGTGGTTTTCCACCTCCTTCCTGACTGAGACCTTCCCATGGGGCAGACCAGGGGTTCAGAAGGCAGTGAGTCCCCCCGTGTGCCTCTGCTGAGATGCTTAACTCTCCTTGCCCTACTGTCCCCACCCTCTGCAGCACCTGCAGCCAGACTCAGCAGCCTGAATAGGGTGCTAATGGGTGCTAATGGCACCGATTATCGTGGTGGGATCAAGCTGGGGGATGGAGGGGTGGTTAACTCCCTAGTTCCCGATGAACAGACACTGTCTCATCCCTGCTACGAGAATAACCCAGCCTGGGGGCTCCCCGAAAGCTTCTCTCCATTCTAATGAGTGAGGAGCCCTTGGCACAGGCTGCCGGGGAGGGGATGGAGGCACCGTCCCTGCAGGGGGTCAACAAACGGGCAGCCAGGGTGGTTGAGGAGCGGGGTTGGCAGTTGGGGGGTGCAGGGCAGGCGGTTGGACTTGATGATCTTGGAGACTTTTTACAACCTTGATGATCCTGCGGTCCTAACCTGCCCTCCGTGGCTGCAGAGCTCCCTTCCGTGGCTGGGGATGGCAGGGTGTGCAGGTAAACGCGAGGGAAACCTTGAACGGGACCTCAGCTCCAGAGGGACTCAGAGCTGCTGGAGGGTGTCCAGCACAGAGCAACGGAGAGGATGAAGGGAGGAGAGCAGCTCCCTGCTGAGGAGAGGCTGAGGGAGCTGGGGCTCTGGAGCTGGGAGAAGAGGAGGCTGAGNTCTCCTTCTCTGCAGACGTTCCAGCCCCGCCTGGCTGTGTTCCTGTGCCCCTGGGTCTGGGGGATCCTGCTGTGGCAGGGGGGTTGGACTGGGTGATCTTTCCAGGTCCCTTCCCATCCCTGAGGACTCTGTGATTCTACTCCATCTCTCCTGACACAACCAGTCCCATTCACCATCAGGGTGACCCAAGGGTTCACACAACCCTGCAGCCTGAATGCAGGGACTGGGACCTTTTAGTGACAGCAGAATTGTCCTTTCTCACAGAGAAACCTCCCTCTGTCAGGAAAGGGAGGACAGCCAGTGCCCAACACGGACAACTCCCGCAATCCTCGGGCTCTCAGGGTGAATCCTTAGGCTCTTCGGATGAAGAAGACATAAATCCTGGATGAAAATTCATTAGAGCCTTCTAGCAAATCTGAACTAATGGGATTAATTAATCTCATTGTTCTCGAAAGCCGTTTATTTGGAGCGATGATGAGGGCTGTAATGACAAAATCACTCGCTGCAGATGGCATCGCACACCCCACAATCACCAAGTGATTGAGCGGCTCCGTCTGCAACCTCCCTGATTGTCCTTTCAGTCTCTTCTGTTTGGCTTCGGATCTCTCATTTCCCTCTGGATCAGAGAATTGAGACCCCTGTGTCCCGAGTCAGTGGGCAGGAGCCACCTCCTCTGGTCCCCGGGGGAGTTAGGGGTCAGCCCACCCTAACAGCAGCGCAGTGACCTGCTCGGATGGTGCCAGTGACTGAGTTAATGAGCTGCTTTGGGTTCTCTAACTCTTCCTCTGAGGGATAATTGTCTTTGCCATCAAGCAAGCTGCAGAGCAGACAAGGCTTCCCCAAACCACCCTCTGCCTGACTGTGATGAGTGAGGCAGCTCAGGGTCAGCTAGGACTGCGGCGCTTGCTGAGACTTGCTGTGAGGATCCAAGCAGAGTCAGGCTGAACAAGTGAGCAGCCATGAATACCCCTTCCAGATTCCCCTTCAGCTGGGGAGCAGAGCTGGAGGAGCTGGTCCCAAGGGCTAGGAGGGACCAGGTCTTTAGTCTAAAACCTGCTGGTGGGGGTCTCCTGGGAATGAACTGGCTACCAGGGCTCAGGGTTTTGGCCAGAGCAGCAAGGAGGCAGAAACAAGGGAATTGCTTTGGTGTCAAGGTGGTGGCCAAGGCAGGAGTGAAGGTTGGACAGAGAGACAGAGATGGGGTACGGTGAGCTTGCTGCTCCTGCACAGTCACAGAGGTAGGGGAAGTGATTGTGGAGAGAAGCCAGTGCTCGGATCAAGATAGAATCTCAGAGTCCTTAGGGATCGGAAGGGACCTGGAAAGATCATCCAGTGCAATCCCCCTGCCACAGCAGGATCCCCCAGACCCTCTGCTCTGCACTGGTGAGCTGCAGCTGGAGGACTGTGTCCAGTGCTGGGCCCCTCAGCTCCAGAAGGACACAGAGCTGCTGGAGGGTGTCCAGCACAGAGCAACGGAGAGGATGAAGGGAGGAGAGCAGCTCCCTGCTGAGGAGAGGCTGAGGGAGCTGGGGCTCTGGAGCTGGGAGAAGAGGAGGCTGAGGGGGGACCTCATTGCTGTCTCTCAGTCTGTGAGGGGTGGGTGTCAGGAGGATGGAGCCAGACTCTGCTCAAGGGCATCTGGGGACAGGACAAGGGGCACTGGGTGCCAGCTGGAACAGAGGAGTTTCCCTCTCAATCTCAGCAGAACCTTCTTCCCAGGGAGGGTCCCGGAGCCCTGGCAGGGGCTGCCCAGGGGGGCTGTGGAGTCTCCTTCTCTGCAGACGTTCCAGCCCCGCCTGGCTGTGTTCCTGTGCCACTGGGTCTGGGGGATCCTGCTGTGGCAGGGGGACTGCACTGGGTGATCTTTGAGGTCCCTCGTGATCCCTGAGGACTCTGTGAAGTGCTCAATAATCACAGAACACGAGAGTGACTCTGATAAATGGGTGGAACAGCAACGTGAAGGGAACTAACCTGGCTTTGCCCTAATTACAGATAAACAAGGCTGACGGGGATGGGATAATCCTCCAGAAGAAAGGAGCAGGACAAACAGGCTCTACAAATCATTTCTCATGCTCCTAAGTGACCTCTTAATACCCCTGTTTGCCAGCACTTCCCCCTTCCTCTGGTTCTCAGACCCCTAACCCTGCAGAACCCCCTACACCCCGATGGGACCATTCCCCTCCATCCTCCTGGCAGCCGGGTGCTGCTCTGCACTCCCAGCCCTGAGCGGTGACCGGTTAGAGGCTCCTCGTCTAAGGGTTCCAGTTCACATCCCAGAGCAGTGGTTTTCCCGATGGCACTGGGGTTACTGGTTGGGTCACTGATTGTTTAAAAGCGTTGCTTTGTTTTGCTAAACCCAGGGATGAGGAGCGGGGATCAGCAGATTATGATGCAGGGTCATTTCATTGCTGGGAGGAGATTAGAATATCCAGGTCTCTCCTGCTGGGGCCGAGAGAGATCGGGATGGTGGGAGACAGCCCTGCACCGAGTACTGGGTGCTGGGTCTGCTCCTCTCCCTCACTTCAGATGATGTGATGGGGCTGTGGCTGCTGGGGGGGATTGGAAGCCCCTACTGGAATCTGGGAGATTGGAATGAGGGAGAAGGTCCCCTCTGAGTCTCCTCTTCTCCAGGCTCAACCCCCCCAGCTCCCTCAGCCTCTCCCCAGCAGCCTCTCCCTCCAGTCCCTTCCCCAGCCTCGTTGCTCCTCTGCACCCGCTCCAGCCCCTCCAGCTCTTTCTTGCAGGGAGGGGCCCAGCACTGCCCCCAGGACTGGAGGGGAGGCCTCCCCAGTGCCCAGTGCAGGGGGAGAATGCCGTCCCTAGTCCTGCTGGCCACACTAGTGCTGATCCCAGCCAGGATGCCCTTGGCCTTTGGTGCCACCTGGGCACCCTGCTGGCTCCTGTCCAGCCGGCTGTCACCCAGTGCTGCCAGGTCCCTCTCTGCCAGGCTGCTCTGCAGCCACTCTGGAGCTGCAGGGGGTTCTTGTGGCCACAGTGCAGGACCCTGCCCGTGGCCCTGTTCACCCTCATCCTGCTGCCCTCTGCCCAGTGCCCCAGCCTGTCCCGTGATGGCATGAACTGCGAGAAGCCCGGACAGCACAGACAGGGGTCTCCTTCAGGTGCTGGAAGGCAGTCAGGTCCTGTCCTATCAAGATGTTCTCTCCGGCAGCTTCAGCACCAAGCCAACACCTCTGTGTCTGCTCCTCTCCCTCTGCCATCCTTCCTGACAGCCGTGTTCTCTGCTTTCCTGCTAATTAGAGAATAATTTCATCACTGCTTTCCCTCCCGTAAGCAGCTCCTGTGGGCTGCAGGGGGCCGTGAGGCTGCTCTCGCTTCGCTTTCGTGTTCCATCGGTTTCAGGTGGTAGTGGGGTTTTTTTCCCCCGTGGAGGCTGCTGCTGCTCCTGCTGTGCAAAGCTATCCCGGGTTAACACGGTATCAGGGATGCTTGCAGGCAAATGGTGCTGCACAGGGGGATGCAGATGCTTTACCCACCCAGACAGAGAGCTCAGGTGTGCACCAGCCTCAGGGAGCTGGCTGGATGACCTGGAAGATCCTGGAGAGAAGCACAGAGGCATTCAGTTTGGGAAACATCTTTCAGCTCATTAAATGCAATGCCCCCCCCCAGCACTGCCAGGGCCCCAGGGACCCCCTGTCCCTCACCCCACAGCTCCAGGGATTTGCAACCCCTCCAGACACAGGGACTCTCCCACTGCCCTGGGCAGCCTGGGCCAGGCCTGGGGAACCCTTGTGGGGAAGAAGTTGCTCCTCAGGGCCAACCTCACCCTCCTCTGAGGCAACTTGAGGCTGTGTCCTCTCATCCTGCAGAGAAGAGATTGACCCCCACCCGGTTCCAGCCTCAAGTCAGGGAGCTGTGGAGAGCGAGAAGGTCTCCCCTGAGCCTCCTTCTCTCCAGTTCAACCCCCCCAGTTCAGAGCACTGGTGCTCCAGCCCCTTCCCCAGCCCTGTTGTTCTACTCTGGACCCACTCCAGCCCTCAGTGTCCTGTCTGCGAGGAGCAAAGGACTCCACAGAGTCCTGGAGGTGCAGATCTCAGCTTATTGCAGAGCTGATTTCAGTGCTGCTACAGCTGGAGCGAGGAAGCAGAGGGGCCAGAGCCCAGCTGATCCCCGGCCGTGGAGCAGGGAAATAACAACCACTAGCAAAACTCTTAGTTATTAGATTTATTTCCACCTTCTCTTGCAGTGCAGTTCTCTGCAGGCAGCCTCACCCTGTGCAGGGTTTCAGTCTCCCGAGCTGGGGACCCTTGTTCTACTCTGCAGCTGGAAGGTCCTCAGCTGGAAGCCCCTCAGCCTGTCTGTTGATAAGGTTGGGAAAGGTCTGAGACACCTTTTTCCCCCTGGTTCCTGTGGGGATTCAGCAGCTCCACCTATGCACAGGCTGCTGCTCGAAGGCAGAAGGAAACAAGGCGAGATGCTCGATGGTTTAGGCTGGAGGTTTATTTAAACCCACTGAAATACAAGCGAGAGAAGAAAGGGCATCAGCAGTGCCGTGGCGCATCGCTTGTTCGTGTTCCTGCGCAGCTTCCCGGGAAGCCTGCTGCCAGCTGCCCGCCAATTGCCACCAATTATTCCTCTGCTCCTTGCTTAAATAGCCCCGAGGTTTCACCAGGATCGAAGCCTGGGAAGGCAGAACTCGGCTCTGCATTTCTACCCACAGAGAAACTCAGTCCCCAGAAGATGGGGAAATAATTCCACAGCCATGGCTCACCCAGCAGCCACCAGAGACCTTCTCGGGTGTCGGGGACTCTCTGCTCTGAAGGGGGGTCTACTCAATGCATCTCCAGCACCCAACACACACGGCGCTGGGGGTGCCCACACAACACCCCTGAAAGCGTGGATGATGCCAGCTGCGCAGCAGGAACTGCAGTTAGCCCACACTGCTCAGCTCTGCCTGGAGAGCTGAAGTCAACTCAGCTTCTGGTATTGATCTTCTACCCTCTGAGCAGGGACAGTCCCAACCAGGGCAGCTTGGGTTGGAGGGGACTTACAAAGCTCCTCCAGTCCCAACCAGAGCAGCTTGGGTTGGAGGGGACTTCCAAAGCTCCTCCAGTCCCACCTGATGCAGTGAGCAGGGACAGCCCCAACCAGAACAGGGTGCTCAGAGCCCCAGAGTCCAAGCTGATCTGGGGTGGCTCCAGAGATGGGGCTTCTCCCACCCCTCCAGGCAAGGAGGAACTTTGCAGAAGGTGTTTATCACTTCCCCTCAGGAAACAAACAGTGAAGAGAGAAATGAGCAGAAGAAACCCAACCGAACGGTGGAACCACTAGAGGTTCTCAGCTTTGCAGCAGGAGGGAGAAACAAAAACACTTAGGAAACATCAGCTCAAGAAACCAAAAGCTGATTAACTGGTCCATCAGAGTCAACCACAGAAGCAGCCATAATGGCAACCACAGAGTCAACTGCAGAGTCAACCACAGAGGCAGCCATAACAGCAACTACAGAGTCAATCACAAAGGCAACCCTAGAGTCAACTATAAAGTCAACTACAGAGTCAACCACAGAGTCAACCACAAAGCCAACTACAGAGTCCACTACAGAGTCAACCATAGAGTCAAACATAGAGTCAACTGCAGTGGCAACCATAGTCAACTACAGAGTCAACCACAGAGTCAACCACAAAGCCAACTACAGAGTCCACTACAGAGTCAACCATAGAGTCAATCAGAGTCAACCACAAGGTCAACAACAGAATCAGCCACAAGGTCAACCACAGAGTCAACCATGAAGTCAATGACAGAGTCAACCACAAAATCAACTACAGAATTCTAGTGCATTGGGCAGAAACGGCTGTGCAGTCCTGCTGAGCTCAGCGTTCACTGCTGTCCCCCCCAAAGACAACAAAAGGACCTTATTTGCACCCCGATGCTGCATGCGCTGCAGCCTGCGGAGCCTCCAGCCCACAGCAGTCCCGGTGACGCTGGCTCGTTTTCAAGTCCACAGGCTCCTCTCCGAACCAGCTGAGATTTCACGAGGGGAGTTTTTGATCCTGTTAGCTCTTCTTTGAAACCTGAAATGGCATCTGGCTCCATCTGGGGAGATGCAAATTGCAGAGGCCAAACTTTTCACACGTCGTCGCCTCCTCGCCTCTGAATCCGTCCCGGCATCACCTCCCTTGCACAGCAAGAAATGCTGCTCTGTGCTCAACCTCCCGCTCTATCCTTGTACTAATCCTCTCTTCTCCATCAGAACAGAGTAAAGAGATTAATTTCCCCCTATTCTTTGTATTTTTAGTGTATTTTTAGGGAACACTGAGGATCTGTCTGTTGAAATCCTCACGATCCAGGCTCTTGGCTCCCGTGGGTTCCTGTCAGAAATGGCAGCACAAAAGGCCCTGGTTCAGCATAATTGGGCTGCTCATTAAATACCTGAATATTCCAGGCACCGACCAGCCCCAGCCCGCTCTGAACTTGGTGGGGGATGGCACCGATGGCACCATAAAGCAGCTTTTATACAGAGGGGCCTCAAAACGGGATGAGAAGTGGCTGAGGATTCGACCTGTGCGGCTTTGGCTTCGGTATTCAGGTTATCTTCAGTACCTTACAGCGCCCTGAGCTTTGCATCACAGCCTCTGGAAAGCTTGGGAAGGGTCCCTGGGAGCTGCTCTGGCTCTGATGGAGGAGATTTACCCGCTGTTGCACCGCTCAGCCAGTCCCACATCTCCCCCCCGACTGTTGACCCTGCTCTTCTGAGCTGTCAAGAGCTAAACTGTGGCAGCTGCCAGCCAGCTAACACTTGGTTCCACAGCAGGGAAGAGCTTGGCTCCCACCTTATCACTGGGGCGAGCGACAGAGGCTGCACTTTGCAGCTCAAAAACGAATGAGGACTCCCTCTGGGACCAGCGTTTTGAGTTAGTGTGGATTCCTAACCCTGCAGAAGACTCCACAGTGAACGGGAGCGCTTGGAACGGGGCATTTACACCCAGCTGGAGAGGCAGAACCCTGGCACAAGCTCCACGGGGCAACCCCAGTCCCCCAAAGTCCACCTCCCACTGGTTTTGCATCCCATCTATCAGCTGCACAGCACAGCCAGGGAGCAGGAGCAGCTCTGGGCTGATTTAGGTTGAGTTGGTTCTCTTTAAACTTGACTTTTCTCAGAGCTTCCACCCTACTGACCTGTGAAATTCCAAGCGGAGCCTGAGCCCTGCAGCAGACCCCCGTGTGCAGCGGCTGAGCACTCGCAGGGCCGGGTCCTGTGTGTGGGAAGAGAAGCAGATGAATACTTGAACAGCTACGCAGTTTGCAGAAACACAGAGCCCTGGGCACTGGCCCGAGCAGTATTTATGGGGATGTCATCTCCCCGTGTCAAAACCAGCCTGAGATCACTAATGGTGTGATCTCGCCACCGCTGGGCTATCCATCACGCTGTCTGCTCACCCTGCCAGCTCGCTCACTGCCCCCCTGAGTGGTTTATAATGGAGAAAGCTGCTGGCGGCGGGCACCGGGCCAGGACTGGCTCTGCCTCTCCTTGGGGGGACGAACCCCCGGGTCAGAGCCACTCGTGATCCCAGCTAAGAAGTTGGGGATTAATAGAATCAGAGAATCACAGACTCTGTTGGGCTGGAAGGGAGCTCCAAAGGGCAGCCAGACCAACCCCCCTGCACCCAGCAGGGCCAGCGCTCACTAGACCAGGTTGCCCACAGCCCTGTCTAGCCTGAGATAGAATGGCTCCAGGGATGGGGTCTCCAGCCCCTCTCTGGGCAGCCTGGTCCAGGGATCCCCCAGCCTCAGGTCCCAGCCCTTGTTTCTCCTGTCCAGCCTCCCTCCGCCCTTTTCCAGCTTCCAACCAGGACCCCTCATCCTGTAGTTCCCTGCCCTTGGGAACAGCCTTCCCAGCCCTCTGAGAGCCCCTTGCATTGATGGGAAGGTCACAGTAAGGTCCCTCCAGAGCCTTCTCCTCTTCAGGATGAACAACCCCACATGCATCAGCCTGTCTGCAGAGCAGAGAGGCTCCAGCCCTCTGTTTATGTGGCCTCCTCTGGACTTGCTCCCACAGCATCTCCCACCCTGCTGTCCCAGCAGACGCAGGCTGCTGCTGCAGGGCACCTGAGGAGAACCCACGAGGGACAGTGAGCAGGGCTGGACCCAGCCTCTCTCTTCCCCCCTGCTGGTTCCAGCCTTGTGCAGGGTGGCTCAGCCTTCCCACACCGGGGAGCTGCACTCAGCCCGCTGCTCAAAATGCTTTGCCTGCCCCCTTGAACGGTGCTGTCGCAGCTCCCAGGGGTGTCAGCAAGACAAGCCAGCGTGTGGTTAAGCAATTCCCCTGATTACAGGGGAGCTGTTGAAGGGCCGTGAAGGAAATATCAGTCTCTTAACTCCCTTCAAAGAACCTCACAGCAATCATCCCTGCTTCCCTCTTGGGCAGAGAGAGTTCCCTGCAAGGCGACAGCAAGGGGAATGGAGCATCCGGGACCCCCAGATTCTCCCTCAGTCTGGTCTGATTGTCCTCTCTGAGCTTTGCTGCTGCAGGAGAACTGGCTTCCTTTGATTTGGCAGCGGCAGAGGGGCGATGCCTCAGCCTCTGCATCACAACCGAGGTGCCAGGGTCAGGCTGAGACGTGGCTGTGCTTGTCCTGTAACGACCGAGGCTCGGAGCATCTCAGTGCAGGAAGGACTTGATGGTGCTGCAGTGGGGTCTGGTTAGGGGTCTGGAGAGCAGGGCTGGTGGGGAGAGGCTGAGGGAGCTGGGGCTGTTCAGCCTGGGGAAGAGGAGGCTGAGGGAAGACCTCTCTGCTCTCTACAGCTCCCTGAAGGGAGTGCAGTGAGATGGGGTTGGCCTCTTCTCCCCAGGGGCTGGTGATAGGAGCAGAGGAATTGGGGTCAGGCGGTGCCAGGGGAGGGTCAGGTTGGATCTGAGGAGAAACACCTTCCCAGACAGAGCAGGGAGGCCTTGGCACAGGCTGCCCAGGGAGGCACCGTCCCTGGAGGGGTTCAGCACCCGGGCAGCCAGGGGGTTTGAGGAGCCGGGGTTCTGGTTGTTGATGGATGATTGGACTTGATGCTCTTGAAAGCCTTTTCCAATCTCAATGATCCAATTTCGCTCCAGCTGCCCTGCTCAGCACCTCCATCCTCAGCCTCAGAGCTCTTTTGTGGGTCCCTTGGACTCGATGGTCTCTGAGGTCTTTTCCAGACTCAATAACTGTGAAGTCAGGTGCCTTTCACGTGGTGCTGCACCACGACGGGCTGGGAGATCCATCCCCACCTCAACCTCATCCACAGCTCTTAACTACTAATGAAGCCAGAGAGTGGACCCCTCTGCTGGTACCAGCAGACCTCAGCCAGAACCTGGAGCTCACAGCAGAGGAGATGACCTTAGTGCTGGCTGGTCCCTGCATCACGACGGCTGTCTCCGTTCAACTCGGCTCTAGCATCTGTTAGCCACAGCACTGACCTGAGTGTGAGGGAAACAGAAGGGCAAGGGCTTTGATTTGCTCTGGGTTGGCTGGAGCAGCCTCTGAAGGAGCAGGGGAGGAAAGGGAATGAATGGGCATTCATCATCTCACACGGAGCTGCTCTCTGTTCCCCAGCCCCGCACAGCTCTGAGTGAATTGCTGGGATTACCAAGGGGGTGATGGCTCCGGCCATAATCCGGGTTTATTTTGGGCTCAGCTTTGCTGTGGAGCTATCGACGGCGGCCAGGAAAGGGGAAGGCAAAAGGCAACGGGAGGCTGGGTCCAGAACGACTGGGTTTTGCTTGAGGCGGTGAAATGGGCTGTGTCTGCTGCCTGCCCTCCCTCCGCCGTGCCTCACCGCCAGCAGGCCCACGACACCCTGTCCCACCACCCACCAGCACAAGGACTGGAGGAAGAGCTGCTGGGACCACAGGGTGTCACAGCCATGGGGGTAGATGGAGCAAACACAGCACCAGGAGCAGCCGGAGGGGAGCGGAGGGCGTCAGAGGGGCCAGCAGCTTGCTCAGCTGACGGGGGGGTGTGAAGTGTGATGGGGAAAGGGCAGAGTCAGATCTGTTGGGCAGAAGGGCTCTCTTGAAGCAACCTCACTGATTTACAGAGCCTGCTGCAGTCTGCCTTCATCTTCAGATTTCCTGGCTGGGTTCTGCCCTCAGCTGCCTCTGCCTCCTCTTCCAGAAGAGGCTGAAGACCTCACATAACTTTCACTTCTCTAAAGGTTTCATTTCTGCTCTTGAAGCAGCTGGCCAGAACCATCCAGCCAAGCCTGCCTGAGTGGCTGCTTCCATGCTCCGCACACCGAGCCAGCACGGTGCCCAGGTGGGAAGACAGTTGCCCTGACCTGGCAAACAAGCTGGAGCTGTGGCAAGTGACCAGGATGATGCCAGAGTTCCAGCTAGGATGGGAGATGCTCCTTGATTGATGGGGTTGGTGTAGGTCCAAGCAATCAAGAGCCAAGCACTCCTACTTCCTAGGTCCTCACTGTAGCGCTCGATGGGTCCCGAGGAAGCAGGGTGAAGCAGACCCTCACTGCTGGGCTCCCCTTGCTCCCTTTTACCTGTTTGCAAACCATTTCCAAGCTGGCTCAGGTGTCACTTTGGTCCACAGCAGCAGCAGGAGACAGGAGACCTCTCCATCTTCAGGTCCACCTGGACCCTGGCAGGATGAGGCAGGGTACTTTGTGAGGCTTAGGCGCAGTCCCTGGCTGTCAGGCTTGAGTGGGCAGTGCGTGCCAGGCTCAGCTGCAGGTGGCTGGTGGAGCTGATGTCCCCTGCAGCTGACACCCCACCCCGCTGTCTTCACAGGAGCCAGCTGTCACTAGCAGAAAGTCTTTGAATCTGCAAAGAATAGGAGAGGAACCACCTTGTCTTGGCACAACCTGACCTCCCACTGCTGGGGAGGGCTCTCCACGGCTAGCTGCTCTTGGAGACAGAGAGACAAGCACATCTGTGCTTGCTAGGAGCCCTCACACGCAGACGCGGGCTTGTGAGACCTGACAGGTCTGGGATGCTGTCCTGGCCTCCACAAGTTAACCCCTCAGCACGAAAGCCTGCGTGGAGCAAGCCTACAGCATCCTCTGGCTCACTGAAACGCCACGCTTACTGTTGCTCTGGAGGGGTGGGCTGAACAAACCTCGAGCAGAACCACATCCTCTTCCTGGATGCATCCTCAGTTGGCTCTTGGCTGGTACGACGATGGTCTCTGAGTGACCTGACCCTGCCTCTCAGCAGCAGGGAGTTGGCAAACGCCTGCTGTGCCTGCGGAATCAACCCTCCCTCCCCGGCAGGAGGGAGCCTTTTGGAAGGGCACAGAGCAGCCCCCTGCCTGTAGGGTGAAGATGCAATGTCACGTCCAGTCCCACGGGGACAGGAGCATCGCTCCCCTGAGGACCACCAGGTACCTTCGTGGGGCAGTGCTGGGTGAGACGCAGGACACAACCCCAGCAGCATCGCTCCTGGCAGCGCTGGGCGTCCCCCTCCCCTCTTCTCTCCTGCACCTCACACATGACTCTCTGCAGCGGGGTGTGGAGGAATGTGTGGTTAACCAGATGAATCCTGCGGGATTTCTCGCTTGGTTAGGGAAAATAAATATTCACCAAGGCTTGGAGAAATCCCGTGGCACCTGCCTTCGCTGCAGGCTGGGCGCGCTTTGCTGTCAAACAGCAAACCCTGCCCTGGGCTTGACCACCAACAGCAATAAACCCTTCCATTCAAGGGGAGGAAAAGAGCAGCAGTGGGTTTCGTAAAGCCTTCCACAGTTGGGTGTGGGTTCTGGAGGTCTTTTTGCTGGTTTTAACTGGGAACAGAGCAGAAGCTGTTGTTTGCTTTGCTCCTTCTCTCGCTCGGAGCTTCAAGTGCCTCTTAAGCTCCCTTGGATCTGCCCTGCTGGGGGATCCTCCTGGTGACAGGCAGCCAACCCCTCCTGTGGATGAGTTAGTTGCCCAGATGATTCAGCTGATTAAGAAATAAGAACCTGAAAAGTTGTCCTCTCCAGAGATGAAAGTTGTCTCCTCCAGGGATGAGGTTCACCTTCTCCAGGGATGACGATTCGTCCTCTCCATGCCTGAGATTCTCCCTCTCCATGGCTGAGGTTTGTCCTCTCCAAATATGAGGTTTATCCTCTCCAGGGACGAGGTTCATCCACTCTAGGGATGAGGTTCATCCTCTTTAGGGGTGAAGTTGGTTCTCTCCAGGGATGAGGTTCATGCCCTCAAAGGATGAGGTTGATCCTCTCCAAGGATGAAGCTTGTCCTCTCTAGGGATAAGGTTTATCCTCTCCAGGGTTGAGGTTCATGCCCTCAAAGGATGAGGTTCAGCCTTTCTAGAGATGATGTTCATCCTCTCCAGAGCTGAGGTTTATTCTCTCACCCTCTCCAAGGATGAGGTTCATCCTCTCCTGGGATGAGGTTCATCCTCCCCAGGGATGAGGTTCTTCCTCTCCTGGGATGAGGTTCTTCCTCTCCAGGGATGAGGTTCATCCTCTCCAGGGATGAGGTTCATCCTCCCCAGGGATGAGGTTCATCCTCTCCTGGGATGAGGTTCATCCTCCCCAGGGATGAGGTTCTTCCTCTCCTGGGATGAGGTTCTTCCTCTCCAGGTATGAGGTTCATCCTCTCCAGGGATGAGGTTCATCCTCCCCAGGGATGAGGTTCATCCTCTCCTGGGATGAGGTTCGTCCTCTCCAGGGATGAGGCTTGTCCCCTCCAGCCCCTGAGTGCAGCTGCTGAGCAGGAGTCCATCAGTGATGAGACGCATTTTCCCCACTCTTCTTGGCAGGGAGAAGGGTCGGTCAGCGGGGTCAGGGCAGGACGCTGAGCAGCAAACCCAGAGTCTCTCTGGAATGCCAGTCTGACTCATTTTATTCTGAAATGAGCAAACAAAGGTTCCTGGAGGTTTTGCAGATCAGATGCGTCGGGGGAAAGCCTGGTATTCCCTCAGCGTGTGTCATCGCGGCGTTCAGCAGCTCCGAGGGAGCTGAATGTGTGTCAGGCTGATGCTGTGCCCACTCAAAGGCTGCTGTGGCTTAGAGAGGTCCCAGTTCTCTTCCATAAAGACAAAATAAAGCTGACTGCGAGCTGTTTGCAAACTGTGCTGGTGCTGTTTCATCAACACGTCGGAAAGCGTGCTTGTGAGATGCTCTCCCCATCCTTACGAGGGCTTTCATCTTCAGTTAAAATAAGGAGCGGGAGGAAGGCTCCCACAAGGAGCTTGCAGAGGACAACAAGCACAGAGTAATGCTGGTTGGAAAGGAGCTCCCAGCTCCCCCAGTCCAACCATCCCCACCCCAACACAACCCCTCAGTCCCTGAGAGACTGACAGACACAACCTGACCCCCTCCCTGCTGCCACTCGAGCAGGGTTGAAGCACCATGGCTACAGGGTTCTTCAACACCTCCAGGCAGGGGGACTCCACCACCTCCCTGGGAAGGCCCTGCCAGTGCCCAACCACTCTGGCTGCAGAGAATCTCTGCCTCAGAGCCAGTCTGACCCTCCCCTGCCTCAACTGCAGAGCAGTGCCCCTGCTGCTGTCAGCAGGCACCAAGGAGAAGAGGCCAACAGCCACCCCTCCACAGCCTCCCTTCAGGGAGCTGGAGAGGGCAGTGAGGTCTCCCCTCCCTCAGCCTCCTCTTCTCCAGGCTCACCCTGCCCAGCTCCCTCAGCCTCTCCTCACACGACTGGGTCTCTCAACCCTTGAGGTCTTGCTAGCTCTGCTCTGGACCCATCCCAGCACCTCCCAGAGGAGCCAAAGCCCAGCATTCATCTTGCTGGAGTAAAGGGAACATCCCCTCTGTCTTCACAAAGTGAAGAGGCTCTCCCCGTGTTTCTGCACCGGGGCTGTTCCCACCTGCTCCCTTTGGTACCGATGGAATCCTCAGAGCTCTAGGAGCAGGTCAAGACAATGACCCGAGGGAGGGCTGAGGGCCAGGAGTCCACGCCTGAGCGGTTCACTCGCCAGTCGCCTGGCTGTGCTTTTCCTCCCCCCCTCCGCCCAAGCAGGGATGGAGTAATCAATTGATGATGAAGTTGGGGCTGTCCAGTGCTCTCAGTAATTTAGTTTGCCGGGTGGAAGCATCCAAGCCATTAATCATCGGGTTGGTCCTCGGTGCCTCTTTAATATTTAACAGCAGCGGAGGGCGTTTGTTTGCTCTCCGACGCTGGGGACGGAGCCGGCTGGGGTATCAACCCCATCTCAACCAGAGGGGTGGAAACTCTCTTCTCAGACAGTACTTTCACAACAAGAAAAGGACTCTCTTTCTCTGAACGCAGAGGAGCCACGTGGTAGCCCGAATAAATCAAGATGGACCGGAGCTTCGGAAATGAGAAGAGAGGGGGAGAGAGCAGCTCTTTTCACTCTGGGCTGCTAATCAGAGGATGATAAAGTAATAGGGTTGGAAGGGAGCTCCAAAGGGCAGCCAGTCCAACCCCCTATAGCCCGCAGGGCCAGCACTCCTTAGCCCAGGTTGCCCAGAGCCCCAGCCAGCCTGAGCTTGAGTGGCTCCAGAGATGGAGCAGCCTGGTCCAGGGATCCCCCAGCCTCAGATCCCAGCCCTTTCTCCTCCTGTCCAGCCTCCCTCTGCCCTTTTCCAGCCTCAAACTAGGACCCCTCATCCTGTCATCCCCTGCCCTTCCCCAGCCCTCTGACAGCCCCTCTCAGGGATGGGAAGGTCACTATATCACAAGATCCTTCTCCTCTCCAGGCTAACAACCCCAGCTCTCTCATCCTGTCCCCAGAGCAGACAGCTCCAGCCCTCTGATCATCCTTGTGGCCTCCTCTGGACCCACTCCAACACCTCCTCATCCTTCTGGTGCTGGGGACTCCTTGCTCTTGTCCCAGGGAGACCAAGCAGCCACCTGCTTCAGTCCCACACCCTATACGAACATCTCCACGGTCATCTCACTGAAGAGTAGGAAAGGATTCACAGCCCTGAGCCCCCCATCACCATAAAACCCCCTTTCCCCCTCCCCAAACCCCCCCTCCTTTGTCTTCAGGACTCTCCCTGCCTATTTGAAAACAAAGCATCTGGGCCAGCCTGAGCTTCAACCTCATTTCAAGGGTATGAAACGGGATGGCATATCAATAGGCTCTTCTTCCCCCACCCGTCCTGGGCTCCAAAGATAATCTTCTTATGAAGTCGGGGTCAGGCAGGGGCTGGCAAACAGCTGGCTATCAAATAATCAGACAATAGTCTTGGCTTCTGCCCCGGTTGTGCAGGAGCTCTGTAAAGAGCTGCAGATGGCTGAGTGTTTAGGATCACCTGAGTGACACAAAAAAGGGGGTCTGAGGCTTTCCTGATGGGTTCTGCACTGTTCCTGAGGGAGCTGAAGGGGGGTTTCCATGGATGTTCTCCATGTCTGGAAGACCCTGTTTAATACATACCCTTAGGGAGGATCACAGGATCACAGAGTGACTGAGGCTGGCACAGCCCTCTGAGCTCAGCCAGCCCAGCACCTAACAGCACCCCAGTGGCCACCCCAGAGCACTCAGGGCCACAGCCAGGCTGTCCTTCAACACCTCCACACACGGGGACTCCCTCATTACTTTCTGCTGTTGTCCTTCCCCTGTCCCCACGGGTGTCACTCATGGGAAATTGAAATCATTGCCTCTAGCTGCCACTGGATGCCGGGGGAGTCAGTGAACACGAGGGGTAGAGACAGGGGTGAGACCAACAGGTTGTGTTCTGAGACCTCACTCATCCTTCTCTTCCCCNCACTCTGGGTTGTTTTCCACCTCCATCACCCCTTGGCCCTCTTTTGGGGTGAGATGTGCCCCCAACAGCCTCCTCCTGTACAGAGAGGACAGCAGGTGATCCTGCCTTGGGGTTTGCTCTCTGAAACAGCCTAACAGTTCCCCCTTGAGGAGGAAGCTCACTCTGCTCTTCAGAGTGTGGCTCACCTGCTGAAGAGCTTCCCCTGGGACAAAACCTGGGGGGTTCTGCCCTGGGAAGAGCAGCGGTGGCACCCAAGAGCTGGGCTTGGCCACTCAGAGCCATGTGAAGACCAGCACTTGCCCATGGGCTGTCCTGATCCTTCTGTGGCACTGACCCGGGACAGGGGCTCTGCACAGGGACCTCGCGCTGTCCCGCTGCTCCTCTGAGGACTCCTCTGGGGAAGAAAACCCACCCCTGCAAGTCCATCTGTTCCTGCAAGGAGCCGTGGGGAGGGGAGGAGGGCAAACTGGTGACCAGAGGCATTCACTCAGGAGCAGAGCCATCGGGGTGGCCACCTCTCTGTGAGAAAGGAGCACCATCTGGGCTTGTCCATCAGGATTGTCCTTGTCACCTCCAGCACCACAGCCTGGTGCCACAGGACCTGCACGTGCTGAAGGCTTCTCTGGAGACACTCAGACCCCTCCTGCACCCATCACTGTGTGACCTACTGGAGGGCACCCTGCTCTGCCAGGGGGGTTGGACCAGATGATGTCTTGGGGTCCCCTCCCTTTCTGTGGTCCTGAGAAGGCTTGAGGCCAAAGTCTGTGTTGATCCATGATGCTGTTGGTGCCACAGAGGGTGGTTGATGCCAAGAGCAGCTCGGGGGTGTCATCACAGCATTCATTAGCCTGGGGGAGGAGAAGACTGCTGCCTTAACACATCCACCCACCTCTGTAACAGCTGGCGGGCAGAAGGAGCTGGAGTGCCCCAGCTCATCGCTCTGTGGGACACCCAGCCAGCATCTGCTTCCAGATCCTTCCCCCCTGCAGTGGGTTTGGCACAACCACTCCGTGGGGAAAAGCCAGGAGGTTGTGTTTCCAGGAACCTTGGGCAAACTCCTCTTCCCCGGGAGCTTTGGGAGCTGAACTGCATTGCTCAGGCAAAACCAAACTGCTGGGTGGGAGCCCGTCAGTTCTGCCTTCCCCTTGTACAGAAAGGGAGTGGAATGGATAATTTCAGCTCTGATAGAGCTGCCTCTGTCAGCAGTAGTGAAGGGCTGTGACAGTGATCAGAGGGCTCCTTTGGATGAGGCTGGAGAACACACTGGCTCTCCTAGGAGGGATGAAGGCAGAGAAGAGTCTCCCGTGCCTTTTGCCTGCTTGTTTTTATGGACTCTTCTCTCCTTCTTATCCTCTCAGGGTGAATTCCATGGGTCACTCGAGGACAGCTGGATGTCCTCAAAACCCCACGAGATTTTCTGTAGTTAACTCTGCAAACCCTCACGTAGGGAACAGGAAACTTCCCTTCACTCTTCCTTCCTCTCCTCTTCCCCTCTTCCCCTCTCCTGCTTCTCTTCCCCTCCTCTTCCCCTTCTCCTCTTACCTTTCTCTTCTTCGTGTTCAGGTAACTGAGTGGTTTGCTGGTGCCTGGATTCCTTCCCCCTCCAGCTCTGCTGCTGCAGAGGGGTCGCTCCCACGAGCAGGGCTTTAGCTCCCATCTGGCAGCAGGCTGAGATGTGGGTGCACATCCCGAGTTCTAAAGGTGCTGCTTCCCAAAGGAAGAGGGAAGGAGCCGTCACTGCAGGACCCTTTTTGTTGGGAACAACTTCTCTAATTAAGAAACCTGCCGAGCAAAGCCCGCAGACACGGCACGGAGCCCCTCTGTATTCAGCCAGGCACACGAGCACCAGCTTCACTCCAGAGGAATTGCCCGGTGATTTGGGATCTAAAGGAGAGCAGGGGAGATCCGCTGAGCTCGTCTCTTCATGATGCAGCACTTTATGTTCTCAGAACCAGCTCTTTCTCCCTTGGAAACCCCCGGTGAAGGAAAGGAGCCGCTCGTTTCACATGGCCCTGGGCCTGGAGAAGTTCAACCTTCACCTCTGGCAAGGATGACCGAGAGTCTGCCGTCAGCATCTCGCCTGCTTCCATCTAACAGGAGGCTTCACATTCCGCACCCAAGCGGGACCGTTGAGGGAACAGCATCCCAGTGACACCACGACGCCCTTGGGGGCTGAGTCGATGCTAATTTTCTCAGTATCAGGCAGCAAAATGCGTGGAGCATAAATCTCTCCCATTACCCACGGCTTTTGGTTCAGGACTAATCAAGTCAGCTCCACTCAGGACCGAGCAAGCAGCTACAGAGGAGAATGCCCTTCATGAGCAGCCCTCCCTGCGGGTGCAGACCTGATGGCCCCACCAACGCCACTGGTTTTACCTTTAAAGGATCTCCTATCACTTGGTATCCCAGGGGACGGCCGGGATTTGCTGAGGATCCTCCTGGAGGTGACTCCTGCTGTGGCTGTGCTGTCCTGTTTGTGAGGCGCATGGCGCAGCCCACAGTGCCCATCACCGGCGCTGGGTTGAGGCTCCGTGAGCGCTGTGCTGTGGGGGGTAGAAGCTTCCAGGGCTGCCCCAAGCCTGCCCTCACCATGACCTCCTTTCGACCACACGATATTTCCATTCCATTTTCCCCATTTCCTTTTGGACAACCCAATTTCCAGAAGCTTGAGTAATCATTCTGCTGTTGAGAAATGAAACCGTCACCCTCCCAGTCTCCACTCCTATCATTTATTTTTATGAGGCCGTGTTGAAAAGGGCAAAAATAATGGGTATTGCAAAAGATGTGGAAGCAATCACTTTCCCGGAGAAGCTGAGCTTGGGAGGGATGCAGGAATGTTCAAAGGGATGCAGGAACAGTGACTCTTTGGAAACCAAACGTGACCCCTCGAGGATGTCACCAGTAGCCCTGCAAATCCCAGTGACTCTGTGTGGAGGTTAAAGCTTCTGGATAACCACACTGGACAACCAATCCTTCCCTAGGAAGATTGGGTTGGGTAGAGAAAACCTTCCCCTTTCAGAGAACTACAAGTGCCTCCTCAATGTGGGACCTTGATGAGAAGACAGCACTAGAAGAACGTGATCTGGAAGGGCTGCCCATCCTCAGTCGATGTGAAACGCAGAGGCCAGAGAGACAGAGGGTCGTTCTGTACCTGTAGGAGGCTGCCCCTCTCTTCTCAAGCTCAGTGACTATAGGGAAACCCAACAAGGAGGGGAGGAAGGGCCCATGTGGCCATGAGGGCATGATGAGGGGGATCAGAATGCAGGGAACAGCCTTCACCCTGTGGATCTGTTACTGAGATCCTTGCTCTGTCAGTGGGGCCAGTTTTGGCATCAGGGCTCTGCAAGGAGAATCATACATTGGGATCACAGAGTCCTAGACTGGCCTGGGTTGGAAGGGACCTCTGAAGGCTGTCTACTCCAACCCTCCTGCCATGAGCAGAGACGTCCTCAACCAGAGGAGGTTGCACAGAGCCTTGTCCTGCCTCCCCTTGTCCACGGATGGGGCCTCAGCTGCCTCCCTGGGCAACCTGCTCCTGTGTTCAACCCCCCTCCTGCTACAGAGCTTCCTCCTAACAGCCCAGTTCAATCTGCCCTTCCCTGCTGTGGAACCAGTGCCCCTCACCCTATCAGTCCAGGCCTTCGTGAACAGTCCCTCTGAAGCCCTGTTGTAGCCCTCCTCAGGGTGTGTGGAGAGCTGTGATCACAGGGCTCCTGGCAGAGAGACACTAAACGCATCGGGCTCTGGTGAAACCAGAAAGCTGGGAGTTAGCCTAAGTGCAGTGAGTAGAGCATCCAGGAAAGGGTAAAAACACTCCTCTTCCTGAGCTGCTCTTGAATTCAGGGCTCTGAACCCCATGATGATAAATAGAAGCCAGCAGAGCTGGACTGCTAGAAAAGATACTGCTTATTCCAGGCTGCTTCTCCCTTTTCTGGTCTTTTTTAAATAAGAAAGCTGGAAGAGCTCAGGCAGGGCTGTAACCAAGCCTCCCCAGCTTTCACAACTCTCCAGAGCCACCTCGGGTCCCAGGTACACATCAGATCCCTCTGTAACAACCACTGCAGCCACTTCTCTACCAGCTGCTCATCAGGCTCACCCATCCTGATGGTCCCTCCCAGCCCATGAACCTGGGAACCCTCTTAGCATTTGTAGGCTGGGATGTGAAAATGCCAACGTGAGCTGCTTTCCTGGCTCATCATGGATGCTATGAATATTTTATAAACCAATTTGTTGGCTGGGATGCGAGAGACCTAAGGAAGTGAAACAGCACTCTTCATTCACAGCGAGGTTCTTTAGCCAAACAGACTGCAGTTTGAAAGCCTCCGCTGTAGACGGGAACGTGGGTTTGACTTGAGGGCCCCAGTCCCAAAAATCACAATGAAGACATAAAACTGACAGAGTAGGGAAAGAAACTCTGCTCAGAAAGGCTTGGGAGAGGCCTGGATCAACGGCAGCCTGTGGCGACCAGTGGTTCCCTGCTTTGGACCTGATAGGGATCAACTGCGGAGTGATCACTTGGGTCAATGGCTGGCCCATTGCTTGGGTCAACAGCTGCCCCATCACTTGGGTCAACAGCTGGCTCTTCACTTGAGTGAACAGCTGACCCACCGCTTTAGTCAGCAACTGCCTCATTGCTTGGGTCAACAGCTGGCCCATCGTTTGGGTCAACAGCTGGCCCTTAACTTGGGTCAACAGCTGACCCATTGCTTGGGCCAGCAACTGCCTCATTGCTTGGGTCAACAACTGCCCCATCACTTAGGTCAACAGCTGCCCCATCGCTTCAGTCAACAACTGCCCATTGCTTGGGTCAGCAGTTGGCCCTTCCCTTGGGTCGACGGCTGACCCATCACTTGGGCCAACTGCCTCATCCTTGGGTCAACAGCTGCCCCATCACCAGGAGCATGGTGTGAAAGCTGTTTCCAGTGCTCCCTCGGAACTGGCGTGAGATCCAGTGCCACCAAACAGCTCCAAAACTGCGGAGACCGGCTGAGAGCGAAATTCCCGCGGGCCGCTCTTCCGCGGGGAAATCACCTCTGCAAGGGCAGGGCTTGTTTTCCAGCCCGTGGTCTGTCTGCGGAGCAGGCTCCGGCGTCTCCCGGAGGTAACTCTGCCAAGGCACACGCCGGAGTGTTGATTGGTCTCGCTTTATTTTTGGGAAGTGTTCTTCACACCTGGGTCTTGAAGGATCCGCAGACCCGGAGCCGCGTGAGCCGAGCTGCCTCACACCAAGTGCGAATTGAAATGGCTAGATTAATGTTGTGAACATCGTGAGGAGGAGGAGAGGGCCAACAGGTGGCCGGTGGCAGCTTTCAAGATGTCTTTTGAAGTTCCTGAGTGAAAAAAGAACCCCAACAAACCTACAGCATTAACGACACAGAGGGCTTGGTTCCTGCCTTCCCAGAGGGCATCGACTCCTCTGGGTTCTGCTGTGGCCCTGAGCTTTAAAATCCTTTGTGATTTTCAAATGGGGGGGAAAGGGGGCTTTGGAGGGACTCTCCAAAATTAGATCACAGCATCCCAGAGGGACTGAGGCTGGCACAGCCCTTGGAGCTCAGCAGCTCCGAGGCAGCAGCAGAGCCTTGAGGTCGGTGCAGAAATGACTCCCTGTGCGTAACCTATTGGAGTGGTAGCTGCGTGGAGACCAGGGAGGCAAACAGAGCCAAATAAAGATAAAGAACTGCTTCTAGCTGGTGTGAAGACTTCAGCAGAAGAGAAGCAGGGCTCTGCTTGAACCATCGAGGTCCAATAATTGCATCCAGTCCAGTCCCCCCACCACAGCAGGAGCCCCCAGAGCCAGGGGCACAGGAACAGCCCAGGAGGGTTTGAAAGGCTCCAGAGAAGGAGGCTCCACAGCCCCCCTGAGCAGCCCCTGGTCTGCAGAAGGCAGAGAGGGGAAGGCAGAGCAGGAATAGCTGGGATGATGAGAGGGGTAGAGTGCCCTTTGAGCAAACCCTATTGCAATCTCACCCTAAATAAATGATGATCTCAGAAGTGGAAGCGGAAGGGCTATGGTGATTAGAGCAGGTAGGAGCTTTGCTCTATTTATCCCTTTTTCCAAATGTCATCAATAAAGGAGGTAAACAGTCCTTTCTCAGCCTGGAGAGGGCTCAGAGGAGGAGATGGAGGTGGCTCAGAGATGCTCAGGGCTGCTTTCCTGCTCTGACTGCACTTAGGTGCTCTGACACCGCCCGAGTGTGGGCACGGAAAGGGGGGTAAAGAGCAGTCGAGTGGATTAAACTCCTTGCCCTGAGTTTGTTGTTTTGAAGTCTAACTCCCATCACGGAACCAGAGGCACAGGTTCCCTCTCCATCTCAGCAGGACCTTCTTCCCAGGGAGGGTCCCGGAGCCCTGGCAGGGGCTGCCCAGGGGGGCTGTGGAGTCTCCTTCTCTGGAGCCGTTCCAGCCCCGCCTGGCTGTGTTCCTGTGCCACTGGGTCTGGGGGATCCTGCTGTGGCAGGGGGACTGGACTGGGTGATCTCTCCAGGTCCCTTCCCATCCCTATGGATTCTATGGTTCTTGTTCCCAAAGCACTGCGAGGGCCTCCTAAACCCCAGTCCCTCACATCACATCCCCACCTCTTCGCAACCCCTCCAGACACAGGGACCCCCCCCTGCCCTGGGCAGCCTGGGGAACCCCTGTGGGGCAGAAATTGGTCCTCAGGGCCAACCAGACCCTCCCCTGGGGACACTTGAGGCTGTATCCCCTCATCCTGGCTCCAACCTCCCGAAGTTCAGGGGGCTGTGGAGAGGCAGAAGGTCTCCCCTGAGCCTCCTTTTCTCCAGTTTAACTCCCTCAGTTCCTTCCCGCAGAGCACTGGTGCTGCAGCCCCTTCCCCAGTGCTGTTGTCCTTCTCTGGACCCACTCCAGCTAATGTTTTGTAGTCCAGCCGATGCCTTTAAAGCCACAACTGGGTCTTTAAAACCCTTTTGTGGGTGGGTTCATTCTCTTCTGACCATTGGCAGCTGCTGGACTCCCTCCTTGCTGTCATCCTTGCCTGCGGGGCTCCCACAGCTCATCGCTTCCCAAAGCCTCTGCTGGCAGAGCCTTGGCTTCCCACTGCATCGCTGCCAGCAGAGGCACCTTCCCAGCAAAGCCAGGCACTCACTGCACCATCCTGATGGAGACTGAAGGATCACTTCTGTTCCCAGGATGGACAACCCTGACCTGCAGGGAGCAGGAACAGGATTAGCAGGTGATTTCTCAGAGACCTTTGGTTTTCTGTAGCTTCGGTGTCTGCCCATGCTGTTCCTTTGAGAAGGTAAAAGCAGTTCTCAAGGGGTTTTCATTTTATTTAATGAATAGGATTGCTGATTTCATGGTCAACCTGACTATTCATCGCGAGTTACCAGCATAAAATAAGAGATCATACAGCTTAAGCAAAGACAGGCACTTCCAGCTCCACCACCCTCTGCAAGCAGCATCCTTGCTTCTCCTGTTCTTTCTTGCCGATTATAAATAAAGGATGAAGAGCTGTCAGCAAAGGCAGCAGCAGTTTGCAAAGACAACATTTTTTGGGCTGGTCTTGTAATCACATCAGTGGCTCACCAGCTGAATAGATGTGAGTCTTGATTAGTTCCAGGAGGTGAAACGCCTGCACGCAGCTCCATCCCATACAGAGCACAGCCTCCTGCCCCACAGCAGTGCCCCTCTGTCACCACTGAAGCAAAGCATGGAGCCATGGAACGGCCTGAGTTGGAAGGGACCTCCAGAGGGCATCCAGTCCAACCCCCCTGCAGGGAGCAGGGGCAGCCTCAGCCACATCAGGTTGCCCAGAGCCCTGTCCAGCCCCTCCTTGAGTATCCCCAGGGATGGGGCTTCAGCTCCCTGCCTGGCCAACCAGTGTTCAACTCCCTCCTGCTGCAGAGCTTCTTCCTAACAGCCCAGTCCAGTCTGCCCTTCTCTCATGTGAAACCACTGCCCCTCACCCTACACTCCAGCCCTTCTTAAACAGCCCCTCCGCAGCCTTCCTGTAGCCCCCTCCAGGTACTGGAAGGTCGCTGTCAGGTCTCCCCAGAGCCTTCTCTTCCCCAGGCTGAACAACCCCAGCTCCCTCAGCCTGTCCTCATAGCAGAAGGGCTCCAGCCTCCTCCGTACCAGCTCCATCAGCTCCGTGCCCTTCCCTCATTGTGATGGAAGCAGCGGACTCACTCACGGCGGAGTCACGGTACCTGGACCCGGGCTCAGAAGGCACCCAAAATGCCCTGAGTCAGAGAAAATAGAAGGCAAATATTGAAGTTCTTGTTGCTACGAGAATGTTCTTGCTATTTTATGAGCTGCTTCTTTCAATTTATCTCCTTGCTCCTGGTTCCTTCACTTCACAGTGGGAACTGGGCAACAGCTGCTATCTGCAGGTATTAACTGGATCCTGAAAACAGAGCCTTCCTGATCCCTCTCCTTGAAATCTGATGGGACTGGCAGTAACTTCATTAGAAACGGGGAGAAATAAGATCAGAGCAGGCAGCTGACCTCCCGCAGCACTGCGATAACGGCAGCGATTTCATTAGAGAGCTCTTCTGCAAGGAGCAGCGGTGAGGTTTATGACAAGGGCTTGTGCTCCCAGCCCGGCCGTAGCTCCCTGTGACCTGGGTGAAGGCATAAAGTCTGTATCCTCAGGCTGCTGCTGATCCTCCTGTGCAAGATCTCTCCTCACCCGGCGTGTTGGATGCTCATCAGGGCATTTCCTTACCTTCCTTTGTAGGGCTCTCCTGGTCCCACAGGTCCCTGACATCAGGGGCTCCCATCACTGACTTTATTGGGGTTTGGTAGCCAAAGGGATGTGGTGGAGGCCAGAGTGGCAGAGTGGTTGGCAGGAGTGTGGATGCTGCATCTGATAGTGCTGGTCAGGACACAGCCTCTGGCACAGAAAGGCACCAATCTGAGGGGTCCGGGGAGCTGGAAACCCCCCGGGGTCCTGACCTTACCCAGCAGTTCATCACCAGCCAGAGCAAGCACAGCCTACTGGTGGAGATCTGGCTCTGGGCACTAGAAAAGGACTACTTATTGCTTGGCTAGTGGGGATGTCTCAAAGTTGCCTGCCAACCCGACACGGAGACCCTCCAAAGGCTCTGCAGACCCCAGGGAGAGGCAGTGGTGGTGCTGGCGACCCAGGGAGCAGCATTGCTTTCCTCTGAGCTGTTGGCTCTTAGCTCTTGGCTCTGGGCTGCTAATTGGCACTGGTCAACACAGCCCCTGAGCAGGAGGCCCCGTCAGCAGAACAAGGGCAATTAAACCCGAGCTCTGAGCTGGGAGGACAAACTGGGGGGTTTCCATGACTTCAGGAGAGGATGGAGCACCACTTGGTACTCTGTGCCTTACAGGGACTCCTAACAAAGGAGGAGACCTCCATGGAGGAGGCAAAACTCTGAAAGCTTCAATGACCTTAAAGTAGAAGAGAAAGAGACTAATTTAATTAAAGATCTGTAGTGAGTCCAGCTGCAGACTGGAGTTACTGCCCTGAATTCAAGCCCAGGGCCACTCACAAGGCAGATTGAAGGGTCAGAGTTACCCCCAGCAGCGTGCGAGCGCTCTCTGAGCGAGTTACCAGTTAAAAGAGAGGGACTCCAGTCTCACGTCATGGCCTTTCAGGTGCTCTTGAATATCCCCCTTCTCTGACAGGGTCCTGCCTGCTCCAACAGGGTCCTGCCTGCTCCCTTCCTCACGTAGGGTTGGCAGGACCGTGTTGACGTTCACACTTGAGGCTGTTTAGTGAACTCTTGAAGAGAGGGACCCCAAAGGCAGTGAAGCTGCTCTTGGAGAAAGACAGGAACCCCAAAGGCAGTGAAGCTGCTCTTGGAGACAGGAACCCCAATGAAATGAAGCTGCTCTTGGAGACAGGAACCCCAATGCAATGAAGCTGCTCTTGGAGACAGGAAGCCACCCCACAGTGAAGCTGCTCTTGGAGACAGGAGCCCCAATGCAATGAAGCTCCTCACCCTCTCGTGCCCACCAGTACCACAGTGCTCTGGTGCTACCAAGACCTGCGTTTTACAGGCTTCTGCTGGGCTCTCCCGTTGCTAGTTTTGAGTGACTCTAGGCAAGGAGTGTCTCCAAGGAAGCCATAGCTCTGCCACAGCCTGGTGCTGCTGTTGCATCGCTCATTTTCATAGAGATTACAGCCCTTTGATTGGTAAAAGTTAATTGCTAGGTGTGCTCTTGGCTTTGGATCAGCTGGGTGAATTACGGCGGCGAGCTGCCGCTCCTTCCCGGGGCCTATTCCTCATGATAAATGTAAATTACTCTTTGGATTGATGACTCCAACCCGGCACCTTGTTCTTCAGTGCCGACCTTAGGGCAGCCCTGGGACTCTAGCTGCTGGTTACTGGTGCGTTTGCCAGTGCTCAGGTGTTTTGAGAGCAACACTCATCAAACCTGCTCCTTTCTTCCATCAGTCTGTCTTTCATTTATCAAGAGGTGGCCAAGAAAGCTGCGCAGGGATAGCTTTTGCCCTGAAGATGCTATTTATTACGATGCTCTGTCTCCCCGTTCTGTTGAGGGTTGTTTTTCCCTTTCCCTCCTGTCGATGTTCAGACAAGAAAATGTGAGTCTGCAGGGGGACTTCAGAGCCTTTCGGAGTGCTCAGGACTGGTAACCCAGGGGCAACGCTTTGGTCTCTGCTGAACATGCGGACACTCACAGTCTGGGCCCCCGTGGCTGCTTGTACTTCCAGGTCTCACAGAGTCCTTAGGGATGGGAAGGGATCTGGAAAGATCACCCAGTCCAGTCCCCCTGCCACAGCAGGATCCCCCAGACCCAGTGGCACAGGAACACAGCCAGGTGGGGCTGGAACGTCTGCAGAGAAGGAGACTCCACAGCCCCCCTGGGCAGCCCCTGCCAGGGCTCCGGGACCCTCCCTGGGAAGAAGGTCCTGCTGAGATGGAGAGGGAACCTCCTCTGCTCCAGCTGGCACCCAGTGCCCCTTGTCCTGTCCCCAGATGCCCTTGAGCAGAGCCTGGCTCCATCCTCCTGACACCCACCCCTCACAGACTGAGAGACAGCAATGAGGTCCCCCCTCAGCCTCCTCTCCTCCCAGCTCCAGAGCCCCAGGGAGAAGGCTTGGGTCTCCATCCTGCCTTTCCCACTTCATAGAGGGAAACAGACTTGTTGAGCTCACAAATTCTGAGTGAAAGCAAGGACTGGCCTTCCACCAACCACAGAGTCATCCTCTGGGCTTAACCCCAGCGTTACAACACTCAGGAGGTGCTACCCCCACTAAAGGCCCTGTAGAGCTACAGCAGAAAACTCGGGGTCAGACTGAGTCACACTGAGGTCACTGCCTTGACTGATGATTAATGAAAGGGTGGTGGGGCAATGGGACAGGTTGCCCAGGGAGGTCACGGATGCTCTATCCCTACAGGTGTGCAAGACCAGGCGAGATGGGGCTTTGGACAAGCTGGTGTAGTGAGAGGTGCCCCTGCCCATGGCAGGGGGGTTGGAACGAGCTGATCTCTGAGGTCCTTCCAACCTAACCCACTATGACCCCATGAGCTGCACAACCCACTGCGGTCTTGCTGCAGCCTTTCATTTATCCCTGACACACATACCAAACCTGAGACACCCTTGGGTGAGGGAAGAGCCGGGTCCTGACTGTTCTTGCCACCTCTGGCACTTGGCTTGGCATGGAAATGGGTTTTGGGGGGGGTCATAGTGCTGGTGGTGCCAGCTGAGCCGCGCGGCAGTCAGCGGCCGCCCTTGAGAAGAAGGAGCAGAAATCCCCAGGCACCGGTGGCCGCCGGGTTTCATCTCAGGATGGACTGCATTAATCAGACCGGATTTAATTAATAAGAAAGACTGATTAAGTTTCAATTAAGGCCTTGTTTGAAGCAGTGACCCTGCGGGTGCTGTTGGCCAGCCGTGCTGACCACGCAGATGGCAGGCAGAGGAAGCATTAGCCAGCTATTTCTCACCGTGACTGGCTGGAGGAAATCGAGCCCGTGCATGCTCTAGCACAGTCCTCTGTAGCCCAGCAGGCAGGGAAATCCCTACCCTAGCAGATTGCAGCTCGCTCTGACATATGCTGACTCTCCAATGTTCTCTTACTGCTCGGCACAAACAAGGATCTAGGGATGAGCAGGCTCCTCTGATCCGTAATGGGTGCCACGGGGAGAATCCCAGGTGAATAACAGGAGGTGGGGTGGGGTTTCCACTCCCTTCTCTCTGTCTCCCTGGATTCTAAACCAGCTTTCCAGAGGAGAAGTTGGTGAAGATGCTGTTGGCCTGAATCAGCACTGCTGGTCAGTAAGACAGCGCTGGCTGCACTGCTGAACTCAGCTGTATCCTGCAGCCAGCCCCCATGGAGCAGACCAGAACCAAGCAGGGATGAGCCTCTACCTCTTCTCAGCAGCAGCCACCCCTGCAGCCACCTGCCACCATCCTTGCTGGCAGCCCTGATTTACGTGTAGCCAGCTCTTCATCTCCCTGGTTCCTTACAAGAGAGGCAACTGCTCCTAGAAGTCCATTCTTCCCAGTGACGTGGAAGTGCTGGAGATGCCCTCAGGAGCCTGTGGGTCGGTCCTGCAGCACTGAGAAGAGATGGTGTGGATGGAGCTGCCAAGAACTTGGGTACAGAGACAGTGACTCTGGTTGTTACTATGGAAAACTGACTGTAACAGCCTGCTTATAGCAGTGCTCAGAGGGCTGGAGCAGCTGCCCTGTGAGGACAGGCTGGGCCAGCTGGGGTTGTCCAGCCTGGAGAAGAAGAGGCTCCCAGGGGACCCTTGAGCAGCTCTCCAAGAGCTGAAGGGGTTGCAAGAGAGCTGGGGGAGGGCTGTTGACAGGGGGGTAGCTAGAGGACAAGGGGAAAGGGTTCCAGCCCTGAAGAGGGGAGACTGAGGTTGGCCATGAGGAACCAACTCTGTGCTGTGAGGGTGCTGAGATGCTGGCACAGGGTGCCCAAGGCTGCCCCATCCCTGGCAGTGTTGAGGGCCAGGCTGGCTGGGGCCCTGAGTCCCCTGCTCTAGTGGAGGTGTCACTGCCTGTGCAGGAGGGTTGGCACTGGGTGATGCCCACGGTCCCTTCCAACCCTGCCCGTGCTGTGATTCATAGAAAACATCAGCCAGAAGAGAAACAGAGAACACAAAGTCACCCTCGGCGCTCAGACACACAGACACTCACCGTGGTGACAGAGCTGGAAGATAATTACCTAGCTGTGCGCCGTGATGACTTTATTAGCTGCATCTGCATTCATCTGCCTTTGAAATGACAAATTTCACGGCGCTTTATTAGGCTGTGGCTGCTAAATGACTGATGTGACAGCGACACGTGTAGTCATCAGAGCCTCCTAATACAGCTGTAGTGGTTTATCCCCCAGATGTTGCCCTCGTGGCGCTGATTCTGGGATCCTAGCGTGGGGGGTTGGTTTTTAGTGCTGATTATAGCTTTATCTTTTTAACGGAGTAGACTCACGCTGCTCTGTGCTCTCAGACGGCACCGGTGGGTATTGTTGTTCAAAGCACTGCCAGGGGGCTTTGCAGGGGAATTAAGCAATGATGTTAATAGAATAAGAGCGGCGGCGGCGTTCACTGCTGGTAGGGAGATGCAGGGAGAAGCCTTTTACTCTTGAGGGGAGCTGAGTGCATTGGTAAACGGCCTGGAGGTCTCAGCAAACAGGGGATGTCCCCTCATCTCCATCCAACCTCTGTGTGGGCTCCATCCAAAGTCACTGCGTGGGCTCCATCCAACCTCACTGTGTGGGCTCCATCCAAAGTCACTGTGTGGGCTCCATCTGACCTCACCGTGTGAGCTCCATCCAACCTCACTGTGTGGGCTCACTGTCTCTAAATCTGTGAGGGGTGGGTGTCAGGAGGATGGCGACAGGCTCTGCCCAAGGGCATCTGGGGACAGGACAAGGGGCACTGGGTGCCAGCTGGAACAGAGGAGGTTCCCTCTCCATCTCAGCAGGACCTTCTTCCCAGGGAGGGTCCCGGAGCCCTGGCAGGGGCTGCCCAGGGGGGCTGTGGAGTCTCCTTCTCTGCAGATGTTCCAGCCCCGCCTGGCTGTGTTCCTGTGCCACTGGGTCTGGGGGATCCTGCTGTGGCAGGGGGCCTGGGCTGGGTGATCTTTCCAGGTCCCTTCCCATCCCTAAGTATTCTATGGTTCCTTGTGGGATGATGGAGAGGGGTCACTGGGGTCCTGACAGTGCTGGGTAGAACTGTTGCACTCAATAACCCAACAGATGTTCTCCTACCTGAGCAATTCCTCTTCCACCCTGGACTTACAGATGCCGCAGGGAGCCGGAACAGCCAACGGGGCATCACCAGGCTGTTGCAATGAAAGCAGAGAAAAAGCCTTGCTGCTTCTGCACGGAGCGAACACAAAGCCTTTATTAAAGCAGGGCTACTGCAGGGGAATTACTTCTATATTTAGCTGAAATTTCCATTGCTGCCTCCCTCTAAAAGAGCGTTAGCATCCTCATTATTCACTTAGACAGCTACCCCCGCAGTAAACTCTCGGTGTTCCTTTGGCAGCAGAAACGGGATGCTCTTTCCTCGAGTACCTGCAGACCCGGTCCCTACCTGTTGCCTCATGTCTCTGCGCTGTGTTACTGCTGGTTTGCAAGTGTAAACACCCGCGCTGCTCGGGACGCTCATATTTCACACCAATTCATTTGAGTGACAGTAATGAGGTCTCTCTACCCGAGAGCCCCTGCTTTCAGAGCCGTAATTTAATAGGAGGTGCTTTCCCACCCTCCTGCAGTCCAGTGAAATAAATACATAACAGCCTGCCGTGGGAATGCCCCCAAGGATGTCAGGTGCTCAGCGGTCTGAGAGCCCCGGCGACGAGGCTGAGACACCCCCCATGAAAAATTGAGGGGGGTGTTGAAATACTGGGTGCTCGTGAGCGATCCCATGGAGTCTGAAGGTTACGGGGGCTGAAGAGAGCCCCTTGGCTGCTGGAAGTTTCCCGTGGTTGTAGAATCATGGAATCATTGGGGATGGGAAGGGATCTGGAAAGATCATCCAGTCCAGTCCCCCTGCCACAGCAGGATCACCCAGATCAAGTCATAGAATCCTTAGGGATGCGAAGGGACCTGGAAAG
>VZRI01000760.1:291363-307896 GCA_013397515.1 Upupa epops | reverse complement strand
CACCCTCCAGCAGCTCTGTGTCCTTGGCCCAGGGGGGTTGTGGGGTCTCCTTCTCTGCAGACGTTCCAGCCCCGCCTGGCTGTGTTCCTGTGCCACTGGGTCTGGGGGATCCTGCAGGGGGATTGGACTGGATGATCTTTCCAGGTCCCTTCCCATCCCTGAGGATCCTGTGATTCTTTTTCCTCACCTTTTCAGCCTCTTCTCCTTCTTTTCGTTCACAGCAGAATCCCTCCTACGGTTCCTTTCCCGGAATCCCAGCTGATGCTGCGTTTCCCCCTGCCCTGCCATTAGCCAGGCAGGGTCGTGGTGCTCAGCTCAGACCTTGCGATGCTTCCCCAGGAGCACAGGCAAGGCTGTGTCAGATACTAATTCCATTATCTTTCAGAGCTCTGGCATTCCAGCTGAACTCAAGAGGACGTGATGAATCACGGAATGAGTGAGGCTGGAAGAGACCTCTGAGCTCACCCAGGCAGCCCCGGCTCTAACGTCACCACAATAAACCAGACCAGGGCACTAAGGGCCACATCCAGCCTTTTCTTCAACACCTCCAGGGATGAGGAGTCCACCACCTCCCTGGGCTGTCCATTCCACCCTGTAGCCACCCTTTCCAAGAGGAAGGGCTTCCTAAGTGTCCTCTATAGGACAGTAGAGCAACCTCCATCTCTAGAGCTGCAGCAATTCTCAGAGCTCCTTGCTCTGAGAAGAGAGACCGAAGTCAGTGCTAGAGCAGGGTAAAAGCTGATAATAAAATAAGAACAGGATTGTTTAGAAGGAAAAAGGAGAGAGCAGGGGCAGCACAACACTCTGAGGATGGCAGCGTGGTGTCTCTACAGGTCACAGTCCTACCTACACGGTGAACAAACAAGAGAGAGACACAAGGGACCAAACTTGCCCTGCAAGCTCATCTCCCTCTCGACCTGCCGGTCCCTGTTTCAGCTCGGCAAGCACAGCCTCTCACTGCCGTAGGCGAGGGGCAGCCGCCGCGTCCGGCAGAAGCTTCGGGACACGGCAGGGCGCAGGGGAGAGGTGCCGGCTCTCGTTGCAGGCTGGCTGGCAGCTCGCAGGGATGCTACAGGAATAAAGAGTAGGTAGAGAAACACCTCACTAGCAAAGGCTTTGTGCTGAGGGGGTTCGTTAGCAAGACCTCAGCCTGCGCTCCTCTGCGGGCGTCGCGAACACCGAGAGGAGATGAAGACGGCAGCGACGCCGCTCCAGACGGACGGGGGAAGCTTCAGCGGATGCAAAGCCCAGCGAGCGATGCAACAGGCGATTCTTTCATTATTTAGTCGGACCTGTTGGCTATTTACACCTAATTTGTCCTGTTCCTGGTAGACAGTAATTAACCCGAGCAGCCCCGCCAACCGAGTGCCGAGGACTTTGTACTGGAGCAGAGCAAATTAAGCTTTGATGCTGTGATGATGACTGCCAGCTACTTAAAGGTGATTCATAAAGGCTTTAAAAACCCTGCTCGTAAGACGCTCAAATGTGAACAGAAGCCTTTGGCTTTAAACGGCAATTAGTGCTGTAGTTAAAGGGAGTTTGAAATTCAAATGAGGACCCACGCTTTGCCTCCAAGTGGAGTTTCACTCCTCTGACCAAGGCGACTGTTTCACCACAAACCCTGCTGGAGGTTGAACAGCTGCTCATTCACAGGGGTTCCCCTGGCTGGGGAGGACATCCCGAGGCTCCGCGCCCGGCAGACGATGCCGCTGGTTGGCACAAATGAGAGGTCTGCAGAGAGAGAGGTTTCAGACGGCTGGGGAACCCTTCTCACGAGCACAGGCTGAGGTGAGAAGAACCCTCTCTCTGGGTGAAAGGGACCGTTGCTGTAGGGTGTCCAACTCCTGGGACCTCAACAGAGGGCTGTGGCCACTGGATACCGGGGCAACACGGGATCCTCACCTCCTAGCCACCCTTTGTGCCGCTGGGCTGTGGCAGAGCTCTTGCAAGGGACCCAGCCCAGGCTGGCAAACACAACCCCGTGCCAGTGGAAAGAAAGAGGGTGCTTTGGGGCTTGGAAAAGGCGGCTGCAGGCATCAGGTCTTACGAGGAGAGGCTGAGGGAGTTGGGGGTGTACAGCCTGACGAGGAGCAGGCTCTGGGGGGACTTCATAGCCACCTTCTAAGCCCTGAGAGGGGCTGGCAGAGCCTGGGGAAGGCTGTTCCCAAGGGCAGGGGATGACAGGATGAGGGGTCCTGGTTAGAGGCTGGAAAAGGGCAGAGGGAGGCTGGACAGGAGGAGAAAGGGCTGGAATCTGTGGGTGGGGGATCCCTGGACCAGGCTGCCCAGAGAGGGGCTGGAGACCCCATCCCTGGAGCCATTGAAGCTCAAGCTGGCTGGGGCTCTGGGCACCCTGGGCTGGTGAGTGCTGGCTCTCCTGGGTTTTGGGGGGGCATCAGACCGGATACCCTTTGGAGGTCCCTCCCAACCCTATGATTCTCTATCCCCATATTGACTCTGGGAGCAGCCCAGCACTAAGGCCCAGATGCTGCTCCCAGCCAGGACTCGGGGCTGGCAGGCGTGCGGGTGGGAAGCCAGCACCCTGCTCTGGCAGCCTGGCATGGGTTAGCCAAGCAGGAAATCCAAACAGACATCATTTCTGAGGAGGTTAGGTATGAAGTGACAGCTCACACACTCTGCGAGTCTGCTATGAGTTCTGTCACCTTTGCTACCCAACAAACGTACAACTCCCAGTTATTGAGTGATAGCTGAGCAGGGCAGAGCCGACAGCACAGTCAGCTGGGAGATGGCTCGACGCATCTCCAGCATGTCTTGTAATTTCCTTTGAGCCTCACGGTCTTTAATATCTGGGATGAAAGTAGCATCTGAGAATGCTTTCAGGACTTCTTAGTGACTGGTTTGTCTTGCCCACCTCTTCCCATCCAAAACTCCGCAGTGAAGGCAGTTTGGAATTAAGATTGTGCTTAGTCCTTGAGGCTTACGCTAAGGTTTCGTCAGGATCTCTTCAAGTAGCTGTTCTTCCCAGTCTAGCAGCTGAAGATCCAGTCCACCAAGTGCTTCTGGGATGCCCTTTGGGATGCGGGGACCACACAGCAGAGCTCCAGCCCTATGAGCAGCAGCAGTGGTGCCTCAGGGATGCAGGGACCACACAGCAGAGCTCCAGCCCTATGAGCAGCAGCAGTGCTGCCCCAAGGTGAAGCTTCAGACCAAGGGGTACTTGTTGGTCAACACAGCTGCTCCAGCAGCATTGAGTCCACAAAGAAAACTGGAACTGGGATCCTCAGCCCAAGAGGAAACAGCTTTAGGAGCAGCAGAGTTCAAAAGTCTAAGGGAGAGGTGACAATACAGATGAATGCAAAGTTGGCCACATCCTTCTGTGCAGGAGCTCTGCAGAGCAATGCTCAGCTGGGGTCAGGAGGGACCACTAGCCTTCCAACTCTGTTGGCACAGGCAGCTCCGTTGCACTGGCCCTTGATTTTTTGAAATGAGGGTGTCAGTGTTCTGACCCCAAGGTGGAAACACCCTGTAAGAGCCTGTTCAAAACCCAGCCAAACAAACCCAGGGACTAGAGAAAGCCTGGAAACTTCCAGATCCTGTAGGCACCTCCAGGACATCCTTTGGGGCATCTCCTCTGCCTTTGGCTGACCCACTCCTCAACCTCATCCCAGCCAGGTCCTGTGGGGCCAAGGAATAGCTCCAACAATCACGATGTTCAGTCACTGACACAACCCCAGGGTAGGCTGCAGATCTGGGGCTGTGCAGTTCTTCAGCCTGGGCAAAAGAAGGCTGAGGGGAGACCTCATCCACCTCTACAGCTGCCTGAAAGGAGGCTGGAATGAGGAGGGGGACAGCCACTTCTCCCTGGTGGCCAGCGATAGGGGGAAATGGCTACAGGCTGCTCCAGGGGAGGTTTAAGCTGGGTGTCAGGAAGGACTGCTTCACCAAAGGTTATCAAACACTGGAACAGCCCAGGGCACCGGTGGAGTTAGCATCCCTGGGGGGTTCTACACCATGTGTGGGCTTGGTGCTGAGGGAGATGCTTTAGTGATGACCTGGGGTGAAGGTCTTGATCTCGAAGGTCTCTTCCACCCAAATATTCAGGTGATTCCATGAAGATCCAGCAGGTTGGGAAGACTTTGCAGCTCGTGGGGCACCTACCCCCCAAGAATTCCACGTGGATCCATTCGCCTTTCCCCAGTGCACTTCCTAGAGGAGACTTCTGCAGACCATAATCCTCCAAGCGGTTCCTAAACCAGAGTTTGGAGCTGACAAGGAGAGTACACGGAGCCTGCACCCCATCCGTTTGAGTGATCTACAGCCTGAGCTCTGGGCTCCGGGAACCTTGGGAAGAGCTTAAGCAATACAAAGGAATTAATGGCATTAGAGGCCGTAACAGCTTACTCCTGCCTCGAAGCTGAGCTGTGACATACATAGCGTGGCTTTATTTCCCTTCTACTCCTTCAACCAGCACAGTTTCTCCCTGATTTAAATGAGCAGAAGCAGCACCAGTCACCCTAACTTCAACAGTCGGGATGATTCTGCTGCTGCTTTCTCTCAGGACTCATCCTTGCACCAGGAACCACAGCCTGAAGAGCAGGGTCTGTGCAGCCCAGCCCTGCAAGAGGTTTGCAGAACATCTTTAGGCTGAGAGCTGCCTGCGTGGCTGCCCTGGGTGCTGCAGTGCCCAGATGTAGTCACAGAGCCTTTCCACGGCTCATTGTCCCGGTGAGCTGTGGGAAACTGCCTGGAGTCATCTCCTCAGCAGCTCCGCAGAGCTCTGGAAGAAAACTTGTGTTCCCTCATCCCTCCCACCAGGAGCTGGACTGGGGGGAGAAGAGATTATCTCTTCCCAGCTGGTGATTCTGGCCCTTGGCTGAAAGAGCAGAGCTCATTACCAGGACGGTGGGGAGCCCCTCCACCCCCTAGTTACTCCAGGCAGGTGTGATCTCCTCTAGGAATTATCCCAAAGGATAATTCCGGGGTATCTGCAAGGCAGATGTACCTGCTGTAGCTGGGAGATGCTTGCTAATCCCAGAGAAAGCATCACTGCACCAGCCTGTCCTCACGTTTTGACTCTTTCATCACTCGTGGGGATCAAACCCCACTGCCACGACCAAGGCAAGGGCTTTGTTCACCTCCTCAACAAGCAAGCTGCTGGGTACTCCGTGTGCCTGCATCAGCAGCCTTCCCTGAACCCATGCTTGAGGAGCCTGCCCTGGGCTTGGTGTGTGACGTGTGTGCCAATAGCCACAGGACAGAGCATCTTTAACTGGAGAGGACTTGGGGTCTTCCAAGTCCTCTTGGGGGCTGAGGCAAGCTATGTTCAGCAGGAGCTAGGGTGCAATCAGCTTATCCCACTGCCACGAGCACTCCAGTCTCCTGCTTCGACCAGGAGATCCAGGCATGGCAAAATAAAGCTCTCTCACGTTGTCTTCTCCCCTGGTCTGAGCTCTTCTTTCACACTGTTCAGCCTCAGGTTGTCTGCTCTAAGGTCAGTGTTCAACAGCGTAGCCCAACGACCTCCTCAGTTGTCTTCTGCTTTCACACTAATGGGCTTTGGAGCCAGCTCCTGGGAGGTGAAATCCGCATTGGAAGACGCCTGGCTCTCAGAGACAAAAGCTCTGTCGTAGTTCTAGTGACTTCTTTGCTCCCTCTCCCCCTCTGAATTGACTGACAGAGTGATTTCACCCCAGGAGTTCATGACAACCGTAGCTCTTGTTGTTAGCCACGGGTTTCCTTCTGGGTGAAGATGGATTAAAACATCTCCCCAAGGTCTGTGGGATGAAAATTACTCGTAAACAAGCAGTAAGTGAGGATTGAATTGATCTCAGGGTACCGGAGAACTGTAATTAACTCCCGTCCCTGTGACTTCTGCACCCTCTCCAGGGCTGCTTTTGCTTAGAACAAAAGGGTTGCCCTTTTCGTTACTGTTTGTCCCATCCTGTCCTCATCTTCCTCTGCAGGCACAGGGGTTACCTCATTGATCTGTCTACCTGGTAGTTAAACGTCCCACAGAAGAGCAGGCACTAGTGGAACAAGGACACCAGGGCTCCCTTTGGAGAGCAGGCAGCCCCCCAACAGTTACAAACACGGCTGGGAGAGAGTCCTCCTCACTTAGGGCATCACTAGCACCTGCTCCTGAGGTGCCTTCACCTCAGCTAATGAGGGCACTGGCAGAACATCAGTACCACCTGCCACAGCCAAGCAGCTCTGCTGAGCTGCCTAGAGACCCTCTGAGCATCCCCCGGGCTGTCTCCCTTCAAAGGAGAGCGCTTTGATCCCAAGGGCAACCACAGACCCTTTCACCACCATCCCACAGCCTCAACTAAAGGCAGCAGCCTGAGAAAAAGCCTCAGGCAATGAGGGAGAGAGCTGAAGGTTCCAAACACAGGAGGCCAGCAGCCTCTCCAGGTTTCAGCTGTAAACTTGTGGAGGTAACCAGAGCCAGCGGAGCAGAAACACGACAGCTCTCAGTTCAGTAAAAACACAGCCTGGGGGTGTTCTCCCTGCTAGGGACAAACAGCAGTGGATGAGGGTGGCAACGCACCCGTCCCCATGCCCAGCACCACCACCAGCCCGCTGACCCCCTGGCAGCTCGCTCCCCATCTGGGCTGGCACAGGCTCTTCTGGGGTCTCCTCAGAAAGACCCACAGAGAAACGAACGTCGAGCTCATTTCCACCACTACAGACTCCTCCAGATGCCATCTCAGCAGCAGCCTTTAGCCTGTCACAACGACTTTAGGAGCAGCTAAAATAACCTCCCAGAACGATGGGCAACAGCTCCCGGGGCGGCCCTGGAGCCCAGCTCTGCCGCGCACCAGGAATAGCTGCTGCCGTCGAGGAGCAGCAGCACCCCCCTCCCCAAGCCAGCCGTCTAGAGCCCTCCAAGCCCCTGAAACAACGGGCTTTATAGCTGCTCCAGCCCCACCTCTCGTGGGGTTTGGCCAGCAGCCGATGAGGGGATGGATTTCCACGCCAGCCGCCAGTTACCTCCTAGCGAAGGCAGCTTTGTTGCTCCCTCTGCAGACCCCCGAATAGAGGCTTCACCGCAGGGTGAGAGCGTCCTCAAGGAGGCATCTTGCCAGATGTGCCAGCTGTGTGGAGTGCTCTTTAGTTGCTGCTGTCTGTTAGAGGGATGAGCAGCTTTTTGTGATGGCATCACGGGTTCCACTGATTCGGGGATGGCAAGGTATAATTACACCCAGCGGGGCAGGGTGCAGCATGCCTCTGAGAAGGCATCTGCTCTTGAGCGGTCAGACCCCGCATCTGGTGCTTGATGATGCTACTGTGAGAGCAGAAATCATTTGGAAATTGTCCTCGGTAGGAGAACAGATTAACACAACATCAGGAGATCGTTAAAGGTGAAGATCACAGCATGACTGAGGCTGGAAAAGCCCTCTGAGATCCTCCAGCCCAGCACCCCAGTGGCCACCCCAGGGCACTCAGGGCCACAGCCAGGCTGTCCTTCAACACCTCCAGACACGGGGACTCCCCCACTGCCCTGGGCAGTCCAGTCCAGGCTCTGAGCACCCTTTCCAGGAGGAAGGGCTTCCTGACAGCCAACCTCACCCTCCCCTGGCAGCTTCAGGCCCTGCCCTCTCATCCTGGCACTGGGTGCCTGGGCGAAGAGCCTGACCCCCACCTGACTGCACCCTCCCTTCAGGGAGCTGGAGAGAGGGAGAGGGTCCCCCCTGAGTCTCCTCCAGGCTCAGCACCCTCAACCTCTTCCCATCAGCCTCTCCCTGTAGTCCCTTCCCCAGCCTCGTTGCTCCTCTGCACCCGCTCCAGCCCCTCCATCTCTCTCTTGCAGGGAGGTGCCCAGCACTGGGAAGTGAACACAAAAATCCCCCTAACCCATGGTAACTCCTTGCCCTCTCCTCACTCACATCAGCAGGAAAAATCGAGTCCCTGCTTCTCTCCAGTCACAAAAAGACAGCGGGTGGTGGGGAGATCAGGAGATGTCAAAGCCACCTGAGACACAAAACTGCAAAGGCAACTCAGGGGAACCAATGACCTTCACTCAGCTGCCTCCTGCAGCTCTGCAAAGCTCCTGGGCAGCAGAGGCTGGGGAGCTGGACTTCCAGCACCCTTCCAGAAGTTCTTGCAAAGGGCTGCTGCGACGGCAGAGAGGAAGGAGTGGGCTGAACGGGAGCGCAATCCAAATGCCACGGATAATTGAATAGTTAATGCTCTCATTTACTTGAGTTCCGTGAGCCTCAAAATAGCATTTTCAAGTGTTTTCCTCTTTATTTCATCAGTCTCATGTAGGCTCCTTCTTGGGCTCCAAGACCTGCTGGAGGGAGGGGTGGTGAGCGAGCTGCCCTGCCACTGCGAACCCCTGCCTGCACGGAGCTGCGGTCGCAGCCCTCCCTGAGCTGCTGCTCTCCGTGTGGGTTCGTACTCTACTCTGAGGGTCAAAGCCATCCGTTGCACAGTTGTTCAGGGTGAAACTCCAGCAGCAACCCCAGCAGCTTTCCCAACTTCCATAACCCCAGCAGCTTTCCCAACCTCCATAACCCCAGCAGCTTTCCCAACCTCCATACCCTCAACAGCTTTCCCAACTTCCATAACCCCAGCAGCTTTCCCAACTTCCATAACCCCAGCAGCTTTCCCAACTTCCTTTCCTGCAAAGGAAGATGAAGTGACTGTGCCTTCCACATGCAGATGCTGCTCAAGCAGGCACTGCCCAGCTCATCCCCTTCACCTCACAGGGCCCCCAGTGGTGCCAGCAAGCACAGACTGGGATGTGTTCAGCACTTTGCCAGAGAGAAGGGCTATCTGAGGCCTCGGCCTCTGGTTCTCCTTCAGGCTGGAATGGCAGTGACGCCCTGATCTGCCAGCTCTTGGGTTGTGTGGAGCAGGGAGCTGGGAGATTCAAACTGGGTTTCAGGGTTTAGCCCAGCGCTGGTGAACAATCCCAGCCTGGGAAGAACTCTAAAGATAAATGTGTCCCAAGTTTTGCTCAGCTACCAATCTGAGTGATGCTCCTGTCTTCAAAGGGGAAGAAACACTCTCTGCCATGAGAATCCCTTCTGCTCTGAAGATAAAGATATGGAGAGGAGCCATAAAGAAGGATGGATGTTCTATAGAATCACAGAGTCCTTAGGGATGGGAAGGGACCTGGAAAGATCACCCAGTCCAGTCCCCCTGCCACAGCAGGATCCCCCAGACCCAGTGGCACAGGAACACAGCCAGGCGGGGCTGGAACGTCTGCAGAGAAGGAGACTCCACAGCCCCACTGGGCAGCCCCTGCCAGGGCTCTGGGACCCTCCCTGGGAAGAAGGTCCTGCGGAGATGGAGAGGGAACCTCCTCTGCTCCAGCTGGCACCCAGTGCCCCTTGTCCTGTCCCCAGATGCCCTTGAGCAGAGCCTGGCTCCATCCTCCTGACACCCCCCCCTCACAGATTGAGAGACAGGAATGAGGTCCCCCCTCAGCCTCCTCTTCTCCCAGCTCCAGAGCCCCAGCTCCCTCAGCCTCTCCTCAGCAGGGAGCTGCTCTCCTCCCTTCATCCTCTCCGTTGCTCTGCGCTGGACATTTGGAATCCCCTGCCAGTGGTGCTTCCCCCCTTTCTCTTGCTTTGCTGGCTGAGGATCGCTGATCACAGCCTGATGCCCTCGTTAAGAGTGAGGAGCCTTGACTGTACCTGCAGCAGCGACCTTCTGGGCTTTGAATTCCTGGAGCCGTTCAGTGCAAGAGCATCGTGCAGTGTGTAAATATTTACCTGTCTGTTCTCCTGCTTGGCAGGTGAAAATTAAACCAGCAGCCTGGCTGTAAAACACAGGTCTCCAGGCTCTGCTGCTGGCCACACGAGGCTTGTCTGTGAAACAAGTGGCTTGTGTAAAGACGTGTTACCCGCAGCGTGGAGGGGGGCTGGTTAACCAGCCAGAGAACAAGCCTCTCAGAAGGGCCCCCAGCCCCTCTGCTCCTCCCCAAGGCCACCAACACCGTCAGTGGGCTGCAACCCACCTCTTCATGGGGAGCACTGGGGATGCCCACGGCAAGGCATCTGCTCCCAAGCCCTGAGTCACCTCCAGGCGCTGAGTCAAGGCACCCCTGAGCACAGGGAGCTGAGGGAAGGTGCTTCCAGCCTCTGGCACAGCTGGGGAGCATCTCACAGGGAGACACCTAGATCTGAAACGCATGAATCCAGCAGTCACCTTTCTTGTTTCAACTTCCCTGGATCTCTGAGTGAGGAGTCAAAAGCAACAAGGAGAGGTCTCAGAAGCTGCTCAGGGTGAGCATGAAGTCCACCCACACCCAGGGGCACCATCAACCCAGCCCTTAGGGCAGGGATTCAGGATACAAACCCTGTACCTCCTGGAAAGGGTCTGCGCTCAGAGGTCCTCCCTCCCACCCCAAGGAAGGATGCTGAGCCCAGCCAGCAGGTGAAGCCCTGCGGAGGCTCCCTCACACGGGAACCAGGAACAGTCTGGGGGGAGAAACTCAAATTGGCCAGCGCTAGATTATTTTACTCCTGGCTAGCCACGGGGGTGGGAAGGGAGGGGGAAGAGCTCTGCTAGTGTGTAATGAAGCGAGTCCAAACGGCTGCTCGGGAGTCACACCAGGAATCAAAGCAGCTCATCTGCGCAATGACAGCGCGAGTTGCGTCCTCATGCCCAGGGCTGGCGCTCACCGCCTTGCAGGGCTCAGGCTGTTTGCTGCATTCAGCTCCCACTGGCAAATTGCTTCGGCCACTCCGTGGCCACAAACCTCTCTGAGATTAAAGGATAAAGGAGGAAATGAAAAACATCCAGCTGCACCAAGGAGGGGAGGCTGGTGCCGCAGACCTGAGGGCTCCACGGCCTCTGCGCCAACTGCTGCTGGCAGGAGGGCTTTGGTGGCTGATGGGCACCAGGGCTGCCGATTTCAGCCTCTGATTTTTATGGTCAGGGCTCTTTGTTTGTTTTAATTTCTGTGGTTTGGTCCTTGCAGGGAGCAGAGCAACTGTTAAAGGAGCCTTTCGCTGGAGTCCTGCTAAGCAATGCCCTAAACACCTTGGAGCTGTGATCCCACTCCGATTGCTGCTGTTGACTTAGAAATGAAAGGTGAACCAGTGCCCACACTGAGGAACCTGCCCCTTCCTCACACAGAGACACAGAGAGTCAGGGAGGGGAAGGGACCGGGAAAGAGCACCCAGTCCAGTCCCCCTGCCACAGCAGGATCCCCCAGACCCAGTGGCACAGGAACACAGCCAGGCGGGGCTGGAACATCTGCAGAGAAGGAGACGCCACAGCCCCCCTGGGCAGCCCCTGCCAGGGCTCCGGGACCCTCCCTGGGAAGAGCTTTGGACTCTGCTGGCCAGCAGTAGACCCTTTGGGAGGGAATAGATGATCTCCAGGGGTGCTGGAACAGGACAGAGGGAGGCTGGACAGGAGGACAAAGGGCTGGGATCTGAGGCTGGGGGATCCCTGGACCAGGCTGCTCCATCCCTGGAGCCATTCCAGCTGAGGCTGGCTGGGACTCTGGGCCCCCTGGGCTGTGGAGTGCTGGCCCTGCTGGGTGCAGGGGGTTGGACTGGGTGCCCTTTGGAGCTCCCTTCCAACCCTCTGACTCTATGACTAAGAGTAAATGGGGTGCAGATGCCATGCTGAGGCACTGCAACGATTCCTTTGGACTCCAGTGGGATTCCCCTGGAAGCTGTGTGTCCCTGGGTGGATGCAGGCACATGCCTGAGTACTCTGAATAATAACAGCTAATAATAGTCACCCTGAGAGCCTGTGAAAGAGGAGAGAAGCCTTCCATTGTGCTCACTGCTCAGCAGGTATTGTTAGAATGTGCCATTGATAACGCCAGAGAAGATCTGCAGCTCCACAGGAGACGAAACAACCTGGGAGAGGGAAGGGAGAGTGAACACCCTGCTTACACAGGGCGCTGCAGCCTGGTGCAGAGCCACAGAGAGTGACCCCTGGAAATGGGCTCTCAGAGAAGGCTGCAGCAAGCAGCACCACGCTGAAGGAGGACTTGTTTGTGCCCTAGTCTTGCTGGGACCTGCATCAGCATCTGCTCCCCAGGTTATTGGAGGGAATTAATAGCCATGGCAGGACGTGGAGCTTGGAAACAGGTATTTCACCCAGTCACCCAATGTTAGAGGCTGGAAAGGACCTGGAAAGAGCACCCAATCCAGTCCCCCTGCCACAGCAGGAGCCCCCAGACCCAGTGGCACAGGAACACAGCCAGGCGGGGCTGGAACGGCTCCAGAGAAGGAGACCCCACAGCCCCCCTGGGCAGCCCCTTCCAGGACCCTCCCTGGGAAGAAGCTGCTTCTCCTCTTGCTGTGGAGCCTCCTCTGTTGCCGCTGGCACCTGTTCCTGCAGCCTTTCCCAGTCTCTGGTAAGAACTGTTTGCTGTGGCTGTAGCTGTGGCTGATCTTCACTTGGTAGAAAGGAAGGGGGCAGTGGGGTCATGATGCTCTGAGGTCACTTAGCCATCAGCAACAGCCGTGGTTCAACAGCCTCATTGAATGGAGGCAGCAGCGTGTGCCCAGTCGCAAGGAAAGGTGGGTTTAGGCACCTTCCATGAGGCTGGGAAGCAGGACTATGGAAAGCAGGGATCTGCAGCCCCTAAGTGCTCACATCTCTGCAAGATACAGAAGAGGAGGCTGAGGGGGGATCTCATTGCCTTCTGTGAGGGGTGGGTGTCAGGAGGATGGAGCCAGGCTCTGCTCAAGGGCATCTGGGAACAGGACAAGGGGCACTGGGTGCCAGCTGGAGCAGAGGAGGTTCCCTCTCCATCTCAGCAGGACCTTCTTCCCAGGGAGGGTCCCGGAGCCCTGGCAGGGGCTGCCCAGGGGGGCTGTGGAGTCTCCTTCTCTGCAGACGTTCCAGCCCCGCCTGGCTGTGTTCCTGTGCTGCTGGGTCTGGGGGATCCTGCTGTGGCAGGGGCACTGGACTGGGTGATCTTTCCAGATCCCTTCCCATTCCTGAGGACTCTGTGATTCTATGACTCTCTGATCCGATGACTTTTTCTCTAGCCCCTCTATTTTACACAGAGAGCAGGAACTCACCCTTCGCAGAGCTGTGCTCGGTGATGACGAGGCAGTCTGTTGCCCTGGCTGTCTTTGAGAAGGACTGAAGTAACCCTCCCCCTGTCCTTTAAGAGAGCTGGAGAGGAAATGTCAGCCAAGAGCATATGGGGGGGACTGAGAGCGCAGGAGCTGCAGCCGTGTCGGGACCACACGGACCCGGGCATCTGCTCTCAAAGAGGAGGCCAAGAAGACATGAATCATGGCAGATGGCTGGATGGATCCCCCATCCTGTCCTTGGGTGATGGCCTTCCCAGCCACACCGAACCATGAAGCGGAGTCTCTGGGAGGGCAAGTAATGAAGGAGCTCAACGCTAGGGAGGCATCGCTCGCTGCCACGAGTCCAGGATTCAACAGTCATGTCCTGTGGCTGAGCAGTCCAAGGGTGTGTGTGTGTGTGTGTGTGTGTGTGTGTGTGTGCTACAGCCTCGCTTGGCTCACAGGGAATTCTTTTCTTGCAGGACACTGAAGGTCGTGGTTTATCCATCATGGACGAGGTAGAGGAGATAGAGATGGCTGGAGCTGCTTCCTGCTGTACAGCACATCCCAAGGGGAGATCTCTGTGCTGTCGACACCAACCTGTAACTGGGGAAGTACAAACCCCAGAGAATCTTCTAAGTGTCCGACTGTGGGACCGACACAGCCGCTGGCCCTTCCCTGCCCTCGCTGCCATTCAAGCACAGAGCATCCTAGCCCCATTTCAGAGATCTGAGCTGGTGGGGAACCCAACCAAACTCCTCTGGAATCGCTCTGGGATTACTGACACTACTACCTGAAGTCACAGAATCACACACAGTCCCAGAGGGATTGGAAGAGGCCTCTGAGCTCCCCCAGCCCAGCCCAGCCCAGTGGCCACCCCAGGGCACTCAGGGCCACAGCCAGGTTGTCCTTCAACACCTCCACACACGGGGACTCCCCCACTGCCCTGGGCAGTCCAGTCCAGGCTCTGAGCACCCTTTCCAGGAGGAAGGGCTTCCCAACCCTCCCCTGGCACAAACATCTTTGAGTACCCTCCTTATTCCTGTTCCTGCTGTCGGAATCCCTGCAGACCCAAGAGGAAGGCATGGCACAGCTGCCTTTGTTCCCGGAGCCTGACAGTTCATTAGGCTCCCTCTCCGTGTTTGTTTTCACCTCTTCTAACAACCTCCACAACAGCTCCTCATTAGCACCCCGTTCTCTTCGCAATTTGCTCCTCTCCTAACGAACATCATCTGCAACCTTAATCGATGGGATCTCCCCTGGTTATTGTCTCCAGCATTAACTCCAGTTCTACGGGCGTTGCAGAGATCAGCTAAATGATAACTGCCTGACAGCTAGAGGGGCTTCAATTCCCATCGCAAGAGCCCTGGCAACTGTGCATCACGCTCTCATTGATCTGGAGGCGAGGAGATGCTTTATGGAGGTCTGAGGATCCGTCGATGCAGGCGGTGTCAGGGGCAGAGCCAGCTCAGATATTTCTCGCTAGGAGAAGCCGTAAAGCTGATCAGAGAGGCCGGCTCCCCGCTCCGATCGCTATCTGCTCCGGTTTAATGCTCTGGCTGCTGCTAAAATAGAGAAGGAAGGGAAAAGACTCCATCATGACACGATGCTGTCTGAGATTAGCGGGGTCTTGGGTGGGTGGGTGCTTTTCTTCATGGTAATGAAAACTCATCCACCTCTGCTGCTCTCTGAGGACTGGGAGGCGACGGGGCTGAAGGTAGGTGAGCAAGGTCACGTTGGCGGGCTACTCACACACAGGCAGTGTCCTCTTGATAGCCCGAAATGTGATCCTGCTTATCTGGCCATCCCACGTCAATATCAAGTCAGCACACGGACTCGCTGGAAGCAAAGAACAACCTGATGTTTGGAAATGTAATTCTCATGCCAAGGAGAGTCAGGTTTGCTATGCTCAGGCATTGCAGGAAGGACAGTGAGGGGCTGGAGGGCATCCAGGGACGGGCAATGGAGCTGGAGAAGGGTCTGAGCATCAGTGCTCTGAGGAGTGGCTGAGGGAACTGGGGGGAAGGGGTTGGACTGGAGAGAAGGTGGCTCAGGGGACCTTCTCACTCCCCAGAACTGAGTGAAGTGAAGTGAAGGAGGTTGGAGCCAGGGGAGGGTCGGTCTCTCCTCCCCAGGTTGAGAGGAAACAGCTTCAAGTTGCCCCAGAGGAGGGTGAGGTTGGCCCTGAGGGGCCATCCCTTCTCCAGAGGGTCAATTCCTTCCCCCAAAGGGTCATCCAGGCTGCTCAGGACAGTGGGGGAATCCCCATCCCTGGAGGGGCTGCAAAGCCATGGAGCTGTGGGGTGAGGGTCAGGGGTCATTGGGGTGGAAAGAACCTCTAAGTTCAGACTGCAGAGCCTGTGGGACAGGGCTGGCTGTGTTAAACCCAGCCGGGCACTGACCTTGGGGTGCTGTTCACATTCACAGGCAGGGGTGGTGTTGGGTTGAGGGGTGATGATCTTGGAGATCTCTTCCGGCCGTGGTGGCTAGCTGGGTCTATAAATAGGAGTCACTTCACCACGGCAGCGAGGGAAAGAAACCTGACTTCCCCTAAAGACCACCAGAGCCTCCCGCTCGGCATCCGGTTGGAAAACCTGCTGCCGGGGTGGGGTATTTTGGGAGGATGCTTTCAGACAGTCAAGTTTAATCCTCATTCCGATTCTCTCCCAGAAGTTAGAGGCATTAATCCCCTCTCCCCCCACCCCCCCAGCTGTGACAGTTATCCCTCGGCAGGTCCGAAAACCTCAGGCACTTGTAACACGGGAGGGAGGGGGGGGGAGCCCTTTAGTTTCATGTGATGGGAAAGGCGTCGGGTCCGCCTGGAGAAGGACTTGTTTTCAAGCTTTCTAAAGCAGAATTAATCAATAATTAGAGCCCTCATCAGCCCGCGAGCCCCCGGAGTGGTATTTATAGGCCAGGCACAGTGCTCGGCGACCCGGAGCGCTAGACAGTAGTTTTGCCTGTCGGAAAATAAATCACATTAGAGGTCTGCATGCATACACAGCCAGGGCTTATCTTCTTCAGTCGTGGAGCAGCAGAAATGTCTCCTGGAATTGCCTCTTTCATCTACATTTAGTCATCTTAATATTTGGGACACAGACTCATTTCCAAGCCACGTTTGCCAGCGGAGTTTAATCCTCTGAGTTTTTAATTTTGAAAACTATCCGGCTCCGTTAATTTGCAGAAGTGAGATTAAAATAAAAACATCTTGGTGTTTGTACTCACAGCGCAGAGATTTCCGTGCCTGAGTATCTGAGGGAATAAATAGGTAGTCATTTGAATTTCAGATCAGGATGGGTTTCCACAATGGGGGAAGGCTCCTCTCCTGATTAACTTCCTTAAAAGAAGTTCGAGTGTTCAGGAGAGGGAGCTGGGAGTCTGAAGGCTGCGTCTCCCAACGCTGGGGATGGGCAGTGAGGAAGAGGAAGGAAATTAGATAGATGGATAGATAGAGAGATAGATAGAGAGATAGAGAGATAGATAGAGAGAGAGAGAGAGAGAGAGAGAGATAGATAGATAGATAGATAGATAGACAGATAGATAGATAGATAGATAGATAGATAGATAGATA